>OY992879.1:111355183-111687683 GCA_963921405.1 Cepaea hortensis
CCTCTTCCTACCTCCTCCGCCCTCCTCCTCCTCTCTCCTTCTCCTCCCTCCTCCTCATCCCTCCTCCTCCCTCCTCCTCCTCCCTCCTCCTCCTCCTTCCTCCTTCTTCCTCCCTCCTCCCTCCTCCTTCTTCCTCCCTACTCCTCCCTTCTCCCCCTCCTCCTCCCTCCTCCTCCCTCCTCCTCCCTTCTCCTCCTCCCTCTACCTCCTCCCTCCTCCTCCTCCCTCCACATCCCTCCTCCTCCCTCTTCCTCCTCCCTCTTCTCCTGCTCCCCCCTCCTTCTCCCTCTTCCTCCTCCTCCTCCCTCCTCCTCCCTCTCCCTCCTCCTCCGTCCTCCTCCCCCTCCTCCTCCTGCGTTCTCCTCCTCCCTCCTTCTCCCTCCTCCTCCTCCCTCTTCCTCCTCCCTCTTCCTCCTCCTCCCCCTCCTAATCGCTCCTCCTCCCTCCTCCTTCCTCTCCCTCCTCCTTCCTCTCCCTCCTCCTCCCTCTTCCTCCTCCTCCCTCTTCCTCCTCCTCCCTCTCCCTCCTCCCTCTCCCTCCTCCTCCCTCCTCCTTCTCCCTCTTCCTCCTCCATCTTCCTCCTCCCTCCTTCTCCCCCTCCTACTCGCTCTTCCTCCATCTTCCCCCTCCTCCATCCTCCTCCTCCCTCCTCCACCTCACCTCTTCCTCCTCCCTCCTTCTCCTCCCTCCTCCTCCTCTCTCTTCCTCCTCCCTCATCCTCCTCCCTCCTCCTCCTCCCTCCTCCTCCTCCTCCCTCTTCCTCCTCCTCCTCCCTCCTCCTCCCTACTCCTCCCTCCTCTTTCTCCCTACTCCTCCTCCTCCCTCCTCCTCTTCCCTCCTCCTCCTCTCGGGAACGGGAATGGGAGCTTCTATGACTACTTATATGAATTAAATGAGATGCTCCCCACCAGGGTCTGGGCGAAGCCGGGCCGGGTCAGCTAGTACTTTATAAAATGAATTTTAGAAGGGTGAGACGTACAGAACTGTAAAGTATGAATTGAAAAACAATATCAAGTAATAGGTTCTTGTATTAACACGATCTTGAAATAATCTTCATCCCCCCCCCCCTATGGAAACCCTAAAATTCCCCCCTGGGGGGGGGGGGGAAAATTCCCCACCGGTAGAGAACCACTGGTCTAGGCCTAAGAAATATCCGTATTCTTTATTGGGACTGTGCCAGCGTAAAACAACGGGGCCCTATTCCAGAAAATCCGGTATACAGGAACGACATCGTAGCGCTCCAGTAGACGAGACTGGGTGATCAGTTACTCCAAATTGCCGGCTTCAAATTCTTCTACAACAGGCGACATCTGGGAATGGCGATTCTCATTCTCGACAGCTTGGTGGCGTCAGAGTTAGACATGTACAGCTGGGACAATGACGACATACAAATGCAGGCGGTAAAAGTTCACTTGTGTTGGTTAATGTTTATGCCCGTAACGCGAGTGTGGATTCCCAGAATTGGCAGTGCTTAAGTGACATATTAGGTCACGGGAGAAATGTTATTTTCTGTGGCGATGTCAACGCGAAAGGCAGATCATGGGGAAAAATTTCCTCCAACACACAGGGAGAGAAGCTCGAGACTGCACTTGAAACCATTGACCTGTTCTGTACCAACACTGGCTGTGTCACCAGGCAACAAACCGGGCAGGTGATGAGTACAGTGCTATTGATCTGGCGCTGGTTTCTCCTTCACTCACTACAGTGTGCAGATTCATAGAGTACTACGGCAGCGACCACCACCATTGCAGCATATTTGTGGAGAAAGTCAGAACCAGGCAGTATAGGGCAAGATGTGGTGAGTAAAATAAGGCGCGACAAGCGCAGAAAGCTTCAGGGCTGGAGAAAAAGCTGGGAGCAGCCACCGTGGTGGAATTTTGAGGTGGAGAAGGCCTGGGTGGATAAGCGTAGTGCTGTAAGGAAATGGCAAATCGCCAAGAAGAACAGAGTTGCCCATCCTAATCCTTGCATGAATTTAGAAAGAGAGATGCACACAAACGTAAACAATTTAAAAAAAAAAAACAACTGATTAAGGTGGTTAAAAGTGAAAAATGGGCAGAGGTATGTCAAAGAGTAAGCACAGACAAGTCACTGAAATTGTTCTGGCGACTACATAAAAGCATGGGTGGGGTAGTCAAGAATAAGAGCATTTCTGACTTCCAAGTTGCTGACCTCATCTGGCACAGAGCTAATCAGGACAAGGGCAAAACCCTCTTCGAACGCTATCTAGAGCAGAGCAGCCAGACAGACATGAGAGGCCAAAATCTTGCCAAGGAGGCCACCTCATACAGGTGCAAGGCCCAGAATATTTCGGATGAAGATACAGTGACAGTGAAAGAAATCAAGGCTGTGCTTCGACGATCAAACAACAGCGCTCCAGGGCCAGATGGAGTAAGATACGACGACATGAATAGGTGTACCGATAACAAGCTAGAGAAACTAGCAGACATGTACAACAACAGTATAGGGAGTGCTAGCATCAAGGAGGAGTGGTTACACAGCTATCTGATTCCCTTGCCGAAGGCCTGGCAAAGACCACGCAAAAATTCAGGGATATCGAGTAATAACCATGCAGAATACAATAGGGCTGGAGAAGTTAATTGCCAGAAAAATATCAAGCCAGCTAGAGAAGCAAAGTGTTTTCCCATCTACCCTGGGAGTGTACCGTCCAAAAAAAGAAACCTGGACCAATGCAGCAGTTTTTGCCCATGATGTCTATGAAGGTTTCCACTCAGGCATTGAAACCTTTGCTGCAGCGATTGATCTTGAGGACGCGTACAACAGAGTACCATTGGATTTTTTAATGCTTCAGCTTCTTGAACTCAAAGTAAGTCCATTCCTCCTTAGTTGGATTGCTGCAGCCCTCTTACAACGGAAAGTAGTTTTTAGATGTGGCAGTTGGACTTCGGAACCAACAACAATATATCCTGGCCTACCACAGGGATCATAATTATCTCCGGTGCTGTTCAACGCCTACACTGGGAGGATCACCAGCGAGCAGATCATTGGACCGGGGAGGACATTGTCAAATGCCGAGGATGTTTTAGTGTATCGTCAGGGCAAGGATAGAGATCTGGTTGCTGTGGATCTACAAACCGGACTCAATCGCATAAGTACTTGGTGTGTTGACGCTGGCGCAATGGTCAACCGTTGCACAAAGGCAACAGTGGCATGGTTCTCGTTGAATAATCATATTGTCAACACTCCAACACCAACTGTAATGCTGTGTTCAGAGACTGTGGAAAGAACGCAGGCAATGAACTGCCTGGGGATACGTTTTGATCGAAGCCTGGCATATAATCACCACATAGACCAGGTGATAACAAAGGCCAAGCGGGGCTTGGCTGCGACGCGGGTGATGGCGGCAGCAAACTGTGAGCAGCGCCGTCTATGTCTTCTATACGAGGGGCTGGTCATGTCTGTTTTGGAGTATGCGATGGCGATCCTGACACTCAGCGTAAGCAGATAGAAAGGATGGAAAGGATACAGAACGAAGCTATGCGCATTATTCTTGGATGTACAGGAGATACAGCATGCAGGGCGATGCGCTATCTTCTTGATTTTCCAACCATTGAAGACAGAATACAAATTTGCTGAGCACGCGCCTACCTCAGAGTTAACGCAAACACACAACATCCACTGCATAGTGAAATTAGGAAGGTGAAGGGCAGCAGGTTAAAAAGTGGATGGGTCAAGCCGAAGACATTCTCCAACAGATGTGTTAAATTGAGGACTTAGAACCTGGCGAGGAGTGGGTACAAGTGCCAACAGATTTCTGTACGTCCTTTTCAGTTTGCATCCAACTAGATCGAAAATGCAAACAAGAAAATCCGGATGCTGTGGAGGCGGAAGTACAACCCTTGATTTTCGAGAATTCGGTAGTTGCTGTCAATTACACAGATGGGTCGGTCGCCCGACGCGTGAGAAGCTAATGGGCCTTTACGGCTCAGGCCGGAGGGAGAATTGTGAAGGAGGACTCAGGTGCTCTTGTTGAGATCACAACTAGCCTGACTATGCGAGTCATGGCAGTTTGTAAAGCAACAACATGGCTCGAGACACAGACATTCACTAGGGCATGTTTCCTTAGTGACTCAATGAGCATGCTCAAGATTATAGAGACGGGGTGGATCCAAAGAGAGTGGTTGCTGTCTCTGAAGCGGTCTCGGCTGGTAAAGATTAGCTTCATCTTCGTGCCAGGGCATGCAGGAGTACAAGGAAATGAGCGGGCTGACAAGCTCGCAGGTCAGGCTACTGTGGAGGGCAGACGCACCATGGACCAGGCTGACATTCTGAATGCTATACGAGAAGTAAGATTTTTGGGAGAACCAAGTGATAACTGTGAATCTACAACCATGGTCAGACTGCGAGAACAGCAAATTAAAAGAGGTGTAGCCAAACAAGAACACTAGGCAGGAAGCCAAAGAAGATTGATAAACCAACACAGAACTGGTGTCGTTAGCCGCTACACGCTACGGGATTTGCTGAGGAGGGGATCCGAGCACTTATGGACTGAATGGTTCGGTGTGCAATGAGGCTAATCTGTCGACTAACTAACATCAACACCTAATGCTTCAGATTTTGCCGTTGATTTTCTCGCGGTTAGGGTACACATGATTTGTCAACTTCTTTATCTTCACAGGTATAGACTGTATGTGTGTCTGTCAACGACATGGTCTGTCTTGTTTTGACGAGAAGCATTAGCAGTGCTGTTTAAACTATCGATCGTTGAGTTTAACACTAAGACATTATACTGCCAGCTTAGCGCGTGGCGCCACGGTGCATGACGACAACACAGCTTCGTGTGCACCCCTGACCTTGCTCGCGCGGAATCGAGGCATGAGCAGGGTTGCTATTCTAGATTTTTAACATCTAGATCTAAATGTTTTTGCATGCATCTAGATCTCGTTTTTGCCGTCTACATGTCAGATGTAATTCTAGATGTTTTTCATTTGGAGTTAGATATTTTGTAGATTTTACTTTTCTTTTGGTGTAATTTAATTATTACTGTATGAAATATTTATTACCCATTTTTTGTTTGGTCTAGGCGCGAGTGAATTATGGTAACTGCCATTACTTAAACTTTGAACTGACTTGGGTCAACGTTCAACAATCTGGCAGGACCTCGGTAATGATTAAAAGCGCGCGTAAATCATAGTGACATTATTTGAACTGTAAATTCACTGTGTTGCGAATTATTGCTGTGACGCCGACTTTGTGATTCTTTTTCATGCGATTTAAAAAAAAAATATAATTGTCCACCTTCATTTGTCTTCCACTTTGAACAAATCTTTCAACCTGCCAAAAGTAAAGCAATATGAACAAAAATTTCGGAAAGAGTGGCTGCAGGATGACATAATTAAAGATTGGGTGATGTCAATTCATGGAGATGCGACTAAGGCTCGTTGTAAGTACTGCAAGTGCGAAATGAAATCGAAAATACAAGACTTGAAAAATCACGCAGAGACTAAAAACACATAATAATGCAGTGCCAGTCAAGAATATTACACCGCTGACATCTGTTTTTAGAACTACACAGATTAATGAATCATTGTTTTCATTTACTGGCCATCCCACAGAACTGTGTGACTTACCTATTGACTCGCTCTCGCAACTTTTTCTACCCAGCTATGCACCGCTTTACGGGACAAACATTTGTCAGCATAAATACTGACAACCCACCTTGGTGGGAGACATTTCGCGAATGACGCCGAAGTTGAATGTGAAGTGAAAACGTGGTTTAGAAAACAAAGCTGTTCTATGCAGCCGGTTTGGGAGGACTGATAAAACGATGGCATAAGTGCATCAATGTTGGTGGAAATTATGTTGAGAAATAAAGGGACAATGTATGTCTAAAAATGAACTGGTTTCAAGTTGTTATCATATTTAATTATTTTTCTACAGTCATTTGTGACTTACTTATTAACCTACCCTCGTACCTAAGTATTGCCAAGTTATGAAATTTGTAGAGGCTACTGATAATAGTGTGGCGGAGGCAGAATATCAATTAACCAAAATAAATTTGGTTGACTGGACAAACAAAACAGAAACTGAAGCTTTTTTTGGAGTGAAGTAAGACAATTTACAGATGCCCCAGGAAACAGTCCATTCTGTAAGCTCTTTGAATGTGCGATGTCTGCCATGATAGGCCTACTACCCTATTCAAATGCTGATGTAGAAAGAGTTTCCAGTGCTATGAATTAAATAAAATCTAAACTAAGAAATTGGATGAAACTTGACCTCTTAAATGCTATCTTGACAATAACATTTGCCCTGATGAGAGTAGAAAAATGCTGTTCGACTTATCAGCTCCCTGATTGTGTATTAAGAGAAACTGGAACAGCTAAAGTATACCAGAGTCATTTTGCATCTGAAGCTTCAACTTCATCATCCAAGCTAAGTTTATCCAGTGGATCTTGTGAGACTGACATCAGTGAAGATGAGGACATGATTCTATAGGGTAAGTCACATCTATATCAATGTAATTTCTTACTTTTTCCATCTGGATGTTTGTCTAGATGTTTCACTATGCAATCTAGATTTCTTTACATCCGTTTCTAGATGTTTTCTGTCAAAGAAAAGTGGCAACCCTAGGCACGGGTGCTTGCAAAGTGCAAACTTCCTGCAAGAATAATGGAAACGCGCGAATTCTGTTAGGTATCCAGATGTAATTACTCCAGACAATATCAGAATGTCTTCTCTTCTTCGTACACCTTCAGATCTCAAACAGGATATATTACCAACAACAAAAAAGCAACAGCCAAAAATAATTTCTTCTGAAAATAAATTATTTAACCACCAGCTTTTCCAATTTCAAAGTATCATTATCGTAGCTTATTGAACAAGTAGTATTTCAGCCTGTCCTGCACGGAGTCTGAAGATTGCTACTTTAGTTCGATGGAGCTGGTGATAAGGATCATCTTTCTGGTGGTCTGAGCGCTCCATGATCCTCAATTATTATACTTGCTGCAACCAACCTTTTTGTCTCATTATAGATTATGTCTCTATCAGGCTAGTTAATCTTCTACCTTCTTTGCTAATTTGTTAGTCTCTTCGTTGGCAAATATGACAATTTGAAATAAAGGGAAGAAATTTGAAGCAAACGGAAGTGAACATATTCTTGTACACTGTATATTTGCGACGACTTAAGGCACCGAAGCAGCAGTTGTAGTGCGTCGTTGTAATTCGATTGTTTCTGTACCGCTCTGTTTTTTTGTTTTTTTTTGCGCTCGTTCGCCTTGACTGAATTTTGCATGTGAATTAGCGTTCCCTATTAACAGTGTCCCTCGCCATCAGGCGAACCCACTCCGACGTCAGAGGTACTTGTAATTTACGTCCCCAAATCATGAATGCCACCCCATGCCACAATAGACGCACATGGTGGGTTGAGGCAACATTTCATTATTCTCGACGATTTCCATTTTCGCACCACACTTTTTCACGAGAACTGTCCACCTGAGACGCGTTTGTCAAGATGTCCGTCCATATTTTCTTAACGTAATCGCCCGTTCTATACAAAATACAACAACCGGACCCCTGACCACTAGCACTGGCAAAAGGGCGTCTGTTGACCACACTGGACCGAAAGGTTCATACGTGGGGCTGAGACACCCCCTCACCCCGATCCCTAAAAAATATAATCTTCCATGTACATTTCATATTGTGCTGTTGTTAACTATTTTTTTATTTTCCCGTATATTTATATCGGCTTATTTCATTTATTTATTTTTGGTAGTAATATCAGTAGGTAGGTAAATGTAAACAACCTGCGTTGTACTGATGATTTTATTTTGGTGGCTGAAAATCAAACACAGTTACAAGAAATGATAGATATAATTGCAACAGAAAGTCAAAGCAAAGAACTTGGTCAGTACAATAGAAAATCAATAGTAATGCTTCATTGCAAAGAAAACATGAATACCCATATACACCATCAAAGTGAATGGAACCAATCGAAACAAGTCAATATATTTCAGTATTTGGGTACTGCCATTACCAGCACATGGAATTGTATTAAGGAAGATACATTTGACTAGTTCAAGCAAACGCAGCATTTTACAAGATGAAGAGTATTATCTGCAATGTAATTAATCAATCGAGATGAGGAAAAGAGTTTTTAAGAGCTAATTCTAAGCCAATCTTGGCGTACGGAAGTGGATCATGGACAATATCAGACAAGTGAGAATGTATGTGACAGCTGTTGAGATGTGGTTTTATAGAAGTGGATCATGGACAATATCAGACAAGTGAGAATGTATGTGACAGCTGTTGAGATGTGGTTTTATAGAAGAATGATGAGAACACAGTGAACGGATAGAAAGAGGAATACAAATATCTTCAACGAAGGTCACTCACAAAGAGTCATGAGAAAGAGGAAGCTAGTACTGGAGCATATCGTTACATCGGGAAAGTTAGAGGGGAGAAGAGGCAAGGGGAGACCAAGACAGAAGATGCTGGACAGTTTAACATCATGGCATAGAACAGCACTATCAGAAATGATTGAGGGCACTGGTGACAGACGGCTGTCCACAGACACGACAGTATCAGAAATGATTGAGGGCACTCGTGACAGACGGCTGTCCACAGACACGACAGTATCAGAAATGATTGAGGGCACTGGTGACAGACGGCTGTCCACAGACACGACAGTATCAGAAATGATTGAGGGCACTGGTGACAGACGGCTGTCCACAGACACGACAGTATCAGAAATGATTGAGGGCACTGGTGACAGACGGTTGTCCACAGACACGACAGTATCAGAAATGATTGAGGGCACTGGTGACAGACGGCTGTCCACAGACACGACAGTATCAGAAATGATTGAGGGCACTGGTGACAGACGGTTATCCACAGACACGACCACAAAGGCCACACCCCAGTGTTCTACCTATATTATACTCGTCTGGATGTGTGCAGTCTACATGCTTATTTTTCTAGTACACAGAAAAACGTTTTAATAGAAGCTGAAGGTAAAAATGTGTACTGCCTTCATGCCTATTTATCTTATACACAGAAACAGTGTTCATAGAAACTGAAAATATGCCAGGGTTCAGCATCGGAGGATGAGGAACCAACACTCTCAAAAATGCAGATGACATGGGATCCATAACAGCTGTGACAGGTACTGGAGATAGTAAATATTAAAGCCACGGATACAGTCTAGAAATGATCGTCAACAAGATTAAAGAAATGATATTCACTAAAAAGAAGGTATAGCAATTGACATTCACAATGAACATCTACATTGGCCAAACATCTTTTCACTAATTAAAAGCAGATATTCCAATGTAGCAATGTTTATGCTAGAAGCGGCTAAATTTTACCAGAAGTTCATGGTCATCCAGTGCCATTCAGCTAATCGTGGTCGGTCATGGTTCGTCACTTCGCACCAATAACAGTGTCGGATCAGGTCTTTCTTTATGTCAAGATTATGCCATATTACAAAGACATCCAAGTATTTATCTCTTTGTCTTCCTCTTGCTCTTTCCCCATGAAGTTTGCCATATGCTAATGGAGCGCTATCTTACGAAGACAGTGGTTTGGATTCAATCCCCAGAAGTGGCAGGCTTATTTTGCGACCAGACCTCGTAAAATTGGTACTGAATAATGTTTCTGAATTTTCTGGGGGTTTTTATGGAGAAAAGGCGAAGAGGGCAGGAATTGGCTACTCAATCTCAATATACCATGATCCAACATTTGTGAAAACCGAACACTGCAAACACATACTGTAGTATCGGCCATGGGACTACCTTCACTAATATAGAGTATATAAACATTATCATAAAATAAATGCATTTTTTAGCCATAAAGGAAAACAGCCATATGGAAATAGGTTGGACTGCGCCATGTTTGAAACTGCCCAAAACCCACCACAGTTCACTTCAGACTGAACTGAACAGGTGAGGTGTCCCAGCGACCTCCTAAGTTATGGGAGAAGGGAAGTTACTTATAAAATGTCACAGCATGAAAAAAAAAATCTTAACTCTGTAATCAGGATAATTCAGCTCACAATCATTCTTAATGATGTCTCGAATCAATGCTTATCAAGATATAACTTTAACATGATAAGTTGAGGAAAACCACATACACGTAAGCATTCACACACACACACGCACACGCACACACACCCACACACACACACACACACACACTTGAAACACTGGATGCAAACAGTGAGGCGCTATCCCGTGTGTTGCCGGGGCCCATAAGGGAAGCAAAGAATAGCAACACTGTAGCCTACCATGCATGTCGTAAGAGGCGACTAAGGAGGCTATGGTTCAGTCGCCCTGCTACTGAGTGAGTGCGTGGCGCGACACTGTGAGCTGTGAGTTTCGTGTGAAATGCTTTTGAATCTGCCAGAGGTTTTTTGGAACGTGACTGCATGTTCAGAGCGATGGCAGCTGGCTATGTCCCAGAGTTGACCGGTTTTTGCCTTATGCAGAAATGCGTGGCTGCTGGGCTTCTGGTTGACTGCCACTGCCATCGACGATGAACTGTATTTTCGTGGACTGTGTGGGTGAACATCTAGGAAACATCCAGATAGGAAAATGACAACCGATTCCATCAGAGATAAACTGGATGTTTCGTGGGGGACTATTGTGTTGACATTCTGGCGGCGGCATTATGCACAGTGTATCTGTGCGGGCTGTTGTTTGTCGAGACTCCTGTCTTTTCCACTTTTCACATTGGGCAGTGGGGAGCGTTTTATGTGATATTCACTGGCACAGGAACGGAGCATAATGGGGACATCCCGTTGCTGTGAAGTTGGAACCGCGACTAACTAACTAACTAACTAGTGAGGCGCTTAAACTAAAACTGAGCTTGCTTGCTTGCTTGCTTGTGTTCGTTGGCTTGAGCTCCAACGCGAGGTCCTGTATGTCGGATGAAGGCATCCTGTTGTTCAACATCAGAGTGATGTCATACAGGACCTGAGTTTTGCGTGAGTATCCGTTGTCCCATGTCTGGCTTATTGGTGTGCAGACTGGTGGTTCCTCGCTGTACAGGCAGACACTCTCCGACTTCGGAGGAATCGGCGATCCTATTGACTTTAGCCAGGACCCCGAAGGGACCTGTTGCCCAGGACGCTCGACGAGGACGCGTCAATAGGTCTTGGCCAGTATATAACCCGGCCCTGGTGCCTTGGAAACACCTCTGCGTCCCACTAAAACTGAGCCAAAGTTTGTCCAGATGTCACAAAGGGTGCAAATGAATGCGACCGAATGCTATCTGAATACACCCCGGTTGTCAGCTTGTATGTGCCAGCGCCCACATAGACTCCATGCTATTGAGTCGATAGTTCTCTAGAGATACTCTTGCCATGTTTCCCAAGGAACACATCTTCCATGATTATCCTTTCTAGGGCACTACACCTTTCCCAATTCCAGACAAGTCAGATTCCATTCTTTGTCTTTGGGAGCCAATTGTCCTGTGTATTTAGTGTTTTCTGTATTGTAAGTTTGACCGCTCTGTATGTCCAATAGATCGCCGATATCTTCTTCTTCTTCTTCTTCTTCTTCTTCTTCTTCTTCTTCTTCTTCTTCTTCTTCTTCTTCTTCTTCTTCTTCTTCTTCTTCTTCTTCTTCTTCTTCTTCTTCTTCTTCTTCTTCTTCTTCTTCTTCTTCTTCTTCTTTTTCTTCTTCCTCTCCTTCTTCGTGTTCTGCTCTTTATCCCCCAAAGGAGAATGCGTCCCAAGCCAATTAACGGCAAGCTCCCATCTGCGTTCCCCCCTCCCCTCCCCACATGGCTAATCTGTCTCAAATTCTATCCTCCGTGTGTTTCTAGGTCTCCCTGGATTTTGTTTTCTGCGAGTTTCAAGACAGAACTTTCCAGTTATACCATTAACCCCCCCCCCCCCACCCCACCCCAACCACACCACCACTGTGTGTCTTATCCAGCGCCAGCAGCGTGTCTTCCTCAATCCTGACATAGCTGGAATTTGTTCACATCCCTTCCACCCCCCCCCCCCCCCCGCGCATGAGTGATTGTGTCATATCATTATAGTTATTTCTGTTCTGCGCAGGCACCGTTTAATGAATGTTTGTAATTTATGAGTAATTCATATGTCGTTCTCAGTGTTTCAGATCTACGTTGCAGTATTGATTTAACGTTAACAAATATTTGCGTGTCCTCTACATGACGTCATAATCAATCCCAGCAATTTATTGGCTGTTTGTGATTTTCTAAGCCCAGCAGTTTGCCATTGCATTCTAAACATCCTATGCTCACGCCATTGTTAAGAATAACCACAACGTGATCTGCTCCCAAATCACTAGTGGCTGACTTCGAACCCAGTGTATTCGGATTATGAAAGTGCGTTCACCGCCCGCAGGCCATAGACGCCGACCACAGAGGGAGTCTTCATCACCCTGGCCATCTACAGAGGGAATATTTATCGCCCTGGCCATCTACAGAGGGAGTCTTCATCGCCCTGGCCATCTACTGAAGGAGTCTTCATCGCCCTGGCCATCTACAGAGGGAGTCTTCATCGCCCTGGCCATCTACTGAAGGAGTCTTCATCGCCCTGGCCATCTACTGAGGGAGTCTTCATCGCCCTGGCCATCTATAGAGGGAGTCTTCATCGCCCTGGCCATCTACTGAAGGAGTCTTCATCGCCCTGGCCATCTACTGAGGGAGTCTTCATCGCCCTGGCCATCTACAGAGGGAGTCTTCATCGCCCTGGCCATCTACTGAAGGAGTCTTCATCGCCCTGGCCATCTACTGAGGGAGTCTTCATCACCCTGGCCATCTACAGAGGGAGTCTTCATCGCCCTGGCCATCTACTGAGGGAGTCTTCATCGCCCTGGCCATCTACTGAAGGAGTCTTCATCGCCCTGGCCATCTACAGAGGGAGTCTTCATCGCCCTGGCCATCTACAGAGGGAGTCTTCATCGCCCTGGCCATCTACTGAAGGAGTCTTCATCGCCCTGGCCATCTACTGAGGGAGTCTTCATCGCCCTGGCCATCTACAGAGGGAGTCTTCATCGCCCTGGCCATCTACTGAAGGAGTCTTCATCGCCCTGGCCATCTACTGAAGGAGTCTTCATCGCCCTGGCCATCTACAGAGGGAGTCTTCATCACCCTGGCCATCTACAGAGGGAGTCTTCATCACCCTGGCCATCTACAGAGGGAGTCTTCATCACCCTGGCCATCTACAGAGGGAGTCTTCATCACCCTGGCCATCTTCATCGACCTGGCCATCTACAAAGGGAGTCTTTATCACCCTCGCCATCTGTTGACCAAAGTGAACATGCTTTTTTTTTTAAAGTGATGATCACGTGTTATGTCGGCTATAAGCCTTGTGTCGTTGTCCCTGTGTGTAGTGTCTACTATGACTTTGCAAGGGATGATAACTCGACATTTTTGACCGCATTACAGGAAGTGCATGTGACACTTGATGACTCAGAAAGCATGCTGACGAGGGTGAGGACGGGCAGGCTTCGTGCGGAGTGGCTTGCTTCGCTTCGGAGGTCACGGGTGACAAGCATCGCCTGGATATTTTCTCCGGGGCATGCCGGTGTGCTGGGAAATGAACAGGCGGACAGATTGGCTGGCTCTGCAGAACTTGGTGGCGTATTGATACAAGACAAGACAGACGTGGTTGTGGCCTTGTGGGAGCACGTGCACACCTCGGAGGAGCAAATGGATTACCAAGGTATGGAGAGAATGAGACAGCGAGGAGTGACGAGGGGATCTGGCCGACGCTCAACGCTCAGAGGCAAGGCGAGACGGACTTATAATCAGATTGCTACTGGTACTATTAGTGTTGGAACTCTTCGCTGGCTGCTGAGGATGGGGACGGAGCACTTATGGGAATGCCCCGAATGCTGTGATGTCGATTCCTAAATCAACCAATCAATCATGTTCGAGAAATAGTTTATTATTTAGTCAACAGATTATCATCACTGCAAATGGAACCGCTCAGTCCATAAGTACTCGGATCCCCTCGCCCCTTTTCTGTATCTTATGTTCGGCAGGTGTAGTTAACCAGTTATATCAGCAAATTACTGTATATTTAAATCATTTACTGATTGATTGATTAACGTCAGGAACTTGTGGGGGAAATCAGTGGGACACTCAGGGCTACAACAGTAGCAAGTACATATACCCCCCTCCCCTCCTCTTTCCCCTACAAGTTTTTTTAAAGCGACTTGTGGGGGAAGGGGGGAGTGGGGTGGTATATGTACTTGCTACTGTTGTAGCCCCGAGTGTCCCACTGATTTAGAATGAGAATATCTGCTACTGCCACAAGTGTTGTTGAATGCCAACAGCTCCAATACTGTCCACTACAAGGACACCATAGACAAAGTGCATAGAGCCATCAAGAATAACCCACCCGGCGTGCTTTCTTGCGGTCTAATTCTGACGCGTTAGTCCTGAAAAAGTGGATGGTTCTGCCACACCTAGACTACAGTCCGGATCTGCCACACAAAAAACAACTCTAGCGGGACAACCAGTGCAGACGTCATGACCAGGGTGACCAAATAGGTTAATGAGCGGATGGTATTCGTTGTCTCCCTAAGCAGTGAGGATGCCTGTCAGCATGCCTCGGCGACTCTTTCTGACGAGCCCAGGTGCATCCTTGTTTCCTAGGAGTTGCTTTTTAAATTATGTCACACCTGCTGATATGTCTATCAGACACTTGCAATAAAGCCATTGGGATACGTTTCGTTTGATCACGCCTCGCGCGCGAGCGAGGGTGTGTGAATAAATCTATATATATATATATATATATATATATATATATATATATATATATATATATATATATATATATATATATATATATATATATATATATATAAAGACGATGTATGTATGTATGTATGTATGTATGTATGTATGCATGCATGCATGTATGTATGTATGTATGTATGTATGTATGTATGTATGTATGTATGTATGTATGTATGTATGTATGTGTGTGTGTGTGTGTGTATGTATGTATGTATGTATGTATGTATGTATGTATGTATGTATGTATGTATGTATGTATGTATGTATGTATGTATGTATGTATGTATGTATGTATGTATGTATGTATGTTTGTAGGGATGTATTTGATGCATTCGATAACGATAACGGTCCATCCGATTGAGATGAAATTTTCTACATGTATTCTTTTCATTCCCGTGCAGCCAACTGTCATAGTTTGTTAGTGTACAATCAGCTATTTACTTACTAAAATTTGATATTTAAATTTACATTATCATTTATATATAGCGAGGGGACTTAACTTAAGAAAAGTTATTTCAAGGGGCATAACTTTCAATAGCATTGCTATATACTTTATATATAGATTGTTGCATTGTTTTCAAAGATTTATAAACTCTTTGTCTACAGTTATTTACAGGCATAAGAGTTATGATAAATAATGATATAATCTTTAAGGCATTTTCAAAGTTTTAATAAAAATAATGCATCTATTTAAATAGTGAAAAATTTCTAACTCATTTTTTTATGTTTATAGAAGTTATCTACAGTCATGTAGGTGATTTAAAAACAGTTTTCATTAAAAATAATGGATGGTGTGTGGAAGGACATTCTTAAGTTAATTTTCTTTTTGTTATATGAATTTAATGAGACGATCCCCGCCAGGAGCTGGGCGAAGCCGCGCCGGGTCAGATAGATAGACAGACAGACAGATAGTTGGGAACGGGAGCTTATATGACTACTTATATGAATTAAATGAGATGCTCCCCACCAGAGGCTGGGCGAAGCCGGGCCGGGTCAGTCAGACAGACAGACAGATAGTCAGGAACGGGAGCTTATATGACTACTTATATGAATTAAATGAGATGCTCCCCACCAGGGACTGGGTGAAGCCGGGCCGGGTTAGACAGACAGACAGACAGACAGATAGTCGAGAACGGGAGCTTATATGACTACTTAAATGAATTAAATGAGATGCTCCCCACCAGAGGCTGGGCGAAGCAGGGCCGGGACAGACAGACAGACAGACAGACAGACAGATAGTCGGGAACGGGAGCTTATATGACTACTTATATGAATTAAATGAGATGCTCCCCACAAGGGACTGCGTGAAGCCGGGCCGGGTCAGACAGACAGACAGCCAAACAAACAGCCAAACAAACAGACAGACAGACAGACAGATAGATAGATCCCCGCCAGGAGCTGGGCGAAGTCGGGCCGGGTCAGCTAGTATATATATATATATATATATATATATATATATATATATATATATATATATATATGTGCTAAGCTTAACACACACACGCACGCAAGCACGCGCGTGCGTACACACACACACACAAACACATATACATATGTGTCATACATACATGACCGCCCACGCTTTCCGGCATGGCACATGATATATATATATATATATATATATATATATATATATATATATATATATATATATATATATATATATATTTCGTGGCCGAGGGGTTAGCAGCTTTCTCCGCTAACCCCGAATACTCTCGTCACGTGACGCAACGAGAATTAGCAGTGGTTCGAATCGCAAAAGTGACTTATGAGAGTATGGAGCCGGTCGCTCAGAAAGTCGTGGCGTGCTGATGAGCGTAATCTAGCCTAGGAATCAACATACAGCTGAAAGATGCTGGTTGACCGCAATATCCTGAAACAGGATAGAAACGCGGGAAAAAAAAATAAATAAATAAATAAATATATGTATATATAAAATCTCATCTCATCTCATCATGTTCCCATTGTACCTTGCGGTGTCGAGGTGAAGTATAAACAACGGGAGAGTGCCTGCTTATGGGCTTCATGTATCGATATTCCCATGGACTCTGTTATTCCCTGCGTCCATCGTTTACGTGGTCGGCCTCTTCCTCTGCTTCCCTCTGGTCTGTACATCATTGCTTGTTGTGGTATACTGTTAGTTGGTAGCTTACTTGCATGGCCAAACCATTTGACTACCTGTCTTCTAATAAACTCTAGAGCAGCTATAACCCCAGTTTAGTCCTGATTTCTTCATTTCTGATCTTATCTCTTCTTGACACATTGAGTATTCTTCTCAGGAATCTGATTTCTGTTGTTGTGATTTTTCTTTTCTCATTTTATGTCATTGTCCAGGTTTGGCATTGGTAACGTAGAGTTGGTCTGCAAGGTGTGGACTGCGCCTGGCCCTGCAGCCAGTAGGGTTAGGATCGGCTAGCCTCTCCCGGGGGGGGGGGGGGGTGAACAGTGAAAATTAGTAGCCTGCCGATGACCCGCAGACTACACAAGTCAACCCCACCTCCACGTGGTGAAGACTGGGAAACCATGACCGTGAGGTCATGGGCTAACGGGGATATGGCTCGTCATAGGGGACGGACTCCCTATGGTCAGATTTTTGTCCTAAACCTGCGACTGGCCTAGCAAGCCGGCAGGGGATCTTCATACAGCTCGAAGAAAAACTAAGAAGTATATATATATATATATATATATATATATATATATATATATATATATATATATATATATATATATATATATATATATATATATATATATATATATATATATACACTAGCTGACCCGGCCCGGCTTCGCCTAGGCCCTGGAGGGGATCTATCTATCTATCAGTCTGTCTGTCTGCTTGTTTGTCTGTCTGTCTGTCTGGCTGACCCGGCCCGGCTTCACCCAGTCCCTGGTGGGGAGCATCTCATTTAATTCATACATATAAGTAGTCATATAAGCTCTCCCGTTCCCGACTATCTGTCTGTCTGTCTATCTTTCTGTCTGTCTGTCTGACCCGGCTTCACCCAGTCCCTGGTGGGGAGCATCTCATTTAATTCATATACGTAGTCATATAACCTCTCCCGTTCCCGACTATCTGTTTGTCTGTCTATCTGTCTGTCTGTCTGTCCCGGCCCGGCTTCACCCAGTCCCTGGTGGGGAGCATGTCATTTAATTCATTCATATAAGTAGTCAAATAAGCTTCCGTTCCCGACTATCTGTCTGTCTGTCTATCTATCTGACCCGGCGTGGTTTCGCCGGTAAACAGTAACTTAAAAGAATGTCCTTCCACACACCATTCATTATTTTTAATGAAAACTGTTTTTAATCACCGACATGACAGTTGATAAGTTTTGTAAGCAGAAAAAGATGGGTTAAACTGTTTTGCATAATGCATTATTTTTATGGAAACTTTAAAAATACCTTAAAGATTATATCATTATTTAATATAACTCATATCCCTAAAAATAACTATAGACAAAGAGTTTAACAATAGTGCAGGTAAGTCCAACAATATGACTATAAAGTATATAGAAATGTTATTAAAAGTTATGCCCCTTGAAATAACTTTTCTAGAGTGAAGTCCCCCTGCTATATAGACATTATATAATGAAAATGGAAAAGTAAATGTTATTAAATAAGTCGAAGATTTTACATTAAGAAATTATTATAGTCGGTTGCAAATGAATGAAAGGAAGACGTGTAGAAAATTTCATCTCAATCGGATGTACCGTTATCGAACGCATCCAATACAAAAATCCCCGCACACAAACAAACATATACTCTGTTTTATAGATATAGATTAGCGACCGCACTGGGAAGTGACATTTCGATGAAAGTATATCTCCATTATCTCTACTTGACTTGGTTGTGCTTTCGCGAAGACAAAGTACCACAATTACCCCAAGTCATGTGGTGTGAGACAGGTTAAAGGGGCAGTAACAGACTCTTTACCACGCCTACAGGCGTACAGGGTATAAGTATAGGGTAAAGAAAAAAGTAAAGGACTCTTTTCACTCGATATGTGTAGTGGTGAATATCACGCCGGTCTCCTTTGCTTCACTGACAATGTTCATGTACCAGTTTTAGACTGGGAACCCACGCCAATTAAAAATAAAAATCCGCGCATCGTTGGGGATTTGAACAAAGGACCACCAGGTCGGCATGCAAGCGTGCTGACCACTGCGCCACCGCGGCTCCGCGAGACACGTTGAGTATCTGGAAACTCCCATCTCACACGGCGCCAATAGAAAGGATCGCTTTTCTACATTTGTCATATGCAATCAACCACGATAACAGCACAATGTGTGTATAAACATACCATCAACAGACAAATTTAGTTTTATACAGTGACTCCCCTTTGGACAAGAGTCATTTTCAAATTAATAAGCGAATTGTGGCTGAGTCGGTCACATGCTTATCAATCTGAGCCAGGCGATAGACACCTATATATATTTTAAAAATAATATAACTTCTTTTCTGATAGTGAACGGGGTAGGGGGAATAGTAGAATGGAAAGTAAGTAAGAAGGGGGGGGGGGGGGAGGAGGGGGTGAAGAAAAGCGATAGAAAATTATGCAAATTAGTGAACAGCCAGATTGTGGATTGTGCAAAATGGCGACTCAGGACCGCCCTAACTTTATCGGCAAGGCACATGATGATGATTAGCAAAATTTTAAACAAAAATTATTTTACACAATGCGATAACTAATCGGGTCAAATAGGGTAAATGGTGAGCTTGCAAATAAATAAATGCTGAAATACGATAATCTTCAAGTTGTACGATAAAGGTCAAGGCAAGTAGCTATAGTTATCCCCACAGCAGTGTAGGACTTCAGACCTTGAACACAAGTAGGTCATGGCCTTATGACGTGTGTCAGACAGATTGTTTTTTTTAACCATTTGGTGCATCGAAGCTATTCCGCAACCTGGTTTTCAGCAAGGCCACAATATTGCGGAGCTGATCGAGCGCAATACATTTTCAATTCCCCACCGCGTGCAAGTCGGGAATTATATTATAGTACTGATTTACACATATTTGGATGCCTTACATTTTATATCTGTTCTTTGGTAATTTTGTGTTGCTAATGGAATTCCAAAAATGCCGGTCTCTCTGGCTGTGGGGTTACAACACTTTCTCTCTGTAATCCCGTTTATCACGCAGTCTCGTAGCGGAGCGAGAGCTGAGGCGGTTCGACCCCCGCTTGTGACTTGCGGGATACTGAGCCGGCCGCTCAGAAAGCAATGGCAAACTACTGAGCGTAATCTTGCCAAGAGATCAACATACAGCTGAAAGATGCTGGTGTTGACAGCTAAGTCCTGTAAAGGATATGCTAAAAAAAAAAAAAATTCCAAAAATGTTTAGATAACTAAGAATGGTCTTCTTAGTAGGGCAATTACTATGTATAAACCAAGAGTTAGGTACCATTTTAACTGTAATCTGCATTCACATTGTATGTAATCACTGGGCATTTATTACCGTCAGCATTTTTTAAAATATATAATCAATCAATCAAAAAGCTTCTTGTCGAGGACTTCCTGGAATGTGATATGCCCGGACAGTCACACTTAAGGGTCCAACTGTAATCTGCCATCATGTGGGCATCCCAAATTCCCAGATATCTCTCTTCCATTGGTTTTATATCTTGGTGAAATCTTTCACCTCGCACCTCACTAAAGTTGCCAAGATTCTCGGGAAAGAAATGTAAATGGTTATGGTGGCAGTGTACTTTTATGCTCATGCTGCATCCAAGCTTACAAACACCTCGACATGTTTTTAACTCATCATCTCATCATGTTCCTCTTGTACCTTGCGGTGTCGAGGTGAAGTACAAACATCGTGAGAGTGCCCGGTTATGGGCATCTTCATACTACTCGTAGAAAAACTAAGAAAGACTCAGATGTTTTTAACTAATTCAGAATAATTGTCTGCTTTAAAGTTGTCCTGACAGTTTTGCACAACTGAAACAAATGACGACCAGACTGTAGATTCTGTTATGTTAATCGGATCAGTAAAATTTGAATCGTTTATTAACTTTCTAATTTGAGGTTCATCAAAAATTCCAGCTTTAAGTCTTCCATGCTCAATTCCGGAAACTTTCTGCATAAGTAATTAAAAAGGTACCACCTTTGTTCAGTGCCTTTACAAATTGCTTCATCGAGCCAAGCTTTATATGTAATGGTGGCAGTAGAACGCTTTTATCGATCAATGAGAGGCTTGTTGACAATATTTTTTCTCCATCTTTAAATTCACCCCTGAATGGTTACTGTTTCTTTGTCCTTTCTTATCTTGGATATTTGGCGAATCCCCTTTGCTTGCCAAGCAAGAAGTGCATCATTTTAAGAAATACACACACCATCCAGTTATGTTCCAAATACTTCAAGTTTTTCAGAAATGTGTTTATTATATTATTTATTTATATATATTTTTTTTTTATATTTATATTTTATATATATATATATATATATATATATATATATATATATATATATATATATATATATATATATATATATATATATATATATATATATTTTATATATATATATTATATAAAATCACAATATACAAAACACTGATCAGACCAGTTGTGCTGTATGGCTCTGAAACCTGGAGTACAACGAAAGGAGACGAAGCCTTGTTACAAACCTTTGAGAACAAAATTTTAAGACGCATCTTTGGACCCATTAGGGATACACAAAGTGGAGAGTGGAAAAGAAGAAGTAACAAAGACATTTATGATCTGTTTAAGTCCCCGCTAATCACTGGTATCATGAAGGCTAATAGACTACAATGGCTGGGGCATATAGAAAGAATGGAAGATAATAGGGAAACAAAACTCGCTTACACTCAGGAAATAAATGACCGTAGACCCCGAGGTAGACCAAGAAGGCGGTGGAGAGATAATACATATACAGACCTACAAGCACTTGGAATCAACGACTGGCAAGAGAAGGTCCACCAGAGAGACGAATGGAGACGGATTGTATTTGCAGCAAAGAACCTCAATGGCTCGGAACGCTGAAGAAGTAGAAGAATATTATATATATTATTTATATGGTACATACCCCCTTTTCATTGTAGTAGAATGAGCAATTGGAATTGAGCCATATTTGTTACCATTGTATAGGAGAACACCTTTCAAACTTCTTGTAGGGCTGTCAATGAAAAGTCGCCGCTCATCTAGTGCATAACTGACACCCATTTCGTCTACAAGACCTCCTACATTAGTGCAGAACACACGGTTTTTTTTTTTCTTTATAAAAGAATGGAAGAAAACTTTGTTCTCTGCTGCGATAGAATGTAACCTTTGTTTCAGCAGTCAGTAATTTTGTTTCTTTAAATCTTGAAGCCAAAAGTTCTGAAGATTCCTTGGAAATATATAGATCTAGGATTAGATCATTCAGTTCACGCTGGTCGAAGCATTGAGCAGCTGAGATTTCATCTTCAAAATCACTATCACTGTCACTTGTCGTTCCATATGCTGTCTCATCTTCTAACAGGGAATTCGAAATTTGACTGAAAGTTGAAATTGGTGTGTCATCTCCGCGTGGAACAGGTCATCTATGAGGGCGAGTCAATAAGTAAGTCACACAGTTCTGTGGGATGGCAGGCAAATGTAGTTGGTGTTTTCTACAGGTGTCATTGGATGACAGACTATCGAACTTTATATTCCCGTTCATCAGGTGGCGCTATATGTCTCATGCGCATGCGCAGCGCATAAACAAAATGACGGCTGTACTTACGGAGTGTACAACCAAAGCGCAACGTGCTCTTGTGTGTGTGTGTTTTTTTTTTTTTGGGGGGGGGGGGGCAAAAGGACTGCCTGCAAAAGACATCTATAAGGAAATGCTTCCTGTTTATGCTGACAAATGTTTGTCCCGTAAAGCGGTGCATATAGCTGGGTAGAAAAATTTTCTCAAGGACGCTTTAAAATTGTTGATGGAATCCGATCTGGTCGTCCTGTTGAGATTGCAACAGAAGAATCCATGCAGCGGGTGGAGGATATCATTAGAGGTGACAGGCGAGTAACGATAGACTCTGTAGCATCTGCAATAGGGTACTCACATGGTACAGCATAATGCATGTCAAAAAAATTGTTTTGCATATCCTTTACAGGACATTGCTGTCAACATCAGCATCTTGCAGCTGATTGTTGATTTCTTAGCAAGATTACGCTCAGTAGTTTGCCATTGCTTTCTGAGCTGCCGGCTCCCATACCCCGTAAGTTACCGACGCGATTCGAACCACTGCTGATTCTCATCGCCGTCACGTTACCTGCGATAGTATACGAGATTACGGGGAAAAGTCGCTAACCTCTAGGCCAGGAAGCTGGCCATAATGCATGATCGATTGAAATTTAAGAAAGTGTGCTCAAAGTGGGTACCCAGACAACTGAAGGAGGAACACAAAATTAACCTATTTGGCCTGTCCTTACATCATCTCTGTCGATACGAAGATGAAGGAGAAGACATGCTGAACAGGATTGTTACTGGGGACGAATCGTGGGTGCATCACTACCAGTCCGAATCAAAGCGTACTTCAATGCAATGGAAACATCCTTATTCGCCTTGTGTCCAAAAATTCAAGGTTACACCATCAGCAGAGAAGGTTATGCTGACAGTGTTCTGGGAGTATCAAGGAGTGCTTTTAACCAATTTCAAAAAGAAAGGTGACAATGTGAATTCTGAATCGTACAGTGAAGATCTATCGATGCTTCATGGTGCGATTCGAAAATAAAAACGCCCAGGACTGCTGACTAGAGGAGTGTTGCTTCTTCATGACAATCCCAGACCACATACGGCTTGATTAACTCAGGAGATAATTAACCAACTAAGGTAAGAAGTTCTGGAACATCCACGTTGCAGCACCGACTTAGCCCCTAGCGATTTCCACCTTTTTGGTCCACTGAAAACCCACCTTGGCACGAGACATTTCGCGAATGACACCGAAGTTGAATGTGAAGTGAACACGTTGTTTAGAAAACAGAGTACGCAGTCCTAGCAGCCAGTTTGGAAGGCCTGATAAAACGATGGGATAATTGCATCAATGTTGTTGGAAATTATGTTGAGAAATAAAGGGACAATGTATGTATAAAAGTAAACTGGTTTCAAGTTATCATATTTAGTTATTTGTTTGTGTGATTTTTCCACAAATTCCATTAATATTGACACCACAGAAATAACAGTTATCATAGTGGTTCCTGGGCTCTCTTCAAACCATTGGAATTCTAAATTTTTTTAACATTTTACTCTCCCACAAGCCCGCTGTCGTAGGTGTTTGCAAACAATATGAGGAGCTCAGGGTTCGAACCACAGCGGTGTTGGTTTTTTTTCGAAAAAGGTATAGTTGCCGGTCGTTCAGAAAGCAATGGCAAACTACTGAACGTAAAGCTTGCCCAGGAATCACGAACAGCCAAAATGCTGGGGTTGACTGCTACGTCCTGTAAAGGACATGCATCTAAATTAGAAATAAAAGACTTGTCCTGGTCTCCTTGTTTTACTTTAAAGTAAACAATGTATGCTTTTTCACAAGAACAGTAATATGCTTCCTTGGTGGTTCTTTCAAACTGTATTCTCCACAAATATAACAAAACAAATGCGGTGTATGAAAACATGCTCATCTTGAAGATGATGTCATTCTGTGTTAGAAGTGTAAGAAAATAACTAGCACACTAACATGCATGCAGTGGGTTACAATCTGAATAAGCAGTTCTTGGAAGATTCTTGGAAAACTGAAATTGTAAGTAAACAAGCAGTTTCATTTTGTAAGGGACTAGACAGAGCCTTATACAGAAAATACTGTAATAATATTAATTAAATACACAAATGCCTGTATCTCAAAACTAGAACTCCTACAGACAAATAAATGTGATTTTTGGATGTAGTAGGCCTCATTTATGCAAAATCAGGTGTAAAATGTTTGCCACAAAAGAATTTGAGTGTGTGTAGGGTTGTGCAGTAGGAGTAGGGTTGCCAGATACGTGGGCACCAAAAGGAGGACATAATAAGACACAAAGGAGGACATATTGAATGTTTCATTTAAATCGTTCCAGATTAAACCCACAATCAGTACAATGATTTAAGATTGCAGTATTGGTCAAATAATTGCACATCATCTACAATAATACCCTTCTCTTTCAAGTACAATATGCTTGTCAAAAGGTCATCAAAAGAACAGTCTTTGATTTTATTTAATTACATCCAACTAAAGCACTGAAATTCATCAAAAGGTTTCAACCACTTTTCTAAGTAACTAATGCATGCTTCAATCACCAACCTAACGTCTGACATAAAACTATTACACTCTTCATCTCGACCACTTTCCTTAAGTCTTCTCAACATCTCCCTGACTTTCAGTGAAATAAATGTTTCCTTCAATCTGCCTTTCAAAACTTCCAAGGTTGTGTGAAGAAGGCTCATAACCTCTAACACTGATGTTTCTTCTTTTTCAATGGTCGAAATATTGACTTGGAAGACAGACATCAAAGAATGCACAAACCAAAGGTAAACTTCTGAAAAAATCGTTCTCAATTATTTTTTTTTTTTTTTTTTTAAATCATAGCAGGTGGTTGGTTTACAGAAAGAAAATATTCTTTCAAAGCAGTAAATAGCCTTTCAACAGCTGGAAACAAACTGAGCCATCTAGGTTTAGAGTGATAGAGTAGTTGCTGATAGTTAATGTTGACATAATCACAAAAATCCTTTAAAGTTTATGTTCTGACAGTGTATATAGAAAAGTAATTGAATATCTTGAAAACAATAGATTCAACGTCAATCTGCATTAAATCTGCGCCGTGTTGCATGCAATTGTGCAGAACATGAGCAGAACATCCAACGCCTTCTAATGGCTTGCTCAAGCCTTTCTTCAAATGAGAGAACACATTTCTACCTTCTCTTCTGTTAATGCCTCCAAAATTCACATTGGCATTGTCACCAGCAAAAGCAACACATTTGGAGTACAAATCATGTTTTTCAAGTGTTTCTGAGGTTTCATTTGGTGTGTTGTCTAGCCCGAGAATCTTAGTTTGGATTCCACCTGCTTTCCAGTCAAAGTACTGAACAACGATCGGAAATATTTTCTGCGAACCGTGATTGCTAGCATCTGTCGAAAGACCGAAACATGAAATACCACTTAAAGATTTATCCAGTTCATCAACAGTGTGGGGGACAATCACCTGGTTTATTATTGCTTCAATCTTTGTTTTTGCACAAGCAATATTTTTAGCAATTTCTGAATCTTCAAATAATGACAATGTGTGCATCAAACCAGCTGTGCAGGACATCGAGTTGTAAGACTGATGATGACAAATTGTATAAAATGCCAAAGTTGCTTCAGCCGCATGCGCTTTCAGCAACACATTTGAGTACTTGGGCTGAAATAAAAAAGACGTCAATGTGCTAGATGACGCGGACACTTTGATTAGGTTTCTATGTCTCTCACTGTCAACATGGCGCTCCAAGTCAGTAGTTCCTTTGTTGGCAACGGACAAGTAACTATCGCAAATCATACACTTTGCCCCATTCTCGTTGCGTCCTTCAACGAAGCATGGAAATTTATTTTTCATAGTGTTCGAGAATTTGCATTTCCTCTTTGTAGAAGCCATTTTCATAAACAAAGACGACAAAAATTACAAATTAAAAAAAAAAAAACAATTTTGAGTGGCGTCTCTGCTACCGGAACCGGAAATACCATTAACATTTTGACCATAGGGACTATAACATTGTTAGTGGTGCCGAATAGAGCAACAGTTAGATTCAAATTATACAAATAATTGGTGTTTCACATTTGGTATATATAGCAAAATTAAATAAATATTATTAAGCAATGGGTTTTAATAAAGAATGTAAACACACGGTAGAGTGTAGATACATTGTAAGTTGTAACAACAATACATAACAAATGATAGCATACAATATTTTTAAAAGCCGGACATTTTAAAGGTTTTTAGCTTTGCCTGCCGGACGGAGGACATTAGGCTAAAAAGGCGGACATGTCATCTCTTTGCCGGACGTCTGGCAACCCTAAGTAGGAGAGACTGGCATTGTGGGCCGACTGAAGTCGTTGTTTACAAACCTGAACGGAATTGTATTTTGGATTATCAAAATTATACTTATTTTACTTAGATATTTATTCTAACTAATAATATGATAGATCTTAAAACACTCACACACATTCGCAGAGAACGAGAGAGAGAGAGAGAGAGAGAGAGAGAGAGAGCGAGAGAAAGAGAGAGAGAGAGAGAGAGAGAGAGAGAGAGAGAGAGAGAGAGAGAGAGAGAGGTGGGTGGCGGAGAGGTGTTTATACTATACAGAAAACTATATTAATAACTTGGTGATGAATTTCTTGATTTGACAACAGCCATAACAAGAACACATCAACAGTGTTTGCTGTATCTCCCGCACCGCTTTACTCTCCGACTTGTTTTAGGCTACGACAACTGACAATGACAAGTTCTTTATTCCCGGCGGTCTTAAAGAATTGCATCAGCGTTCGTGTGTCGTGGTTTCCATGGCAGTTTTTTTTTTTTTTAGCCTGGTATGTGAGCCATGTGCGTTCTCATGTTGATTTTTAAAACTTGAGGCTGTGATTCAAGCACGGGAGCTAACCCATGATTGAAGATCTGGTCAAACAACGAAGCCCAACTGTTAAATTGTGTTGGTGGTGAGCGGGAACAATTTTGGAACTGCTTCTTTGCCGTCGTCGTCGTCGTCGTCGTCATCACCTATCCTTATCCTCCGAAGTCGGAGAGTGTCTGCCTGTATGGCGAGGAACCACCAGTCTGCACACCAATAAGCCAGACATGGGACAACGGATACTCACGCAAACCTCAGGTCCTGTATGACATCACACTGATGTTGGACAACAGGATGTCTTCATCCGACATACAGGACTTTGCGTTGGAGCTCAAGCCAATGAACACAAGCAAGCAAGCAAGCACCTATCCTTAGACCTAGCATGCAGTTCCACATCGATGGACCGGTCTAACGCCGGTTTAACATTTCAACACTAGCCGTTATCACCATGATAAAAAGTTAGTAGCATATCCTTTACAGGACGTCGCAGTCAATGCCATCATTTTTGACTGTTCGTGATTTCATAGCAACTTTACGTTCAGTAGTTTGCCATTGCTTTCTGAACGACCGACAAACATACCACTTTCATTTAAACAAAAAAACCAACGCCAGGCGGCCTACTGCAGAATCGCCAGCAGCTGTGTTTCGAACTCGGTATGCGTGATTACGAACTGTGCCCGCAAACATGCCCCCCCCCCCTCTCCTCCCGCCACCATGATAACTTATGGAATTATAGTAATTTCTTATTAATACATTGGAAAGTTATGATAGACTGATGTTAGGTTGTCTCCTGATTGGTCACTGAACATCAGTTCTTCTTATTCTGCCTTTACCTACCTCCCCAATGAAACAATGAGACCGCCATGCGTTGGTTTCCAAACAATGGTATTAGTGCCGGTCGTTCAGAAAGCAAAAGCGAACTCCATCCTCCATCATGTGCCATGCCGATAAGCGTGGGCGGTCATGTTTTGCCGTCTCACTCGATCACCAGAGTCGTGGATCAGCCCCGTGTTCCTGTCTCGACCATGCCACGTGGTCAAGCTATCCAGGTATTTACTTCTCGGTCTTCCCCTTGGTCTCTTCTCTTCGATCTTGCCAGTTGTCACCAAGTTCTCCAATTCATTTCTTCTCATAACATGCCCAAAAAGTTTTGACTGTCTACGTCTAATGACTCTAATCAGTTTATGATTTTCATTTGTTTCTTGAAGGACTTGTTAATTGCTTTTTCTGTCTGCCCATGGTATTCTTTGCATTTCCCTAAGGTAAACTACTGAACGTAAGACTTGCCCAAGAATTACAAACAGCCAACAAGTGCTGGAGTTGACTGATACGTCTTGTAAAGGATATTCAACAAACTTTTAAAATGAAACAGACCCACAGACCCACGTCCTCATATCTTTTGCCATCTTCTGCAGGCCCTACATTTCTTCCCATACTTTTTACCCCTGTCTATTTCTCTTCGCCGTGTGGTTTTAGATCTCCGTGTATTTCTTATGCCCTTGGATTCCAGAGAAAGGACCTTCTATAGCAGGTTGGCCCACACGAGACCCGCGGGCCGCATGCGGCCTTCCGGCAGTCATGTTGCAGCCCGCGGAACTAGGTCAAATGAACATAAATGTTAACTTTATTGTACATATCACCAAAAGAACATTACATCATGAGTTGATCGTATCATATATTTTTAAATTATAGCTAAGAGAAATTTGAAATATCTCGCATTTTTTGAAACAATCATTGGGTTTGAGCTATTTTAATATGAAACTTCAGCTTCTGATATATATGTTCTGTGGTCTTCGTCGTCTCCGAGAAGCTCGCAACGCTATCGGGCTCATAATAATAACTAATTTCAGTCCAGCTTAACAAAGTTCCGTGTTATTCTGTAGTTTCGTTCTTCTTCTTCTTCGTTCATCCGGAGTTTTTTTTCGGATGTGATTGCGTTGTGCCTGTTTACAGCAGAGCTGCGTTCTTGCGCCGTTAGGCCGACACATCCGACTTCTGCGGGCATTTGTTGACCGGGTTAACCTTCCCGGGGTAGTTTCGTTCTATTATCGCCACTGCGTCTGTAGAGATTTTGCGATCGACGTTAAAATACATGTTTATCATATTTATAATAAGAGTTCAAACTATTTTAACCAAGTATCCTGTCTACCATATGGATTCTATAGGTAAGTAAACCCTGAAATGTTTTATTTATGTAATTTACATTAAGTAATTATTATTAATTAGTATTACCCGTGGTGTTTTTTCCCCCAGTCAAAAGCGAAGACCTACCATGGCGTCAACTAGTAAAGACGTTGGACCAAAGAAGCGAAGAATCACAGAAGAATTAAGTTGTTTTCAAGACAGGTGGACTATAAACTATTTTTTCGTAGAAATTAAAACAAAGCCCATATGCTTGATATGCAACGAATCTGTTTCTGTTTTGAAAGAGTATAACATCAAACCGCACTTTGGGACTAAACATGCAAATAAGTTTGATAAAGTACAAAGGGCAATTTCGACAAGACCAAGTAAATGACTTTTAAATAAAAAAAATCTGCACAACAAAAGATATTCATTAGAGCGGGTTCAGAGTCAACATGCTATGTAAAAGCTTGTTATGCAGTAGCCATGATACTAGCAAACAATTCGACGCCATATTCAGATGGTGAAATGGTTAAGGAATGTTTGGAGAGCGTCGTTGAAATTCTTTGTCCAGAAAAGAAGAAGGATTTCTAAAAAAATAAGTCTGTCTCGTCAGACTATTACTAGACGTTTGGACGACATTGGAAAACATATTGAAGATAATCTGAAAAGTCGAGCATCAGAGTTTATATTTTATGCTCTAGCATTGGATGAAAGCACAGATATGGCAGATAATGCCAAACTGGCAATTTTTAGCAGGGAGTGTTGATGTCCATTTAAAAAAATACAGAAGAATTAGCGGCACTGTATCTATTTAAGGACACTACTAAGTCACGAGATTTGTTAAAGGCAGTTACATCGACATGATCACCTTTCGTTACAACTTAACTTATCGGGCTTAACAACGGATGATGCCCCAGCAATGGTTGGGAAACACGAAGGTTTAGTAAAATTGATTGAAAATGTGGCCTCCAAAGTCGGTAATATTTCAATGCTAAATTTTAATTGCATTATTCATCAGGAGAATGTATGTTCCAAGTCCCTCAAAATGGACCAAGTCATGAAAGTGGTCGTCAAAATAGTGATCTTCATTAAATTGATTATTTGGTTGTTTCGGGATTTGAAATTTAAATATTGAGCACAACCCACTACTGGCAACGCTGATCGTATTCTGGTACGAACCTAAGGCCTATCCACGTCAATATGGAAGCACTATACTCGAGTTTCGCTCTCGTTTGAGCTCGTCAGTAGTGCACATCCCTGACCGGATCCGGAAACAAGCCCCGGATCACTGGCGTGTGAAGCGGGTGTGTAACCACGCGGCACACGCTGGACAAGCCAAATTATCATAACAGAATATCACAACGTCACCCATCGTAGGATATGCTCAAGATTGCCCAATCGCCGCGACTGACATCAGTCAATCGATGTGGACCCGAACGATCAGGACTTCTCACTGGCAAGGAACACCAGGCCTCCTAAAATCCAGTGAGCAATAATCAAATTGATTATTTGGTTTCGGGATTTGAAATTTAAATATTGAGAACAACCCACTACTGGCAACGCTGATCGTATTCTGGTATGAACCTAAGGCCTATCCACGTCAATATAAAAGCACTATACTCGAGTTTCGCTCTCGTTTGAGCTCGTCAGTAGTGCACATCCCTGACCGGATCCGGAAACAAGCCGCGGATCACTGGCGTGTGAAGCGGGTGTGTAACCACGCGGCACATGCTGGACACGCCAAATTATCATAACAGAATATCACAACGTCACCCATCGTAGGATATGCTCAAGATTGCCCAATCGCCGCGACTGACATCCGTCAATCGATGTGGACCCGAAAGATCAGGACTTCTCACTGGCAAGGAACACCAAGGCCTCCTAAACAATAGAGTCTAAAAATTCACTGGGGACGTACATAGTCATTAAGATGAACGGGTTGAATCACCATCAGTTCCGATAATTTCTAAAGTCTTTGGACTCAGATTATAATGACGTTACATTTTATGCAAAAATAAGATGGCTGATCCGTGAAAAAATGTTGAAAAGAGTGTTTGATTTGCAGCAAGAAATACAATCATTCTTTGCAAGCAAGCCAAAAAGTATCCCAGATTTTGAAGACAACAAGTGGGTTTGCGACTTTGCATTTCTGGTCAATATAACTAGCCACCAAAATGGCGTTAATACTCGTCTACAAGGGAAAGATCCATTAATTAATAAGATGTATGATCATATTTCTGCATTTCAAATGAAACTTGGTCTTTGTAAATAACAGTTGGGGACAAAACACTTTACTCACTTTCCTACACTGTCATTGCAACCAGATGTCACACAGAAGGCGGCGGATAAATACGTTTCTCTCATATCTGACTTTTAAACCTCGAATTTGAAAACGGATTTCAAGATTTAAATAAAAACATCATGTGCTTTTTTGTGCATTTGCAACGCCATTCGCGGTAAACGTGAATTTATTACCAGGAAGATTACAAATGGAACATTGTGAAATGTGTCGTGATACACAGTTAAAAGAGAAATTCCATCAAGTTGGTTTGGAAGAATTCTATAAAACGTATTTGGACAAGGATAAATATCCTGCATTTTACAACCATGCTCTGTCGATGGTTTCGCTATTTGGAAACACTTATGCATGTGAACAGCTTTTTAGTCGCATGAAGCACATCAAATCACAAGTGAGAACACAAATTACTGATGTTCATTTGGAAAACTGTTTGCGTGTAGCGACATCAGTCGAGATCAAATTTGATGCACATAGTTCTGCAAAACAAAGTCAGATGTCGCATTTTAAAATATTTTTGAATTGTCTAATAAATATGTTTGATTCTCAGTTATGTTTTATTTCTTTTTTCTTTTCTTTTTTTTTTTTCAAAATGCGACGATGAGGTGTCGAAGCTATAACAAAATTTAAAAAAAAAAAAAATTAAAAATTAGTTGCGTGGCCCGACAGGAGATATTATTTCTGACATTTGGCCCGCCTGCTGAAAAGATTGGCCAGCCCTGTTCTATAGCCATATTATGTTACAGGTTTTCTCAGCGTCTCAGCTATCCAGCTCCAGCGTCTTTTCCTCACCTCCCGATTGGCTGGAAATTGTCTTGTATAAGCTTCGTAACCACACTGTCACACCATTTTAGAACCTCTGTTCTGAGCAGGCACCAGTTAATATATTTTTGTAGTTTATCAGTAATTGTTTTAGTCTTCCTCAATGTTTCTCATCCATACAGCAATATTGATTTGATGTTAGTGTTAAATATTCTAAGTTTAGTAATAGATATTATTTCATTTGACTTCTACACATTTCCGAGTGCTAGGACAGTTCATCTTGCCTTAAGAGTTCTTAATTTAATATCTGTATCTGTTCTCCCTTCTTTGTCTACATTACTTCCTACATGTGATTCCATGACTTGAAGCGATACTGCAGCAAGGGTGACCGGACTATCATTTGCTTCATTTATACTCATTATCTATGTACGTCCTCAATGAATCTTTAGACCCAATTGTTTTGACCTTCCATCCAGTGTGATTAATTTATCTTCCATATGATATCGTATGCGGGACAGGAAGATAATGCCATCAACGAAGTTTAAGTAATTAAGCAGTCCTGTCAATTGACTTCCCCATTTCTGGTAATAGTTATTGTTGTCTTCACAATCCAGTCTTTTGTCAGAAAGAATAATAAAGGTAACAAAGACATCTTTGTGGCACTCTTGTTCATATTTCAAACGCATTTGTTATCATTGATGAAGACCTCTGCAATTTGTGTCTTTATAAACTGCCTGGCGGACAAAAGTGACGGAAATCGCCCGAGGCTTGGTCAGGGCTGTAGGCCGGATGTTTAAGAAATTTCTACCCTCGTTGAGTAATTTTTTTTCCCGTGGTACTGGGTTTGGGTAAGGAATTGTCGGAAGGGAGCATTACCCATTACCCCCGCTGTCAGTAGACATGTGCATTTTTGTTTTCCGAATTGAACCACGAAGCAAAATTAGAACTCCAAAGTACGAGGCAGCATTCTTCACACTGTCACATTTCGTCTCGAAATGGGACAACAGCACTAGCCACTAATCCACGAGGGCTAGTCAATAAGTAAGTCGCATAGTTATGTGGGATAGCAGGTAAATGTAGTTGGTGTTTTCTACAGGTGTCACTAAGTGACAGCAACATCGAACTTTATACTCCCGTTCGTCAGGTGGCGCTAGGTGTCTCATGCGCATACGCAGCGCATAAACAAAATGGCGACCGTACTTACGGAGTGTACAACCAAAGATGCTTCCTGTTTATGCTGACAAATGTTTGTCCCGTAAAGCGGTGCATAGCTGGGTAGAAAATGTTCAAGACTACTGACTAGGGTAGCGTTGCTTCTTCATGACAATGCCAGACCACATACGGCTCGATTAATTCAGGAGAAAATTAACCAACTAAAGTGAGACGTTCTGGAGCTTCCACCTTACAGCCCCGACTTAGCCCTGAGCGATTTCCACCTTTTTGGTCCACTGGAAACCCACCTTGGCGGGAGACATTTCGCGAATGACGCCGAAGTTGAATGCGAAGTGAAAACGTGGTTTAGAAAACAGAGCACGCAGTTCTATACAGCCGGTTTGTGAGGACTGATAAAACGCTGGGATAAGTGCATCAATGTTGGTGGAAATTATGTTGAGAAATAAAGGGACAATGTATGTATAAAAATAAATTGGTTTCAAGTTATTATCGTATTTAGTCATTTTTCTACAGCCATTTGTGACTTACTTATTGACTTCCCCATCGTACAATCCCAAAACACTGTCAGTTTCTTCCCTGCAGATGACAAAACCTTGAATTTCTTGGCTGAAGGTGAAGAAGGATATTCCCATTGTACTGAAGTACGTTTTCTTTCTGGTTGATAATTACACACCCATGACTCGTTCCCTGTGACAGTCGTCTTTAAACATGCCTTCTCCTTTATCTGCATAATGTGTGAAATGTTCCAATGTACGGTTCATTCGGTTTATATTGTGTTCTTCATTCAATTGTTTGTGAGTGTGATGATGATCCTCACCAATCACTAGTTCATGTTTATTTACGTTTTGATGGTTCTAAATGTTGTTGTTATTATTCCAGAGCTCACTGCTTCACACTCTTCACTCTATGGATGCATTGTCTGTCTCTTTAGATAGCATTAAGACAACTGCTTCACTTTGCAAAGTATTTTCCTCTGTATCGCCTAATGACATTACTGTTTTACCTGTACTTATAAGCCTTTTGCCCGCTCCATTTCCTCTTGTTTCGCGCAATCCCAAAATGCTAACCTGCAAATATTTCATGTTCCCCTGCCATTTTTGCTGTCTTTCCCAATTCATATATAGCTATAACATCCTCGATGCTAATTCTAGAGATTTCCCTAGGCGAAAAGAGGTAAGTAAGCGATCCAGACCTTTCACGGTTTTCTCCGCATCGCACACGTCACATGTCTTCTAGGCGAAGCGCCGCCTTTCGTTTTAGTGTGTGGATTAGTTTAGTTTAGTTTAGTTTAGTTTAGTTTAGTCGATGGATCAACATCACGGCACACGGGTGTAACCCATAAGTGCTCCGTTCTCCTCCTAACTCAAACCTGAGTCTGGAGAACCTCAGCTCAGTGCACGAACTCCGTTGCACCGGCGAGGATCCTGAAATACTGAACAAGTATTTCAGTTTGTGAATTGCTGCAGTCTGCCATGGCGGTGATGCTACCTGTTCTATATTGATTTTACTTACTCCTCCTCTGTTGCCTTGTTGATTCCCTGGAGGATCAGTTGGCAATGAATCATGACCGGTTACTGTACCACAACAGGAACGCTTTCGGCGTCCCAATAAAGGCTACGGTAATTCTTGCTTGGCGCCGTGGTTTAGGGACAGTGAATGCGTGTCACAATCTCCCGACATACCGAACCAGGGTACGAAATCAGCTTCCGGCGATTTGGAAGCAGACAACTTTGCGTTGATTTCGATGCTATGAGGCCGTCGGTCGTTCAGAACACAATGGCAATCTACTGGACGTGAACATTGCCTAGTAAATCACAAAGTCTCTAAAATGAGGAGTTGATTGCGACGTCCTGTAAAGGACGTGCAACAAACTAAGTTCTTGATTGCTGATATAGCCGACCTAGCAGAGCCTGGGTTCCCTCACGTTTGATGCCATGTAGCGATGCACACACGTGATGTTATCTCCGACCCAGCAGAGCCTGGGTTCCCTCGCCCTTGATGCCATATAGTGATGCACACACGTGATGTTATCTCCGACCCAGCAGAGCCTGGGTTCCCTCGCCCTTGATGCCATATAGTGATGCACACACGTGATGTTATCTCCGACCCAGCAGAGCCTGGGTTCCCTCGCCCTTGATGCCATATAGTGATGCACACACGTGATGTTATCTCCGACCCAGCAGAGCCTGGGTTCCCTCGCCCTTGATGCCATGTAGTGATGCACACACGTGATGTTATCTCCGACCCAGCAGAGCCTGGGTTCCCTCACGTTTGATGCCATGTAGCGATGCACACACGTGATGTTATCTCCGACACAGCAGAGCCTGGGTTCCCTCGCCCTTGATGCCATATAGTGATGCACACACGTGATGTTATCTCCGACCCAGCAGAGCCTGGGTTCCCTCGCCCTTGATGCCATATAGTGATGCACACACGTGATGTTATCTCAGACCCAGCAGAGCCTGGGTTCCCTCACGTTTGATGCCATATAGTGATGCACACACGTGATGTTATCTCCGACCCAGCAGAGCCTGGGTTCCCTCGCCCTTGATGCCATATAGTGATGCACACACGTGATGTTATCTCCGACCCAGCAGAGCCTGGGTTCCCTCGCCCTTGATGCCATATAGTGATGCACACACGTGATGTTATCTCCGACCCAGCAGAGCCTGGGTTCCCTCACGTTTGATGCCATGTAGCGATGCACACACGTGATGTTATCTCCGACACAGCAGAGCCTGGGTTCCCTCGCCCTTGGTGCCATATAGTGATGCACACACGTGATGTTTTCTCCGACCCAGCAGAGCCTGGGTTCCCTCGCCCTTGATGCCATATAGTGATGCACACACGTGATGTTATCTCCGACCCAGCAGAGCCTGGGTTCCCTCACGTTTGATGCCATATAGTGATGCACACACGTGATGTTATCTCCGACCCAGCAGAGCCTGGGTTCCCTCGCCCTTGATGCCATATAGTGATGCACACACGTGATGTTATCTCCGACCCAGCAGAGCCTGGGTTCCCTCACGTTTGATGCCATGTAGCGATGCACACACGTGATGTTATCTCCGACACAGCAGAGCCTGGGTTCCCTCGCCCTATATGCCATATAGTGATGCATACACGTGTTCACCAAATATAGCTTTACTCCATATATAGTTTTTCTTTATCTGGTCTTAGTGGAAGTAACAATTTCCTTAAACCTGTACGATCTGGACACTCAAAGAGGCAATGTTCCACAGTCATGGGAGGATGTTTAATACAAACACTCAATCTGCAGTGAGCTATGCTTGATGGCTGGTACGATGCTCGTTAAGTGACATGTGCTGTGTTCAAAGTCGGACATTTGTGCTCTATTCCTTCATTGTCATAAGTTTAATGTTAGATGTGAAGTCAAGACAGGACTATATTGTCGACCCTTTTCCCGGTGAAGATCGTACACGAAGCCCACAATCTGTACTTGCTGCTCTTAGAAGTTTGCATGTTTGAAGACTTGTTGCTGTCTCTGATTGCCAATCAATACCTGTAAATGTATTTCTAATAAATCTGAAAGTCCATTTGTTGGGGAACATTATGAAGTCATTGGCTGGGAACCATTATAAAACCATTTGTTGGGGAACATTATGAAATAGTGAGAAATAAATCAACAGGCATTGACAGGCACTCATAGAAGCAATGGAAAGAAATCTAGATTAGAGTTAGACAATAGACAATATAAACATTTTAGGCTGAGGAGGCCACACCGGAATGCGAACCTGCCCACCCCCCCCCCCCACCCCATGGCTACACTATAACGCGTCGATGCATGAGCAAATGTACTTAGACCAGTGGTTCTCAGCCGGTGGGGGAATCAACCCCCCCCCCCCACCAGGGGGAATTTTAGGGTTTCAAGGGGGGGGGGGATAATTTCAAGATCGCGTTAATACAAGAACCAATTAGTTGATAATGTTTTCCCCTTCATATTTTACGGTTCTGTACTTCTCGCTCTTCTGAAATTCATTGTATAACGTAAGCAGACCTGCAAATCACGTTTTATGTAGACGTCTAGACTTGTTCTAGTATGTGTTCTTAAATTTAGCTTCTATTTTTACGAATACTGTGTAGTGGCGGGGGTGGGGTGGGGGGCATTTACAGGGAGGAAATACGAATGGGGGAAATGACATTCTGAACATATGGTGATGGGGTGCATGGGCCAAAATTGGTTGAGAACCACCGACTTAGACGGACTTCTATCAATGCCAATTACTACTTGTACATTTATTTCTCATGCTGTATGAAAGTTGTGCTTGTTCACAACATTTTTCGGTTTCAGTATATGTTGCGCCATTTACTAAAATCTACAAAGTAGAGTGTTTCATATATGTTGTCCTTACAAAAATATTTTTTTTAATTCGCCCCCCCCCCGTCACACACACACACACACACACACACACACACACACACACACGTAAGTAAAAGTTAAACGACCCTTGTACAGGCCTCGTGGCGAGTTGGGTATACGGTACTTGTTCTATAGACCAATCCCAACCTGAGCTGGAAGCGCGTTGTGGGCAATGCCACGCCGGCGCCTTTACTTCCCAGGACCATTCCATGTGCCTATGTTAGCCTCGGTCGACCTGGCAGCCCAGAACATAACACATCCACTGTGATGGGAATTCCAACCCATCAAGTTGGCAGGTCCTGATGATTACTGACTCAAGAAAGCGCCAAATAACTGACTGAGAGACGATGAAGATACAGCTGAATCTGGCGGGTGTTTATCAAGACTGTTCAACGCCTACACAGTGAGAATCACCAGTGAGCAGATCACTGGACCTGGCAGGACATTGTCATATGCCGATGATGTTTTAGTGTATCGTCAGGGTAAGGATAGAGAACAGGTTGCCGTGGAACTACAAACCGAACTCAATCGCATAAGTACTTGGTGTGATGAAGCTGGGGCAATGATCAACCCAACAAAGGCAACAGTGACTTGGTTCTCATTGAATAATCATATTGTCAACACTCCAACACCAACTGTAAAGATGTGTTCAGAGACGGTGGAAAGAACGCAGGCAATGAATTGCCTGGGGATACGGTTTGATCGAAGCCTTGCTTATAATGAGCACATAGACCAGGAGATAACAAAGGCCAAGCGGGGTTTGTCTGCGATGCGGGTAATGGCGGCAGCAAACTGAGCAGCGCCATCTTTGTCTTCTGTACGAGGGGCTGGTCTTGTCTGTTTTTGAGTATGCAATGGCAATCCTGATTCTCAGTCGTAAGCAGATAGAAAGGATACAGAATGAAGCTATGCGCATTTTCTTGGATGTACAAGAGATACAGCATGCAGGGCGATGCGCTACCTTCTTGATTTTCCAACCATTGAAGACAGAATACAAGTTTGCAGAGCACGCGCCTACCTCAGAGTTAACGCAAACGCACAACATCCACTGCATAGTGAAATTATGAAGGTGAAGGGCAGCAGGTTAAAAAAAGGACGGTCGTGGATGGGTCAAGGCGAAGACATTCTTCAACAGGTGTGTTCACTTGAGGACTTAGAACCTGGCGAGGAGTGGGTACAAGTGCCAACATATTTCTGCACATCCTTTTCAGTTTGCATCCAACTAGATAGAAAATGCATACAAGAAAATCCGGCTGCTGTGGAGGCTGAAGTACAAGCGTTGATTTTCGAGAATTCGGTAGACGGTTATGCTGTCATCTACACAGATGGGTCGGTCGTCCAACATGTGAGAAGCTCATGGGCTTTTACGACTCGGGCCGGAGGGAGAATTGTGAAGGAGGACTCTGGTGCTTTTGCTGAAACCACAAGTAGCCTGACTATGGAAGTCATGGCAGTAAGTAAAGCAATAACATGGCTCGAGACACAGACATTCACTAGGGCATGTTTCCTTAGCGACTCAATGAACATGATCAAGAGGATAGAGGAGGGGTCGATCCGAAGAGAATGGTTGCTGCCTCTGGAGCGGTCTCGGCTGGCAAAGATTAGTTTCATCTTCGTGCCAGGGCATGCGGGAGTACAAGGAAATGAGCGGGCTGACAAGCTCGCAGTTGAGGCTACGGTGGAGGGCGGACGCACCATGGACGAGGCTGACATTCTGAATGCTCTACGAGAAGTAAGACTTTTGCGTGAACCAAGTGGTGACTGTGAATCTACAACCATGGCCAGACTGCGAGAACAGCAAATTAAAAGAGGGGTGGCCATACAAGAACACTACACGGGAAGCCAAAGAAGATTGATAAACCAACACATAACTGGTGTCGTTAGCCGCTACACGCTGCGTGATTTGCTGAGGAGGGGATCCGAGCACTTATGGACTGAATGGTTCGATGTGCAGTGAGGATGATCTTTCGACTGACTAACTAACTATCTAGACTCACTCGGAATGGGGGTGGGTGAGGAAGGGAAAATAGGAAAGAGAAATAGAAGGCAAAACAATCATACAGCACAGCGGCCGGCCATAAGCAAGAGAAACCATTACAACAACTTGATAAATCACACACCAACATGATTAACCGCGCACTATTTTATTTTATATTTATATTATAATATTACAATATTTTATTTTTATTAGTATTTACCATCTCAATTATAATATTTATAACCATGCCAGAGACAACAGGCTGAGCTGGGTGAAAAGATGTTCATATATAAAGATATATTGGGATTAAACATTCATCCCAGTGTAGTAAGTCAGAAGTAGTAGCACACGTATATGGACTACTCTTAGGTTCAAAGAGTGCGAAGGAATAAACAAAAATATAGGAATGTATTTTGGACTACATTTTGCATGTCATGTGACACAATCTCGTGACTGCTAAATTTGCCTACACCGATCACGAAAGCCTTCAACGGCGGTTTTACTTCAAGTTTCACTTCATGTTATTAACTCAGTATGTACATTTAACAATTTTTAGGTGTGGGTCTTTTGTTAATACTTCGTTTATATTAAGGATTTTAAGTATTTTAAAGCATTAAACATGCTTTTGAGTGGAATTCCTAAAAACACAACGTAATGAATTCATTTTGTTTTAAAACTTTGACTTGAGCGGTCGGTTGCAAATAAATATTTAATAAATTTAAAAAAAAATTGCTACTGACCGTGGTGTGTATACTATATTAATTATTATACATAATATATTATTCATTAATATAGAAAGGAAACGTGCCTATCACTATCAGTCCATAAATGCCCGAAGAAGTGGGATGTGTCGGCTAAAAGGCGCAATCGAATGATACACTGTGACTTGTACAGCTAGCAGACGTCACGTAGGCCAGCAGGTCGATGACGTTCCTGTTACTTCAAAACTTGTGTTTCTATTTGATCTGATCACTGCTTGTTTACCAGCACATCAAAATATAGCCATTATTAAATCATATGTACATGACAAGAGCTGACAGAAGGGGCAGCATAATTGATTAAACAGTTCAACTAAACCCAGTGCCACATAAACTTAAACAAGCACAGTGGAACTTAGAAGTTATTTAAACATTCATATTGTATTAGTCATGAATCAATAACTGATTCAGCTTATACGTTGATATATCGATTGACACCTAAAATATGACTTTACCTTTACATGTAGCGACCTGAGAAGAGAGTGTTAGTTGCAAAGAAGCCTAGAAACAATTTTGAATACACAAAGTTTCAGATTCAGTCACTCATTGATTTGTTTGTTTCTAATTCAAACAACATACCATCATATGACAATCAGTTTAGCAAGTGTCTCATCTCATCAAGTTCCTCTTGTACCTTGCGGTGTCGAGGTGAAGTATAAACATCGTGAGAGTGCCCAATTATGGGCTTCATGTTTAGCAAGTATAGCTAAGGATAATTATTATTTCTATTAATAACACGTGTGGAAATTGGATAACTGAAATATGACATGTGCACTACAATTTTCTGGACTAGTCTGGTTGCTTGTGTTGTCTGTTCAAAGCCTGAGTCCATCACCTTAAATTCAACATATGATGGATGGCAGGGTGGGGTTGTGGGGTGGGGGGGGGGGGGGGGGCAGGGCCTTTTTCTGTTTAATCCCATGACAGATGCTGCTAACAAATCTGTATGAAATGTTAATTCTTCACATATCTAAGGTCATATCATCATGAGGTGAAGTGTTAAAGTTAATGAAATGTTAATTCTTCACATATCTCAGGTCATATCATCATGAGGTGAAGTGTTAAAGTTAATGAAATGTTAATTCTTCACATATCTCAGGTCATATCATCATGAGGTGAAATGTTAAAGTTAATGAAATGTTAATTCTTCACATATCTCAGGTCATATCATCATGAGGTGAAGTGTTAAAGTTAATGAAATGTTAATTCTTCACATATCTCAAGTCATATCATCATGAGGTGAAGTGTTAAAGTTAATGAAATGTTAATTCTTCACATATCTCAGGTCATATCATCATGAGGTGAAATGTTAAAGTTAATGAAATGTTAATTCTTCACATATCTCAGGTCATATCATCATGAGGTGAAGTGTTAAAGTTAATGAAATGTTAATTCTTCACATATCTCAGGTCATATCATCATGAGGTGAAGTGTTAAAGTTAATGAAATGTTAATTCTTCACATATCTCAGGTCATATCATCATGAGGTGAAGTGTTAAAGTTAATGAAATGTTAATTCTTCACATATCTCAGGTCATATCATCATGAGGTGAAGTGTTAAAGTTAATGAAATGTTAATTCTTCACATATCTCAGGTCATATCATCATGAGGTGAAGTGTTAAAGTTAATGAAATGTTAATTCTTCACATATCTCAGGTCATATCATCATGAGGTGAAGTGTTAAAGTTAATGAAATGTTAATTCTTCACATATCTCAGGTCCTATCATCATGAGGTGAAGTGTTAAAGTTAATGAAATGTTAATTCTTCACATATCTCAGGTCATATCATCATGAGGTGAAGTGTTAAAGTTAATGAAATGTTAATTCTTCACATATCTCAGGTCATATCATCATGAGGTGAAATGTTAAAGTTAATGAAATGTTAATTCTTCACATATCTCAGGTCATATCATCATGAGGTGAAGTGTTAAAGTTAATGAAATGTTAATTCTTCACATATCTCAGGTCATATCATCATGAGGTGAAGTGTTAAAGTTAATGAAATGTTAATTCTTCACATATCTCAGGTCATATCATCATGAGGTGAAGTGTTAAAGTTAATGAAATGTTAATTCTTCACATATCTCAGGTCCTATCATCATGAGGTGAAGTGTTAAAGTTAATGAAATGTTAATTCTTCACATATCTCAGGTCATATCATCATGAGGTGAAGTGTTAAAGTTAATGAAATGTTAATTCTTCACATATCTCAGGTCATATCATCATGAGGTGAAGTGTTAAAGTTAATGAAATGTTAATTCTTCACATATCTCAGGTCATATCATCATGAGGTGAAGTGTTAAAGTTAATGAAATGTTAATTCTTCATATATCTAAGGTCATATCATCATGAGGTGAAGTGTTAAAGTTAATTAAATGTTAATTCTTCACATATCTAAGGTCATATCATCATGAGGTGAAGTGACCAGGTATCTTCCTCTCCATCTTTCCTTTCTGGAGAAGGGCAATGCAACAACATTGCTAGGTTGAGAACAACAACATGCTCATAAACTGTATCTCACAAAGGCACCTTGGCAATATAAATCACAGCATCTTCATATATAAAGGTTTGAAGAAGTATATAATCAACAATGAACAATAAGAATGAAACATTCAATGATGCTGCACATCTGATGTTTTAGAGGACGACACAAACTACTAATAAAATAACCAATAAATATGTCAGTGTTCACAGTTGTTAGAAGTGCTAGGTAGCCCAACATTTGGAGTACATTGTAATCTGTAAATAAATATCATAACAAGAAAGTAGAACTGGATGTTACGCAATTAAAAAAAAATAGTGTGATAACAAGAAAGTAGAACTGGATGTTACGCAATTAAAAAAAAATAGTGTGATAGCAGAAAGACATTGTTAAACTGTATTGACTTTCACTTGTTGAACACAGCCCATAGTTGTAATAAAATGGGCTTTCCATTTTAAACCCATTGGATCTGTCCTAGCAACAACACCACTACAACTCTCTGTTCTTTAGGCAGCTTCCTGTAGTTTTCTGTCAGGAATGTCAGGCTTCATGTTTTACTAGCTATTTAAATTTGCCACACAATCAAACGACCCTGCACAAATTTGAAGTTATTGTCATATATGTTTATGTGGTTTGTAAACTGAAAAGTTTACTTGTTTATCAGATGATGAATATTTCTTTTGTTTCCTCCAAAAACAGACAATGATCCTGAAACTGTGTGTGATAGCATTGGCCTGTGATTTAGTACAGGCACTGAATAATGGAATTGCTTTAACGCCACCTATGGGCTGGTTGTCATGGGAGCGTTTCCGCTGCAATGTGGACTGTAAGAATGATCCAGATAATTGTATTAGGTAAATTAGTGGTGGCAAAGAATTTTTATGTAAGCTGTGTTTCTGTAAAATTGTTGGGGTAGGGGGGGGGGGGCATGTAAAGAGAATAACTTGCTGCATGTTTAGTATTACACAAAACAAGTAGCCTGACTGAACAGGTAAGCCACAGAAATCATCATTGAAAACGTACTGCCAGTCAATCAGCTACATTGATCCCCATGCTCCAGATGGAACCTCTCCTGGTAGCAGGTCCTTTAGACAATGTCGCTCTTATCTGGCCATTTCTCCCGCCTCAAGCATCCTCATGCCACAGGTGTCTGCTGTGTCTGGCCATGTCTCCCGCCCCATGCCCCAGGTGTCTGCTGTGTCTGGCCATGTCTCCCGCCCCATGCCCCAGGTGTCTGCTGTGTCTGGCCATGTCTCCCACCTCAAGCACCCTCATGCCCCAGGTGTCTGCTGTGTCTGGCCATGTCTCCTGTCTCAAGCACCCTCATGCCCCAGGTGTCTGCTGTGTCTGGCCATGTCTCTTGCCTCATGCCCCAGGTGTCTGCTGTGTCTGGCCATGTCTCCTGCCTCAAGCACCCTCATGCCCCAGGTGTCTGCCGTGTCTGGCCATGTCTCCCGCCCCATGCCCCAGGTGTCTGCTGTGTCTGGCCATGTCTCCCGCCCCATGCCCCAGGTGTCTGCTGTGTCTGGCCATGTCTCTTGCCTCATGCCCCAGGTGTCTGCTGTGTCTGGCCATGTCTCCTGCCTCAAGCACCCTCATCCCACAGGTATCTGCTGTGTCTGGCCATGTCTCCCGCCCCATGCCCCAGGTTTCTGCTGTGTCTGGCCATGTCTCTTGCCTCATGCCCCAGGTGTCTGCTGTGTCTGGCCATGTCTCCGCCCCATGCCCCAGGTGTCTGCTGTATCTGGCCATGTCTCCCGCCCCATGCCCCAGGTGTCTGCTGTGTCTTGCCATGTCTCCTGCCTCAAGCATCCTCATGCCCCAGGTGTCTGCTGTGTCTTGCCATGTCTCCCACCTCAAGCATCCTCATGCCCCAGGTGTCTGCTGTGTCTGGCCATGTCTCCTGTCTCAAGCACCCTCATGCCCCAGGTGTCTGCTGTGTCTGGCCATGTCTCCTGCCTCAAGCACCCTCATGCCACAGGTGTCTGCCGTGTCTGGCCATGTCTCCCGCCCCATGCCCCAGGTGTCTGCTGTGTCTGGCCATGTCTCCGCCCCATGCCCCAGGTGTCTGCTGTATCTGGCCATGTCTCCCGCCCCATGCCCCAGGTGTCTGCTGTGTCTGGCCATGTCTCCCACCTCAAGCATCCTCATGCCCCAGGTGTCTGCTGTGTCTGGCCATGTCTCCTGTCTCAAGCACCCTCATGCCCCAGGTGTCTGCTGTGTCTGGCCATGTCTCCCACCTCAAGCACCCTCATGCCCCAGGTGTCTGCTGTGTCTGGCCATGTCTCCCACCTCAAGCACCCTCATGCCCCAGGTGTCTGCTGTGTCTTGCCATGTCTCCCACCTCAAGCATCCTCATGCCCCAGGTGTCTGCTGTGTCTTGCCATGTCTCCCACCTCAAGCATCCTCATGCCCCAGGTGTCTGCTGTGTCTGGCCATGTCTCCCGCCCCATGCCCCAGGTGTCTGCTGTGTCTGGCCATGTCTCCCACCTCAAGCACCCTCATGCCCCAGGTGTCTGCTGTGTCTGGCCATGTCTCCCACCTCAAGCATCCTCATGCCCCAGGTGTCTGCTGTGTCTGGCCATGTCTCCTGCCTCAAGCACCCTCATGCCACAGGTGTCTGCTGTGTCTGGCCATGTCTCCTGTCTCAAGCACCCTCATGTCCCAGGTGTCTGCTGTGTCTTGCCATGTCTCCCACCTCAAGCATCCTCATGCCCCAGGTGTCTGCTGTGTCTGGCCATGTCTCCCGCCCCATGCCCCAGGTGTCTGCTGTGTCTGGCCATGTCTCCCGCCCCATGCCCCAGGTGTCTGCTGTGTCTTGCCATGTCTCCTGCCTCAAGCACCCTCATGCCCCAGGTGTCTGCTGTGTCTGGCCATGTCTCCCGCCCCATGCCCCAGGTGTCTGCTGTGTCTGGCCATGTCTCCCGCCCCATGCCCCAGGTGTCTGCTGTGTCTGGCCATGTCTCCTGCCTCAAGCACCCTCATGCCACAGGTGTCTGCTGTGTCTGGCCATGTCTCCTGCCTCAAGCACCCTCATGCCACAGGTGTCTGCTGTGTCTGGCCATGTCTCCTGTCTCAAGCACCCTCATGCCACAGGTGTCTGCTGTGTCTGGCCATGTCTCCCACCTCAAGCACCCTCATGCCACAGGTGTCTGCTGTGTCTTGCCATGTCTCCTGCCTCAAGCACCCTCATGCCCCAGGTGTCTGCTGTGTCTGGCCATGTCTCCCACCTCAAGCATCCTTATGTCCCAGGTGTCTGCTGTGTCTGGCCATGTCTCCCACCTCAAGCACCCTCATGCCCCAGGTGTCTGCTGTGTCTGGCCATGTCTCCTGCCTCAAGCACCCTCATGCCACAGGTGTCTGCTGTGTCTGGCCATGTCTCCTGTCTCAAGCACCCTCATGCCCCAGGTGTCTGCTGTGTCTGGCCATGTCTCCTGTCTCAAGCACCCTCATGCCCCAGGTGTCTGCTGTGTCTGGCCATGTCTCCTGCCTCAAGCACCCTCATGCCACAGGTGTCTGCTGTGTCTTGCCATGTCTCCTGCCTCAAGCACCCTCATGCCCCAGGTGTCTGCTGTGTCTGGCCATGTCTCCCACCTCAAGCACCCCCATGCCCCAGGTGTCTGCTGTGTCTTGCCATGTCTCCTGCCTCAAGCACCCTCATGCCCCAGGTGTCTGCTGTGTCTGGCCATGTCTCCCACCTCAAGCACCCTCATGCCCCAGGTGTCTGCTGTGTCTTGCCATGTCTCCTGCCTCAAGCACCCTCATGCCCCAGGTGTCTGCTGTGTCTGGCCATGTCTCCCACCTCAAGCACCCCCATGCCCCAGGTGTCTGCTGTGTCTTGCCATGTCTCCTGCCTCAAGCACCCTCATGCCACAGGTGTCTGCTGTGTCTGGCCATGTCTCCCACCTCAAGCACCCTCATGCCCCAGGTGTCTGCTGTGTCTGGCCATGTCTCCTGTCTCAAGCACCCTCATGCCCCAGGTGTCTGCTGTGTCTGGCCATGTCTCCTGTCTCAAGCACCCTCATGCCACAGGTGTCTGCTGTGTCTTGCCATGTCTCCTGTCTCAAGCACCCTCATGCCACAGGTGTCTGCTGTGTCTGGCCATGTCTCCCACCTCAAGCATCCTCATGCCACAGGTGTCTGCTGTGTCTGGCCATGTCTCCCACCTCAAGCATCCTCATGCCCCAGGTGTCTGCTGTGTCTTGCCATGTCTCCTGTCTCAAGCACCCTCATGCCACAGGTGTCTGCTGTGTCTGGCCATGTCTCCTGTCTCAAGCACCCTCATGCCCCAGGTGTCTGCTGTGTCTTGCCATGTCTCCTGTCTCAAGCACCCTCATGCCCCAGGTGTCTGCTGTGTCTGGCCATGTCTCCCACCTCAAGCATCCTCATGCCCCAGGTGTCTGCTGTGTCTTGCCATGTCTCCTGCCTCAAGCACCCTCATACCCCAGGTGTCTGCTGTGTCTGGCCATGTCTCCTGTCTCAAGCACCCTCATGCCACAGGTGTCTGCTGTGTCTTGCCATGTCTCCTGTCTCAAGCACCCTCATGCCGCAGGTGTCTGCTGTGTCTGGCCATGTCTCCCACCTCAAGCACCCTCATGCCCCAGGTGTCTGCTGTGTCTGGCCATGTCTCCTGTCTCAAGCACCCTCATGCCACAGGTGTCTGCTGTGTCTGGCCATGTCTCCCGCCCCATGCCCCAGGTGTCTTCTGTGTCTGGCCATGTCTCCCGCCCCATGCCCCAGGTGTCTGCTGTGTCTGGCCATGTCTCCTGCCTCAAGCACCCTCATGCCCCAGGTGTCTGCTGTGTCTGGCCATGTCTCCCACCTCAAGCATCCTCATGCCCCAGGTGTCTGCTGTGTCTTGCCATGTCTCCTGTCTCAAGCATCCTCATGCCCCAGGTGTCTGCTGTGTCTGGCCATGTCTCCTGCCTCAAGCACCCTCATGCCACAGGTGTCTGCTGTGTCTGGCCATGTCTCCTGCCTCAAGCACCCTCATGCCCCAGGTGTCTGCTGTGTCTGGCCATGTCTCCCACCTCAAGCATCCTCATGCCCCAGGTGTCTGCTGTGTCTTGCCATGTCTCCTGTCTCAAGCATCCTCATGCCCCAGGTGTCTGCTGTGTCTGGCCATGTCTCCTGTCTCAAGCATCCTCATGCCCCAGGTGTCTGCTGTGTCTTGCCATGTCTCCTGCCTCAAGCACCCTCATGCCACAGGTGTCTGCTGTGTCTTGCCATGTCTCCTGCCTCAAGCACCCTCATGCCACAGGTGTCTGCTGTGTCTTGCCATGTCTCCTGCCTCAAGCACCCTCATGCCACAGGTGTCTGCTGTGTCTTGCCATGTCTCCTGCCTCAAGCACCCTCATGCCACAGGTGTCTGCTGTGTCTGGCCATGTCTCCTGTCTCAAGCACCCTCATGCCACAGGTGTCTGCTGTGTCTGGCCATGTCTCCTGCCCCAGGTGTCTGCTGTGTCCTGTGTCCATCTTCGAGCTGGTCAACCCCCGCCTCTACCTGCAGGAAACTTGCCTTCTATCCCTGTTGCCTTCCATCCCTGTTGCCTCCAAGCCTCTGTGACATTTAATAAGACCAAAGTATTTTAGTTTCTGAGACATGTTTCTGTTTATGGGCCAGTTTTCTTTCATATTCATGCGTTGTAAAATGACAGTTTTTTTCTTCTTCTCATTTTTCTTCTTATTTGAATAATTTTTCTGTAACATTTGAGCCCAACGGCCTACATTTTCTTCTTTAGTAATTGCAAAATGGTTAATGACTCACATGCATAAATTGTCACAGGGAAGATGCATGTTCTCAACAATAGTGAATACTGTTCAGTCTCTATGGGGGTGTATTATAGTGTCTGTATACTGTTCAGTCTCTACTGGGATGTGCTATAGTTTCTGTATACTGTTCACTCTCTACTGGGGTGTGCTATAGTTTCTGTATACTGTTCACTCTCTACTGGGGTGTACTATATGTATTTCTGAATACTGTTCACTCTCTTCTGGGGTGTGCTATAGTTTTTGTATACTGTTCAGTCTCTACTGGGGTGTACTATAGTTTCTGTATACTGTTAAGTCTCTACTGGGGTGTGCTATAGTTTCTGCATACTGTTGAGTCTCTACTGGAGTGTGCTATAGTTTCTGTATACTGTTAAGTCTCTACTGGGGTGTACTATACTTTCTGAATACTTTTAAGTCTCTACTGGGGTGTGCTATAGTTTCTGTATACTGTTAAGTCTCTACTGTGGTGTGCTATAGTTTCTGTATACTGTTCAGTCTCTACTGGGGTGTCCTATAGTTTCTGTATACTGTTGAGTCTCTACTGGGGTGTCCTATAGTTTCTGTATACTGTTAAGTCTCTACTGGGGTGTGCTATAGTTTCTGTATACTGTTCAGTCTCTACTGGGGTGTGCTATAGTTTCTGTATACTGTTCAGTCTCTACTGGGGTGTGCTATAGTTTCTGTATACTGTTGAGTCTTTACTGGGGTGTCCTATAGTTTCTGTATACTGTTGAGTCTCTACTGGGGTGTGCTATAGTTTCTGTATACTGTTTAGTCTCTACTGGATGTGCTATAGTTTCTGTATACTGTTCAGTCTCTACAAGAGTGTACCATAGTTTCTGTATACTGTTCAGTCTCTACTTTCCCATGAGTCTGCATCTAACATGTTGTGAACAGTCCCGATTGTTGTTGATGGATCCATAATAAAAGTATGTAATGAGTATTGAAATAAGAAATAGAAGAATGCTTTAAAGAGCTGCAACAAGATGTCTATAGTGATTACTTTTCCTCCATTTCCTTCGTAAACAGCTGTTCATTTCTTTCTTTTTCAGCAGATTTCTTCACGTTTGCCAAAAAGATCTTCCTCTTTTGTTTGAATTCCTTCCCCACATTTGTTTAATTCCATGGCTGGTTTCTTTCATATTGTTTAACCTCTTTATTTTGTCCCATCTTCTGCAACATTGCTTGTAGATTTACCTGTAAGATTTGTCAGTACACATGTGTGTTGAATGTAGGTGCTGTGATTCTTCTGTTATCTGTTCCTGTCTTTTATTTCCCAATTGAGCATATCCCCTCAACCAATTCACACCAATCCCTCCTATCCTTGACCATCTTCTCCATCATCTTCCATTTCCATTCATTCAGTACCCATACTCATCTTGGTCTATCATTCTGTGCACCATGTGTTTTAGGTCTCTCTCTATGTCATTCAGTACCCATACTCATCTTGGTCTATCATTCTGTGTGCCATGTATCCCTCTATGTCATTCAGTACCCATACTCATCTTGGTCTATCATTCTGTGCACCATGTGTTTTAAATCTCCCTCTATGTCATTCAGTACCCATACTCATCTTGGTCTATCATTCTGTGCACCATGTGTTTTAAATCTCCCTCTATGTCATTCAGTACCCATACTCATCTTGGTCTATCATTCTGTGTGCCATGTGTTTTAGGTCTCCCTCTATGTCATTCAGTACCCATACTCATCTTGGTCTATCATTCTGTGTGCCATGTGTTTTACGTCTCCATGTCATTCAGTACCCATACTCATCTTGGTCTATCATTCTGTGTGCCATGTGTTTTAGGTCTCCATGTCATTCAGTACCCATACTCATCTTGGTCTATCATTCTGTGCGCCATGTGTTGTAGGTCTCCCTCTATGTCTTTTGCTCTGAGTTCCAGAGGAAAGACTTTCTAGTTATAATAGTAAAACTGTTGCAGAGTAAAGTGAAGCATACAAAACAGCAACTCCAGAATGAGAAAGAACCAGTTACTTTGACTCTACATCGCTGACTTGAAATCCATGTTTATGAAGACGGTTTTCATACCAGCCTGAGTCAGTACTGTGGAAGATGAAAGACAGTTGGCTTTGACATGTATGGTATGGTTGTCAAACATTGCATCCTCATAAACTTTAGTGGATTTGTTACCCTGACCATGCAAGTGTTTTGGGAAATGAGATAACTGATTGTTTGGCTTCCAAAGCACCCATGTAGGGAGGTGGGGGGGGGGGGGAAATCTTCCATACGGATAAGATATACAGCAGTCTATTCATGACTGTCCACTGAGGAATGCTATGACCAATAATAAATTAACACATGCAGACTGTACAATCTATAACTGAACTTGAACCAGCATTTTAGTTATGTTTGAATGGAGAAATCAACATCTGTATACTCCGACATCACCTGTGTGTTGCTGGGGTCCATGAGGGAAGTAAAGAACAGAAAAACTGTAATTTTCCATGCATGTTGTCAGAAGTGACTAAGAAGGGTTGCCATAAGACTGGTCACCTACCCCATCAAAAACTCCAATATCCAGCCAATCATGAATAAATTTAAACAATACTTGGGGTAAGTTGGTTGAGGGCTGATGGTCTGTTCTAAGATGAAAGGAAGATACTGGGGCATCTGCTAGGAGAGACTGTGCGAGAACCGACAGGTCTATCCAGAGTCAGTTATTGCCAATCATCTGTTCTTGGCTCGTTATGATGATGTGACACACTTCACGAAAATATCTAAGCAGTAGCTGTAGAACAAGTACTTGGATTTCTATAGACAGAAATTCTCTTGATTGCGTGTGTAACAATTCTGGGATCACTACTCGGTGAACAGTCATGAACAGCCTGTCACAGAAGTCACGCCGCTTTAAAACTTTCTATTCCGTTCATACGCTTGTTGGGCTGACAGGCATGCATTATCATAGTGGACCTTCATTCGCCAGTGAATGTCTATAGGTTTCATTCCTTCACTGATAAAAAAACAGATAACAGAACGTTGCTCCTCTAGTCAAAAGTGGGGTGGCCATCTTTGAACTGTCCTTATGGCGTCACTGTTCATCTGCACCGTGATGTCACGTGGTTAACACTCTTGACATCCTTAACAACAATATTGATAGGTTACAAGACAGTGGCATGGTTATTGTAATTTCTATTTCTGGAAAAAGTTACAGACAGTAGAAAGAATATAAGATTTTCAGTAACAGAGACGGAATAAAGTAAGAAAGCTTCACAGTACAGAAGTAAATATACTAGAAAATGTGAAGGTATTTTTACTGTGCAACATTTACGGATGTTGATCATGAGGACCAGAATTCGTTAGTCATCCATGTTTATAGGAATAAGATCACATGTGTAATTGTAGTGTAGGATAGCATTTTTAGTATCTTAGAATTATATTACTGTGTAATGTATTAGGCAAGGCATTTGGGGAATCGTGGAATCTATAATTAGTGAGAAGATAGTGACATAGATTGTTGTGACAGGCGGTGTCCAAAAGGTAGTCTGATAGACACGTATTTCAAGGGGCATGAATATTTTGGGAGTGTTTTATTTGCTCTGCTGTTGGTGGTATGGTGGGAATTCTCAAAATGGATGAAATGAATGGTCATCATCATTCTTGATGGACAAATAACAGTCATAATCATTGTTCAATTTATGATGAGTGATTTGGGACAAAATCAATGAGTTTTTATCAAAACCTGTTTGGTTTGCTGACATTGAGCACATTTATTCTAGTGAACGCCTATACATGAAAATGGCAGACCTGATGGTGTCTGAAGGCTACAGGGATGCTGGCTACGAGTATGTCAACATTGATGACTGCTGGCCTGCTAAAGACAGAGACAGTAATGGGAGATTAGTTGCAGATCCAGTCCGCTTCCCTAGCGGCATTCAGGCACTTGCTAGATATGTGAGTTCATGTTTTATTTCTCTTCTTCTTCTTGAACCAGTCTTGAGGTGGCTTTCAGTGACCTTGATACCTCTGTGATATTGTAAGGTTATGATAAGTTATTCTGGACTGCCACAGCTTAATCTTACACTGTTGGGTTGTTTGGCAGGAGAAGCTGTCTCAGAACCCATTTTGAAATGCATCATAAACTCTTTTCAGTTGCCGAAGATTTGGCACGAATGTCTTAATTTTCTGTATGAAACAGTGCATGGAAACGAAACTACTGCATGCTGCATGTGCTGTTGAAATATCGAGAGAACAGAAGTTGCCAATGAGCTAGCTAGGTTTCTGTATTATGCACCAAAGATGAATTGCATGATGTTACGGACACATGAGGAAGAGCCAACAGCACATCACATGTGACAGAAACAGCTAAACATCATTACATAAAGATGAGTTATGCAATGTCCACTGTGATATGTTGTATGATTTACAATTAAGATGTGCCATTTTTAGGTTGATAAATTTTTTCCCTGACAACATCAAACACTTCAAATGTGTTACAGAACTCAAGTGGAATTATATTCAGGACATGTGATACATACTGCAGGCATCATTTCAAGTTGAGATAAGTGTCACTAATGTATAGTTTGTTGTTTTAGGTTCATTCCAAGGGCCTGAAGTTGGGAATCTATGAAGATTTTGGTCATAGTACATGTGCTGGATACCCAGGCAGTGAATTTTACATGGAAACTGATGCCAAGACCTTTGCAGAATGGGAAATTGACAGTCTCAAGTTTGATGGTTGCAATTCAGATCCCAAAGATATGCCTTATGGTAGGTTAAGTAGACATAAATATGGTAGAAATCATAAAGCTGTCATTTAACCAGTCTTCTCTTGGATGTTTAACCATTTGTTTGGTCATAATTTCTTCAGTCACTTGTGTGTTACTTGGGTACATAAGGGAAGTACAGTAATCCTGTCACCTACAATGGCTGTTGTAAGAGATGACCCAGGAGGGCTGGCTGATGTAGGGCTAGCTACCCTTTCACATAGCCACAAAATCCAACCAATTTTGTACAAGTCCAAGGAAAAGGAAAGAAAAATAACTCTGCCCACCAAAATGGAAGGGGAATTTTTTCCTATAAGAAGTACGATTTGATGTGGAGAAAGTTGTGAGGAGCGTGGATCGCAGACTGTCACCTGGGAAAATCTCCAGATTTTGCAACTAGAATGTTAGAACCATGTAAGAGGGGAAGTAATTAAGTAACAGAAATTTAATTATAAAGTCTCTGCTAGTCGTGTGTGTGTGTGTGCGCGTGCTCCCCCCCCCCACCCAACCCTCGCGGTAACTGAGACAATGTAACGTTAATTGCCAGCACTCTGGTGGCTGCTTTATGCTATGATAATGCGTGTTCGCACTGTTTGTTTGCAATGCTGTCTTCTTGGACACAGAAAGTGATGAAAGTCGGTCTGTTATCGGTGCCATTTAATCTTGTCGGAGCTACTTTTTCCTTCATGAGTTTACATGGCACACTGATGAGCATTTCATGCAATATTTGCTGGCACTGGAACAGAGCAATTAAATTGGAACTGTACTGCTGCTGCTGCTGCTAATAATAATAATAATAATAATAATTCACTTGCTGTAAGAAGAAGGATTGGACTACTCTGTGAATGATCCTGAAGCAGTACCAAACAGAATGAGATAAGTTCAGGGGCAGAATTGTTGAGCTGATGTCTGGAAGATGTTGACAAAGTTATCAGTGAGTGGAGAATTTCGAACCAGTTTGGATAAGTTGCCTACATTACTGAATCATTTGTATGTTTGTCACTTGTAAAGTATTCATAGAAAATGTTTCATAAGTTCTTGTAATTAAGAATGACAAATATTTCTTTTGGTTATCTTCGTAGTTTTAGTTTCTTTGGCCTTTAAATATAAATACATGATCCATCCATCCATCCATCATGTGCCATGCCGGTAAGCGTGGGCGGTCATGTTTTGCCATCTCACTCAATCACCAGAGTCGTGGATCAGCTCCGTGTTTCCGTCTCGACCATGCCACAAGGCCAAGCCATCCAGGTACTTGCTTCTAGGTCTTCCCCTTGGTCTGTTCCCCTCGATCTTACCAGTTGTCACCAAGTTCTCCAGATCATTTCTTCTCATAACATGCCCAAAAAATTGTGACTGTCTACGTCTAATGTCTCTAATATGTTTACGATCTTCATTTGTTTCTTGAAGGACTTGTTCATTGAGTCTTTCTGGCTGTCCATGGTATTCTTTGCATTTTCCTCAGAAACCACATTTCTGCAGCCATCAGATGTTTTTCAGCCTGACTGCTCATTGTCCAAACTTCACATCCAAATAAGAGTACAGGTTCTATGTAGCATCTCAACACTCTTTTTCTCATTTCAATTGACATCTATTTATTGGTCAGTATGTTTTTCATCTTGCTAAAGGCTACTTTTGCCATGGCGATTCTTGTTCTAATCTCTGCAAGGCATCTCCCATCAGATGTTATTACTGTTCCAAGATAATTGTACCTATTCACTTGTTGAAGAATATTCCCATTTACTTGTATATTACATTGTGGTATTTCGTTCTTCCTAGTGACGACCATAATCTGTGTCTTTTTACAATTTAATTCTAACCCTAGTTGTTCACTGTGTGTAACAACCGCATCTACTAAATTTTGCAGATCCTGTTCATTGTCTGCAATCAAGACTGTATCATCTGCATATCTAATGTTATTGATGCATCGCCCCCCAATGTTGATTCCTTCCATATCTTCAATATTTCTGAAAATACTTTCACTGTACAGGGAAAACAGATCTGGAGACATTACACATCCCTGTCTCACACCTCTCTTAATAGGCTGATATTGGCTTACTTCATTATCAACTCTTATGGCAGCTTGTTGTTTCCAATATATGTTTTTTACAAGTCTAAGGTCTTTTCCATCAATCTGTAGATCCTCAAGCATCCTTATCATGTTGACATGTCTCACTTTATCGACAGCCTTTGTGTAGTCAATAAAGCAAAGGTGTAGATCTTTGTTTACTTCTATAGAACATTCGATTACGGTTCTCAGTATATACACAGCATTTACTGTACCCTTGCCTTTTACAAAACCACATTGTTCTTCTCTTATTTCAGGTTGTATTTTCCTCCTAACTCTTTGCATGATAATTCTTAGCAAAATCTTCGTGATATGACTCATTATACTAATTGATATGAATTTAAAATGTTTAATTTCATTAAACCAATAATTAGAAATGAAGACATGTTTATTAGGAGCCAGAAGGAAGATAGCTGCACCATAACAAGAAGAAGATAGTAGAGATGGACTGGGCATGAGATCAGAAGACACCCAGATACCATAATCAGAAGACACCCAGATACCATCACCAGAAGACACCCAGATACCATCACCAAGACACCCAGATACCATCACCACAAGACACTCAGATACCATCACCAAGACACCCTGATACCATCACCAGAAGACACCCAGATACCATCACCAAGACACCCAGATACCATCACCACAAGACACTCAGATACCATCACCAGAAGACACCCAGATACCATCACCAAGACACCCAGATACTATCACCAGAAGACACCCAGATACCATCATCAGAAGACACCCAGATACCATCACCAGAAAACACCCAGGTACCATCACCAAGACACCCAGATACCATCACCAAGACACCCAGATACCATCAACAGAAGACACCCAGATACCATAATCAGAAGACACCCAGATACCATCACCAGAAGACACCCAGATACCATAATCAGAAGACACCCAGATACTATCACCAGAAGACACCCAGATACCATAATCAGAAGACACCCGACACCCAGATACCATCACCAGAAGACACCCAGATACCATAATCAGAAGACACCCAGATACCATCACCAGAAGACACCCAGATACAATCACCAGAAGACACCCAGATACCATCACCAAGATGCCCAGATACCATCACCAGAAGACACCCAGATACCATCACCAGAAGACACCCAGATACCATCATCAGAAGACACCCAGATACCATCATCAGAAGACACCAAGATACCATCACCAAGACACCCAGATACCATCACCAAAACACCCAGACACCATCACCAAGACACTCAGATACCATCACCAAGACACCCAGATACCATCACCAAGACACCCAGATACCATCACCAAGACACCCAGATACCATCACCAAGACACCCAGATACCATCACCAAGACACCCAGATACCATCACCAGAAGACATCCAGATACCATCACCAGAAGACACCCGAATACCATCACCACAAGACACCCAGATACCATCACCACAAGACACCCGGACACCATCACCACAAGACACTCGGACACCATCACCACAAGACACCCAGATACCATCACCACAAGACACCCAGATACCATCACCACAAGACACCCGGACACCATCACCACAAGACACCCAGATACCATCACCAAAACACCCAGACACCATCACCAAGACACTCAGATACCATCACCAAGACACCCAGATACCATCACCAAGACACCCAGATACCATCACCAAGACACCCAGATACCATCACCAAGACACCCAGATACCATCACCAAGACACCCAGATACCATCACCAGAAGACATCCAGATACCATCACCAGAAGACACCCGAATACCATCACCACAAGACACCCAGATACCATCACCACAAGACACCCGGACACCATCACCACAAGACACTCGGACACCATCACCAGAAGACACCCAGATACCATCACCAGAAGACATCCAGATACCATCACCAGAAGGTGCCCAGATACTATCACCAGAACAGCCAGACAGTGGACTCTAGATGCAAGTCATAGGTGAGGCTAACCAAAAATAAGACTAATGAAGAACTGTGGAGTCTGAAATGAAGAACATGAATCAAAATTGAGGCACTAAATGGGGAATGCCCAATTGACCAAGTGCAGTGAAGGAAGCTTGCTTGTCTACAAGATATCTGCAGTTACTGTTTACTTTAATGTTTATAACCAAGGGTAGTTGGATGCTTTTATGTAGGATGTCAGAAATATTTCACACAGTCACTGTTTAGTATTTCAACTGTTTTCTGATTGTTCTCCATCTGACAGGATATCCGGTGATGGGACGCTTTCTCAACATGACTGGCAGGCCAATGTTATATAATTGCCAGTGGCCAGGCTATTTAGTTGGAGCTGGAATTATGGTTCGTCCTGGAAATTTAATTTGTGTTAGCGTTTGTTGAAATGAAGAAAACTTGAATTTATAACATGGTGACTGGTTAATACCAAGACTATTTACTTTTGTTGTGTTTGTGCATGCAGAAATATATTAGGAGCATTCATTTGAAACCCGTTCCAATGGCTTTATTACAAAAGCATGAAAGAAACATTAACAGGTGTGGTAGAATTAAACAAAGCATTCATTTTGAATGAATTATGCACCATGAGTCGGTCAGAAGAAGTCACTGTAGGCATTCAGGCAAGCATCCCATTGCTTAGGTAGGCAGCGAATGCCGTCCGCAAAAAAGGATTGTGGTTGCTCACTGAACCAAGTGTTTACCGCGTTCATTACGTCTGCTTCTGTGTGAAATTGTTGCCCCTTGAGAGCTTTGTTTAGAGGTCCGAACAAATGAAAATCACATGGTGACAAATCAGGACTATATGCTGGATGTTGCAGAATTTCCCACTTCTTCCTTGCTAATGCTTCCTGCACAATCTTTGCGACATGCCGATGAGCATTACCGTGCAACAAAATCACACAGCGAGAAAGCACGCCGGGTTGTTTATTCTTGATGGGTTTTGCAGCTTGTCTAGTGTTTGCAAGTAGTGAGTAGAGTTGATGTTGACACCAGGTTCTTTAAAATTGGCCAACAATAGCCCTTCGTGGTAAAAAAATGCACTCAGCATAACCTTACCAGCGGAAACCTTAACTTGAATTTTTTGGCTTTTGGTGATCCAGCATGCTTCCATTGCATGCTCTCTCTTTTGCTGCTCGGCTGAAAGTGGTGACACCATGATTCATCGCCTGCCACTATGCGGAAGAGAAATGCATCACCCTCCACTCTGTAACACAGCAAGTGGTTCAAACACCATCCCATGCGTTCCTCTTTTTGGTGGTCGGTCAACATCCGTGGTACCCACTGTGAACACACCTTCCGATATTGCAGTTTCTTACGAACGACCTTTTGAATTGTCCCAATTGACACATCAAATTTTTTCGCTAGCGAACGTATGCTTCGACAACGGTTCATCTGTACTGCTGCATCAATTTTGGCGATGATTTTTTCTGTTGCAACAATATGCGCTTGACCCGGCCGTCGAAGATTTGTCGTGAAATCATGTCCTTTCCGAAACCAGTGCCCAGTCTGTCACTGTTGTCTTTGACACAAATTTTTTACCGTATGCTGCCTGCATTCTTCGATGAATGTCCACTGATCGACATCCTTCAAATGAAAGAAACTGAATCATCGGTCGTTGAGCTTCTTTGGACGGATTTTGGATCAACCCGGCCATTTTCTTAACGGTCAGAAACAGAACCTATGCATCATGGGACGATAAGCACTTGCTCTTTTATTCATTGGTCAGTACTTATCACGTGACCATGACATGATCATGTTTAACGTACACAATTACGCACAGTGCGGCACGAACGGATTTCAAATGAACGCCCCTTATAAATAATGACAAGAGTGAATGAAGAAAAATTATGTTATATTTAATGAAGAGAAAATGGGATGTGGCATTAGGCTCATAATTGTGATGATAAGTGGCATGCAAGGAGTATTATCACCTATTTGATGGAGCCAAGTCCACCAGTAATAAGAGAAGATTAAGCCATGGCTGAGGATGAATCCCAGACCACTTTGTTAGTATTCTATTGCATTAGGAAAACAGTGGCCTACAGATATGATATGTAACTAGCAGACTGATTAACCAAGTCAACAAGCTGATGGTGATATGTTCCCTTCTGCTCATGGAATGTTTAGCCATACCAGCTATGGGAAAAACTAGAAAGACCCAAGCAAATTGCACATGTTAAAAATCTCTTTGAAATTGTACAAAAAAGCAGGTTAAATAGGCCATTGCCGGAGCTAAATTTCAAATTATTAAAAAAAAGTTAGTTGTATATCCTTTACAGGACATCAAAGTCAACCCAGCGGTATTTTGGATTAAGAATTGTGTCTGCAACCTCTTTGCCACAGAGCCAGCAAATGATAAAACCTACCCAATAAAACATTTCTAGCATTCGTGAAAGTTGGTATGCACACATTTGATATCGCTTGCAGAGTTTGTGCACTGGTTTGAGATTCTTCTTGTGTGATCTATAGGTAGAGGTCTTTGTGTGCCATGAAAGTGATCCAAACCATGTATTAAGCACAATGTTATTGCAGCTCATGATGAGAGTATCGTATAGAATAGATTACTGTAACATACCAATACATGCTTCACTCACTGAACTGTAGACCAGAAGTAATCATATGAGAGTATCATAAAGAATAAATTACTGTACTATACCAATACATGCTTCACTCACAGAACTGTAGACCAAAAGTAATCAGATGAGAGTATCGTATAGAATAGATTACTGTAACATACCAATACATGCTTCACTCACAGAACTGTAGACCAAAAGTAATCAGATGAGAGTATCGTATAGAATAGATTACTGTAACATACCAATACATGCTTCACTCACAGAACTGTAGACCAAAAGTAATCAGATGAGAGTATCGTATAGAATAGATTACTGTAACATACCAATACATGCTTCACTCACAGAACTGTAGACCAAAAGTAATCAGATGAGAGTATCGTATAGAATAGATTACTGTAACATACCAATACATGCTTCACTCACAGAACTGTAGACCAAAAGTAATCAGATGAGAGTATCGTATAGAATAGATTACTGTAACATACCAATACATGCTTCACTCACAGAACTGTAGACCAGAAGTAATCAGATGAGAGTATCGTATAGAATGGATTACTGTAACATACCAATACATGCTTCACTCATAGAACTGTAGACCAGAAGTAATCAGATGAGAGTATCATATAGAATATATTACCCGGGAAGGTTAACCTGGTCAACAAATGACCGCAGAAGTCGGATGTGTCGGCCTGACGGCGCAAGAACGCAGCTCTGCTGTAAACAGGTACAACGCAATCACGTCCGAAAAAAAAACTCCGGATGAACGCAGAAGAAGAAGAAGAATATATTGCTGTACCATACAAATACATGCTTCACTCACAGAACTGTAGACCAGAAGTAATCAGATGAGAGTATCATATAGCAGTGGTACATTGAAAGTGAAAACATCCTTGTGCCACAGCAAGCTGGCTTTAGACAGTGCTACTCTACGGAAGATCAGACAACCTACCTCTCTCAAGAAATTGAGTATGCATTCCAAAAGAAGAAGCTGGTGCTGGCGGCATGGATAGATCTGAAGAAGGCCTTTGACAAAGTAAAGAAGGTCTGAGGAATAAACTGAGAAACTGTAAAGTCAATGGAAGAATGTACAAATGGGTGAAAGCATACTTGCACAACAGAAGAGCCCCAGTACAGATAGACAGACTAAAGAGCAAGAAAGTACTACTGCGTCACGGAGTTCCTCAGGGCGGAGTCGTCCCCCACACTTTTTCTAATCTTGATCAATGATCTCGTTGCTAATCTACCGTATGGAATTAAAGCCGCAATGTACGCTGATAACCTGGTTTTGTGGAGCACATATGAACATGCATCAGTGGCCACCATATCGCTACAAAGAGCTGTAGATGCATTTGTTGCATGGGCAAATAAATGGTGTGTCAGCACAAACACTGACAAGTGCAGCACCACTCTATTTACTCTCTCTCCAAAACAAAAGGCAGGGATCATCCAGATAAATGGAATACTCCTTAGAGAAGATAAAGAACCAACATACCTTGGAGTAACATTTGATGGCAGGCTGACATGGAGAAAGCACATCAGCAAAGCAGTAGCAAAAGCCAGAAGGAAAATAGCCATCCTGAGAAAACTAAGTGGAACCACATGGGGAGCCAGTGGGAAAATACTTAGCAAAGTTTATCAACAGAGCATACAACCACACCTGGAATATGGGTCAACTGCATGGTGTTCAGCATAAAAAAACACACTACAAGAGCTGGACAAGGTGCAAAATCAAGCACTTAGAGTCACCACAGGAGGGATGAGATCAACCCTATAGTGGAAATGGAGAAAATGGGGAGGACACAAGCACTGAGAGAGCGCAGAGATACAAAAACGCTAATACAAGCAGAAAAGTTCCTCAGCTTGCCAGGCCACCCTATGAAGAACAGATTTAAAAACTTAGCTATGAGGCGATTGAAAAGAAGCAGTTTTATCCACCAGGCCAAACGACTCTGCAGAGAAACCACAGATCTGCCCATAGTTGGTATCCCCCTGAAAACTACCAGAGCGATCTCCATGGAAAGATGAACGTAGACTATCACTACAAATCCAGACAAAAGTGAGAGGAATATTTGACAAGGAAGAACAGAACAGTGTACAGTGCAGAACAGCCACTCTCAGCTACCTTGATGAAGAATACCCAAAGGACCTCTGGATCCGAGTCTACACAGATGTGTCAGCACAAAATGCTGTTCGAAATGGAGGAGCGGGAGTGTACATAGAATACTCAAATAATACTAGGGACACAGTCAGAGTACCAACAGGAAAGTACTGCCATAACTATGATGCTGAAATTGAGGCAATGAAGATAGCAACAGAGAAATTATTAAATACCAGCCATGGCACACAACAGATGCAAAATTCAGTACTCGAGGTGCTCCTGTCTGGGAAATTGCCAGTACTAAGGACACTACTTTCTGAACTTAGCAGTCAGCAAAAGGTCACCATACAGTGGATAACATCCCACTGTGGAATACCTGGAAACGACAGAGCTGATTGACTGGCTAAGGAAGGAGCAAAAGAAGAACAGTCTAATGTGCCCGTTACATACCACTAAAAGAAAAGAATGATCAAATCAGTCAGAAAGCCACCAAAACCTGCTCAAGACGACAATCACATTATGGACAGACCAGAGCAAGTCATTCTGCGCCTCAGAACAGGACACAATAGATTACGCAACTACATGTATACAAAATTCAAGATTGGTGAATCATCCATGTGCACATGCGGATTGGCGTCGCAGACAGCAGAGCACATACTCCAAGACTGCCCAAATTACAACATGTCTAGGCAAACCTGGCCTAGAGAGACGACAGTGGAAGATAAACTCTATGGACTGCTGAGTGAATTAAAAAAGACAGTTAAATTCATACAAGAGACAGCATTGCAGTTATAGACATATTTCAAGCGAACGAAAGAAGAAGAAGAATTAAGACTCCACATCTTGCTAACCAGAGGGAGATATGAATATTCAGGAAGAACTTGGAAGCATTAGAGATGTGGTTCATGAAACGGATGTCTGCCAGAGTAACTAACAATGATTGCCTGAAAGAGGCAGATGAAACTATAACATTATATACAAAACATAAGAAAGAGACACCTAGCTTTCTTTAGGTATGTGACGAGAAGAGAGGCATTGGAGAACATCATGACAACTGGAAAGGTCAATGGGAAAAGAAGCAGAGGCAAACCAAGAGAAATGATGCTGCTTGGACTGAGACGGTAGCATGGAGGATGAATATCATCAACAGAGTTGATCCAGAACACCAAAGTCTGAGATCTGTGGAGAAATATGAAAGCCTACGCCACGATCATGATGATTTTGTCAACCAGCATATATATTTAGAATCTATTTTTAGTCATATTCATCCAATCAGGAGTGTGTTTCACAACGAAGGTTGGCTTCATTAGCTTTCTGTCTTTTTACCTTTCTCTCCATCATGGCTTTCAATAGGGTATTTTATCTTATGCTTCTGAAATATCAGTCCTGTGGTATTAATGTTGTTCTTCAATGCTCTGTTCATGTCAAGATTTGCGTAGGCTTCTTGTGTTTGCCATCTTGTCTATTAAATGAGGAATCAGAAGCTTTTGACTTATTAACCCTCTTATGTTTTGTATTTTCAAAGTTGGCTTTCATTTGATTTGTCAGCGGTCACAGATTTTATTCTATGTCCATGTCCAGTTATCCACATATTGTTGATTTGATTGACTGTCTTTTACAGTTACTGCTTATACATAGATAAATTGTATAATTTCTGTGAGTATTTGTTATATAAAAGAGTAAAAATAGTATTATAATTTATTTTGAAGTGTCTAAAAGCTTACAGTGTTGTTAAATAGATTTAAGTACATATGACCATGGGTAGATGGTCAAGAAAGATGATAGTAACAATTGGTGTCATTCAGTTGAACAAATATTTTCACACATTGGTCTCTGTTCTCAGCCAGACTATGCAGCTGTGAGGGCCACTTGCAACCAGTGGAGAAACTACAATGATGTACAGGATAGCTGGGACTCTGTTTTGGGTATTATTGACCACTATGGTCAAGATAATGGCAACTTTAGTGCATATGCAGGCCCTGGCGGATGGAATGACCCAGACATGGTAACTGATTTGTTCACTAACTTTCTCCATCGACAGTGAGGTTTTTCATGTGTATGCTACTGTTCCCATTTTTCTGCAGATTTATCTAGCTTGACTCTTTGTTTATTGCATTGCCTGTGTATGTTATCAGTTAAGGTGTGGTCATAGTCAGACAGTGCTGAGAGCTGCCAGTGTTCAGTTTCATGTTCTGTTCTGGAGTAACATCATATTCTGTTCATTTCTTGTGCATCAGCCTCATGTTATCTATCACCTCATGTTATTGATCAATCTCTTGGAAAGAACAAGTGACAAAGCTAGTTATAGTGTGTGTTTTTTTTGTTGCCTCAATATAAAATTCAATATCTCAGTAACCAATTGAGGGAAAATGATGAGATTTAGTATATAACCTTATAATTATATCCACCCAACAAAAAATTTTTGGTTCTGGAGATTGTACAGCAGATTTCAATGTTTGGTTATATACGGTATATATTTTTTTGCCCCTGCACTCATTCCATCATTTTAAGAGTATTACCGTTTCAACAAGACACACCCCCAAATTTTTGAAATTTGTCTGTGCGGTTTTGCTTTTGGCAGACTGAGGGAATTTATATGGGGTAGGTTCAGAGGTGTTGTCAAACTGTGGGTTCTTTCATGAAATGTGATTATATAAATAAACCGACCGACCGACCTACCGATTATCTATCTATCTATCTATCTATCTATCTATCTATCTATCTATCTATCTATCTATCTATCTATCTAATTTACCTACCTACCTGCCGGCCGGCCGACCGACCCACCTACCCATCCAGTCAGCCATCCACCCACCCACCCACCTACCTTTCTGCCTACCTACCTACCTACCTTTCTGTCTGTCTGTCTGTCTGTCTGTCTGTCCGCGCTATTAAATATTGATAAAAGTTACTGGAAAAAACGTCAGGACCATGTGTTGAAAGAGGAAGAGGACTATTGGAGAAAGGATGGATTGAATTTTATGCAACCGAGAGCAATTATCAACCTACTGGAATCGTCCGACACAGATTAAGGTATGAGCAGATCGCAGACCTTAATCTACATACACACTTACTGGGATATTTTGCTCCAACTATTCAGACGAATTGCAGGCCCTAAACATTACAGCATCAGCATCAGCTGAAGAAACAAGAAGGCAATGAAAAATAAGGTAAGAAATATATTCCTTCTACTTTCCTGTTAATTTACAAATTATTTACCCCGTGCCTCTGTAAATTCTCTGTCTTTACTAATATTACACATTGCACCCCTCTCGGGATTCTCCGTGGTGAAGTGGTCAAGCCGTCTGACTCGGGCTCCGAAGGTTGTATGTTCGATTCCAGGCCGCGTCCTTCATTTCACGAGTGCATTTTTTCGGAGACTCCCGAGGGTCGTCGTTGGAGCTACGGAGTTCGTGCTTTGTGCGACGCTTTCCGTGCTGCAGAAAGAAACTGAGCCATATGGGATAAACACCCGGTGCAATGCAGCCGACCCGACCCTGTCGATTTTAAGCTAATTCTTTCATTGCACCCACTCTCATACGAATCTGGATACGCCTTTGTGTGTCAACAGAATTGACATGTCTCACATTACCGTAAAAATAACTTCGTTAGCGAGAAATCACTAGTTGTTCAGCAAAAGATCAAAGGAATGTCGCCGCTTTCAATGATTTAAGTTGTTTTTGGACCTTTCAAAGACATATTCCTTGGGTGGGGGTAAATATAAGACGGCTGGAAAAATTTCATAACGATGCAACAGACAGTTTTCAAAATAATTGATCGTGAATGACGGCATTAATTTCCGGACAGACTATAATACTGTATTTAGTCCAACCTCACCCATGGAGAACAATAAGGGGATGGTAACGCAATCATCTGCATCCAGGGAGAATAAGCAGACGGTAACACTATGAACATTAGGAGTCCTGATATTTTCAGAGGGCTGCCCCACTGATGTTAGTATAAGTCATTCTGCCATTGGAACTCAGAAGAAACATACCAAACATGATATATTTGGCAAACATATCTGGGGACATTCCTACATTCTTCGTGCTTCCTTTAAATGAAATGCTGTAGAAATTTATGTTTGAAAAAAAAAAAAAAACTATATCAGACTTGAAGAATGAATTGTCTGTAATGAAAGATCTGTGGGACATCTCAAAACATTCTGACAAGTTTGTTTCTAATAATTTCAGTTTCCCTGATCATAGGGGTGTTGGTTATAAATGTGTCAGTGCTGTCATGTTATTTGGACAGTTCTGTCAGATTGAACTCTTTTAGTACCAGACAGTTTTCCAGCAGATGTTCAAGGAGAATGAATACTTGGAAAAATGATGAGTGCATTACTTTCAAAGAGGCTTACTGCACAATTGAAATGGCCACTGAGGAAACCAGATGTATGTAGTATACTCTGACCAAATGTAAATAGCTAGAGGACACATTACAACATGGTTGGGGTTCATGGGCAAGAGGCAATCACTCACATGTTGCCTGGGACTGAAAGAATTTAAATGGAAAGACATTCAGTTACAACTATGGGCTGTTTTCATTCAGCAGTGATTCAATTAGTTTCACAGTGTAACACAATTGTTAACCTTTCCAGTGTGTTATGTTTGTTTCCTTGTAATTTTACTTTGTTTCCTGGCTTCTGTCATTATCATAGTATACTGATTTTAGTACAGTAAAACTTTGATTAACCGTCACCTGGCAGTTTCTGTTATCCATCATAGTCCTTAAAAAAATTTTTTTTGAGGGGAAGAGATACAACATACAGGACGCTATTTTCAATGTGGCCACTGCCTGGGCTGACCTTACAGTGTCTAGCCTAAAGAATTGGTGGAATAAACTCTTGCCTGGACCTATTGACCAAACTGAAGGAACTGAGACTGTTAGTGTTGACGACATTGTGCAACAATGTAGGACTAAACAGTGAAAACATTACGCCAGAAGAAGTAACAGGTTAGCTGGAATGCAACGAAATGATGGAGTCTTTGAAATTTAGAACGATGATGAAATTGTTTCTAGCATTACTGGAAGAAGAAGAAATTGATGACGATAAATGGTCAGTTCTTAACCAAAAACCTACAACTAGGCACTCAGAAGCAGAAACAATGTTATCAAAGTGCATCTACTGGTTTGAAATGCAAGAGGAGAAAAATACAACACAGATCATACTTCTGCGTAAGGTACGGAACATCGCCGTGCAGAAAGCTCGAGCCTCAAAGATGCAGAAGGAGATGATTGATTATTTTAAAGTAACGTAGGTTTATAGTATTACAATACATTTATGTACATTACTACTCTTATATTGAAGTTTATATTAATTGTTTTGTAAAATAAAATGCAGTATGTATGTAGTATTCATTTTTAAAGGATTTTATTTCCATTTTCGCCCCAAGCCCGCTGTTAAATCACATTGCTGTAAATATGTATTAAGAGATTTCTGTTATCCATCTTTTCGGTTATTCGTCACAGCCTGGTCCCGACGGTGATGGTTAATCAAAGTTTTACTGTATTTAGTTTCACCTGTGAGAGCTGAGATAGTTCAATGACTGGCACACTTGCCAATGGCCTGGTGATCATATGTTGGGATCCCCTGTGAGAGCTGATATAGTTCAATGACTGGCACACTTGCCACTGGCCTGGTGATCATATGTTGGGATCCCCTTTGAAGCAGGGCTTTCTATCAGTGACGTGGGCTCTCAGGTCGACCCATGTTACATCGTCATCTGCAAACCGCTGACTCCACAAATTGTCTTTCAAAGGTCCAAACATGTGAAAGTTCGATGATACCAAGTCTAGACTATATACTGAATGTTTCAAGACCTCAACTGCCTCTTACTCACTGGATGACTCAAACAACTGTCACCATGATGATGTACCACCATTCTTCTGTAGATTTCACAAGGTTTCACACCCTCAGACCACAAACAAACTGCAAGTCTGTAATGGGGCAGCCATTTTGTAGTCAAAATTGTGCATGCGCAAACTGCTTAATCCTTACGACCCCTACATGGGGTATTGCTTAAGGGCCAGTTTGTGTTCTGAAATAAGATTTTCCATTGCCCATATTTTCTTTCGTTACTTAATGACCTTCCTTGGTATAAATGGTGTCACCCAGACTGTTACTCTCACACATTCGCTAAAAGCAGAAGCTGCGAATCCCATCTGTACCCTTCCTTAGTAATTATTTACCCTTTATGTGTATAGTGTAGCATTTTCCTTCCCTATTTTAATCATGAAAGATGTGTTTCTTTGAACTGCCTCAGACAAATCAATTCTGAATTAAACACTGAACATATGTGGCTTCATTTAATAGATGATTTTGTTTTTAACTTGTCCTAGGAGTTTTATTATATACTTGTAAATATGTTCATATACATCTTCCATTGACGGACCATTGAGATATGTGTTCCTGTGGGCACTAGTACATGTCCTGGTAAGTAAAGCCAGCCGGCGTGATATTGACTACATCCCCCCCCCCCCCCCCCCCCCCTTCCTCCCGGTCAAGTGCTGAGTGTGAAAATGTGGGGTTAGCACCATATGCTCAGTCCGCCTCATGGCATGTCCAAGGATTCTCAATTGACTTTCTAAATATATATACAGGGCTGTACAATAAATGTATATTAGCTTTAGAAAATGTACATATAATACCCAAATAATAATAGGGACACGGCCAGAGTACCAACAAGAAAGTACTGCCATAACTATGATGCTGAAATTAAGGCAATCAAGATAGCAACAGAGAAATTACTTAATACTAACCATGGTACACAACCTGTGGTGCTATTGACAGATGCAAAATCAGTACTCGAGGCGCTCCTGTCTGGGAAATTGCCAGTACTAAGGACACTACTTTCTGAACTTAGCAGTCAGCATAAGGTCACCATACAGTGGATACCATCCCTCTGTGGAGTACTGGAAACAACAGAGCTGATCGATTGGCTAAGGAAGGAGCAAAAGAAGAACAGCCTGATGTGCCCGTTACATACCACCAAAAGAAAAGAATGATCAAATCAGAAAGCCACCAAAACCTGCTCAAGATACTACCACATTATGGACAGACCAGAACAAGTCATTATTCTGCGCCTCAGAACAGGACACAATAGATTACGCAACCACATGTATACACAATTCAAGATTGGTGAATCAGCCATGTGCACATGTGGATTGGCGTTGCAGACAGCAGAGCACATACGCCAAGACTGCCCAGATTACAACATGTCTAGGCAAACCTTCTGGCCTAGAGAGACGACAGTGGAAGATAAACTCCATGGACCGCTGAGTGAACTAAAAAAAAAGATTGTTAAATTCATACAAGAGACAACATTGCAGCCATAGACATATTTCAAGCGAACGAAAGAAGAAGCTTTAGAAAATACAAATATCTCAGAATATGTTGTAACGTAAAAATGTTAGAGAGCTAAACCACATTCTTTGATTGCAGTTGATCATTTCATGCTGATCTGGCATTTTGATGTTTCCAGAACATAAGTCAAACAGTATTATAGAGATAATGTCTATCTTTAATTATACTGCGTTAAACTATGCCACAGTATGATAATCAATGATAATATTGTCACTGGCTACATTGTCCCTCTGTAGCTGGTGGTTGGTGACTTTGGCCTGAGCTTCTACCAACAGAAAGCTCAGTTTGGAATGTGGGCTTTGTTTGCATCTCCTCTCATGATGTCCTTGGACCTGCGTAAAGTTGACCCCTTGGCCAAACTGCTGCTTTTAAACAAAAACATTATCGCCATCAACCAGGATCCACTAGGCAGCCAGGCTTTTCGACTGTTTGAGGTAAAGTTGACAATAAGTATAACATTTATCCATACAGTTTTGTCATTTATTTTCTATTCAATCTGATAAGACAATTCTCAGTGGCATTGGAATAAAACCAGAAACAACAGCACAAACACTTGGTTTTATAAAGTAAAGAACATCAATTCCAGTAAATCCTTTATCATTGAAACTTAAGTGGAAAAAACTGAAGTATTACACTGAACTAATACGGCTGAGAATCATGAACAGTTAGTCAACAAGCAAGAAAATTCCTATCAGCTGTGAACAAATGGTACATCATATAAAGATGCACATCTTCTACCTTCTGTCCTCTAATGAAGCATAGATCCTCAACTGTCTCCTGCAGACTGTCCTCTTCTGTCCATTAATGAAGCATAGATCCTCAACTGTCTCCTGCAGACTGTCCTCTTCTGTCCTCTAATGAAGCATAGATCCTCAACTGTCTCCTGCAGACTGTCCTCTTCTGTCCACTAATGAAGCATAGATCCTCAACTGTCTCCTGCAGACTGTCCTCTTCTGTCCACTAATGAAGCATAGATCCTCAACTGTCTCCTGCAGACTGTCCTCTTCTGTCCTCTAATGAAGCATAGATCCTCAACTGTCTCCTGCAGACTGTCCTCTTCTGTCCACTAATGAAGCATAGATCCTCAACTGTCTTCTGCAGACTGTCCTCTTCTGTCCACTAATGAAGCATAGATCCTCAACTGTCTCCTGCAGACTGTCCTCTTCTGTCCACTAATGAAGCATAGATCCTCAACTGTCTCCAGCAGACTGTCCTCTTCTGTCCACTAATGAAGCATAGATCCTCAACTGTCTCCTGCAGACTGTCCTCTTCTGTCCACTAATGAAGCATAGATCCTCAACTGTCTCCTGCAGACTGTCCTCTTCTGTCCACTAATGAAGCATAGATCCTCAACTGTCTCCTGCAGACTGTCCTCTTCTGTCCACTAATGAAGCATAGATCCTCAACTGTCTCCTGCAGACTGTCCTCTTCTGTCCACTAATGAAGCATAGATCCTCAACTGTCTCCTGCAGACTGTCATCTTCTGTCCACTAATGAAGCATAGATCCTTAACTGTCTCCTGCAGACTGTCCTCTTCTGTCCACTAATGAAGCATAGATCCTCAACTGTCTCCTGCAGACTGTCCTCTTCTGTCCACTAATGAAGCATAGATCCTCAACTGTCTCCTGCAGACTCCTCTTCTGTCCACTAATGAAGCACAGATCCTCAACTGTCTCCTGCAGACTGTCCTCTTCTGTCCACTAATGAAGCACAGATCCTCAACTGTCTCCTGCAGACTGTCCTCTTCTGTCCACTAATGAAGCACAGATCCTCAACTGTCTCCTGCAGACTGTCCTCTTCTGTCCACTAATGAAGCACAGATCCTCAACTGTCTCCTGCAGACTGTCCTCTTCTGTCCACTAATGAAGCACAGATCCTCAACTGTCTCCTGCAGACTGTCCTCTTCTGTCCACTAATGAAGCACAGATCCTCAACTGTCTCCTGCAGACTGTCCTCTTCTGTCCACTAATGAAGCACAGATCCTCAACTGTCTCCTGCAGACTGTCCTCTTCTGTCCTCTAATGAAGCATAGATCCTCAACTGTCTCCTGCAGACTGTCCTCTTCTGTCCACTAATGAAGCACAGATCCTCAACTGTCTCCTGCAGACTGTCCTCTTCTGTCCACTAATGAAGCACAGATCCTCAACTGTCTCCTGCAGACTGTCCTCTTCTGTCCACTAATGAAGCACAGATCCTCAACTGTCTCCTGCAGACTGTCCTCTTCTGTCCACTAATGAAGCACAGATCCTCAACTGTCTCCTGCAGACTGTCCTCTTCTGTCCACTAATGAAGCACAGATCCTCAACTGTCTCCTGCAGACTGTCCTCTTCTGTCCTCTAATGAAGCATAGATCCTCAACTGTCTCCTGCAGACTGTCCTCTTCTGTCCACTTATGAAGCATAGATCCTCAACTGTCTCCTGCAGACTGTCCTATCTTTGATATCTTTTGTATTGTCATCCATGTCTTTCCTGTACTCTTAATTTATGTATATAATTCTTGTCTGTGTGTGGTTTTGGTAGTCCTATGTACCTTTTGGGAGCTCGGTAGCCTAGTGACTAAAACTTGCCCACAGCTCCGGTGGTCATGGGTTCCATCTTCATCAGAACAGAATCAGATTTTAACAAATGACCTGGGCTCCCAGGCCGACCCTGCCTTGACATTGGCACCAAGACATGTCCTGGGAAGTCAATACGCTGCCATGATGAGCACATCCACTGAATGCCGACTGGTTTATACAAATACGAGTCCAGCAATGTATGTCCAGTGTGCCTTATGGCAGTAAAATAATCTTCTTCTTCTGCGTTCATCCTGAGTTTTTTTTCAGATGTGATTGCGTTGTGCCTGTTTACAGCAGAGCTGCGTTCTTGCGCCGTTAGGCCGACACATCCGACTTCGTAAAATAATCTGTTACTTACTGATATGTTTTTTGCCTTGTTGGTGACAGTTTAAAAAACTACACTATTTGTGCCATTACCACTCATGTTAGAAGTGAAATATAGCTTCTTATTGTTACCATTTCCCATGGGCTCTATAATACCTGTCTGCATCAGGCAAGCTAGAACTTTCTGGGCAAGGCTTTTGTGTGGGCTGCATAGAAGGTGGTGCTCGGTGCCTTGGCTATGTCACTAGTCTATCGCTCATGGATACTGCCTCTTGCTAAATTTCCACTGTATCTAAATGCCAATGCCGTTTGCACTATGTTGTTTGTAGAAAGTCTTGTTGTACAACTTAACCTTCTGTCTGCCCTTGCCTCCACAAGCTTTCTCATGTCATAATTTCTGATCTTGTCTCTCAATTGCTTCTGATGTCTTATCAAAATAGTGGAGTAATATCTGACATTTCAACATGTGTCTTCTTCAGGTGCCCGGTTCCATTTCAGTATGGCTGAAGAAACTTGCTAGACGAGGAACATTTGCAATTGGTATATTAAACAAAGACAACCAAGGAACACCATCAGTATATAAGACATCACTGTCTGATCTTGGTCTCAAAAACACAAATGGTTATCAAGTTTGGGAAGCTTTTGAGAACAAGACCATTGGGTCATTTTCCCCGACTCAAGAGTTTGTGGTCAACATTGATCCTACAAGTATCTACATCATGATAGTTGTTCCCATTTAATCGCAGTGTAACTGGCTGCCTCGGCTTTGAGATAGTTGAAATGTGTGAGACCAGTGCACAAAACAATGATTAGCCTTTGAGATTGACACATGAGAGGGCTGTAAAAATAGGGGTCTAGTTTAAAGTAAACATTCTTATTTTCTATTGAACTATAAAAGTAAATTATGACATTGGCATCATAGTTATGTGTTCTAATTCCTGTTGAGGTGGGGATTAAAAAAGAAAATGGGTCTGGGCTTCCAGGTCAAACCAGCCTAAAATGGGTGCGAGGAGATGTTCTGGCTGGTGTGACACTGACCATCAAGGGCTGATAGTGATACAACTGTGGGGCTAGCAACTTATAGCCAGTATGCCTCAATGTGTGGAACAGGACTCTTCACTGACTAATTGACATTCAATTAAATCCTAGCACTTTACCACCCGCTGGGTGTAGGTAACTAATTCTGTTCTGTTCAGTCAGTGACATAAATTAAATATAAAGGACATTCATATCCTCTCTGTCAGGCTTACTACACACAGAGTAACATTCTTCCATCCACGCTTATCCAACAGTTGAAGACGCAACATGTTTGTCTGTGGAATCCATATTATGTATCCAACATTTGAAAACATGTTTGTCTGTGGATTTCACTTGCTTACCCAACAGCTGAAAGCATGACATGTTTGTCTATGGATTCCACATTGTTTATCCAACTGAAAAAAAATATGTGTCTATGGATTCCACATTGCTTATCCAAACACTGAAAACACACCACGCTTGTTTGTCTGTGGAATCCAATTGTTTATCCAACTGTAAACACAACAATTAAAAAGATGCCATTCTTGTCTGTGTAGAATCCACAATACTTATCCAACAATTGAAAATTAGCATCTTTGTCTCTGGAATCCACATTCCTTTGACATTTTGTTTTGGGCTAATTGCCTTATGCACATTTCCAGCAGAGCTGCCATTCTTGTGCCTTTTTGGCTGATACCTGTGACATCTTTCTGGCATTTATTGACCAGTCTGTTTGATTGGACATTCCATGGCCTCAGGTGACATCACCTCCACCCTTCCATCTACAGGTGGTGCCCTCCAACGGGCCCATCCAGAATAGTCACATGCATGCTGGCAGGGACAGAACATAGGACTCCCCACCATTCAAGGAGGCTTCCATACATGCACAGCTGACATATGATGCTCTGGTACAGGTTGACTCCAGCAACCATCACATCATGCACATGATCGCTTAGCCTAACTTCCATATATTGAGCCTCCCATTAATAACAGTCTCCTCCTTCAGAGACTAGTAGTCTGTAGATTTGGAACTTTGATGACTTCCACACAATGAGGGTTCAGTTCCAAAGTAGTGTCAACATCTCTTATAGCTGACTTTCAGGGTTTTAGTAGTGACTTCTGCAATGATTTATACAAAGAGCAGCATGTTCCAAGCAGAGCACAAACCCTGGAGCACCATGCACGGCTGTTTTTCCTTTTTACCTGAAAGGTGGGCCAGCAGTGGACATGCACCCGTTAAACCACTCTGGCATGTTTGTGTCAGACTTCCCAGCTATTTGATTTGTGAGCTCAGCAGTTTTCCCATTTAATGACCATATAAATGCCTTGTAACAGATTAGCGACTGTTTGCATCTTTCCTTCAACTGTCAGAAACTGGTGGACACATGAACCAGCTTCTCATTCACTAGGAATCACATTCTATGCATATTTGAATTGAAAATCATTTTGTAGAAATTACAGTCAGAGGATATTGTACCCATTTGTCAAATCAGTAGAGCATACTATCTTTGGACATCATTCACCCATAATTTGAGGGTGGGTTGATGAGTGTCAGAGGCATTTATACATAATGGTTTCTGGTCACTGCTCTTTTAGGGGCCACTAACGCTGTGATTCCCTGCCAGTTTGGTTCAGGTCTATGATGATGGCCATTTATCCGTGGTGTATGAGGAGGATATATGGCAAAAGGCTTTCATTTTAGGGTTCCATACAACCATCACAGAGCCTGCTGGTGCCCAAAGTGAAATATGAATTATCCTTGTATATGTAACATAACAGCCATAATGCTAGCCCATGCAATGGACTGAAATCAGCACACCACCAGTGAGATAGATTTCTGTGTTTGTGTAAGCAAGCTTGAAGAAGACAGGAATTTTCTAGAAACATTATTTAGTTTATTTCATTGTGAGTTAATAGTTCAGGCTTATCCTTATATATGCATCATGTAATGATCACAGGGCTCTTGTTACCAATTTTGTTTAAAACAGCAGCATGGTCAGATTTCAACTAGTCATTTGGTTGTTTTCTGTCTGATAATCTCATCTTTGGGATATGTTTGTAGATGACATTTTCTACTTCTGCCTTTCTTTAACACAATATTGTTCTTTAATGTCATCAGTCCAGGATTTTTTGTTTACCCTTTAACTGTCTACCCTCACATGGTGCCACCCAGACACAGATCTTTATAAGAATTCGTGAAACAACCTCCATTTAATAGATTTCTCAATTTTCTGTGAAAGTAATCAAATTAACAGGGTTTGGTTTTTTCAAGTGTTAAAAATTACGCATAGATTACCTAAAACCTTTTTTTTTTGGTAGGACAATTGTATTCTACCAGTTATAACTCCGCGTCGGAGTTCCTACGACTATGTGCAAATTGAGAGTAACTGAAATATAAATGATCCCCTGATATGAAGCACACATACACCTCAAAGTCATGCAGTTACAGATTATTATGAATGTTAATACTGCAAGTATCAGCACTGTGATAGCTTGTTTTCACTCTCTCTCTCTCTATGTGTATGTGTGAGAGAGCGAGTGAGTGACTGACAAGGGGCTAGAAGCCATGAAATAGTGCCTGTGTCCACATACAAATAGTGTTCATAAAAGACAAAGCCTTTTGTAGCAATCTGACATTCCACTAGGGTGTAATTATTTCTTCAGTTTTACTTTGCATATGTTTTTATACTGCTATGACAAGTGCAATTATTACAAATAAAACAATATGAACCAAGCAGCATGATTTGTAAGTACATTTGTATACTTTCACCACATAGCCTTGTGTATGGTAACACATGGTTTCCATGTCCAGTGTCGCTATAACATGCATGAAATGTCTCCTCTCCAGAGTGCTAAATGTGCAGGTAACTTTGGAGTGCTTATTCAATGTGAGAACACTCAGCTCTCATTTATTCATGAGCGTAACTGATATGACCATCTCAACACTGACTGCCTGCAGTCACTGAATGGATGATGGATGTGGTGTTCTGCCTGATGAGTCCCATGAAGCCCTGAGTCTTGGGAGAAGCATGAGATAGGATTTAAGTGTAGGAAGGAGCTTGAGATGATGGGTTTTATGCCTAAAAAAGTTCCATTGAGCTACTGCTGATATGCCCCTCAGCAGACGTGAAGCTCCAGTGTTGACCTGGCACACATCACTGGTTGGTGGACAGAGAGGGAGGAGAGCAGTGTCGACCTGGCACACATCGCTAGTTGGTGGACAGAGAGGGAGCGAGTTCTGCAACACAGCCCCCCCTCCCCTCAGGATCACATTCTGTCACACAGTCACAAACTGTCCTGCTAATACTAACTGAGCTCTTTCATGGGGACAATATATAGACTTCCAAGGCACAGCAAAGTCATGGCTGGTTATCATACAGTGTTCAAATATATGCACAACTGAAACAAAACCTTGTACATAATATGATATGGGGGATGCTAAGCATAAAGCCATAGCTCACTTCATGTATGTATGTGTAAAGACTACTTTATGGTTGACTGACTAATCCAGGGAAAGGTCAGTGAGCTTGTTTCTTATAAGGAGGTGCCAGAGGACGGCTCACCACAAGCCTCATTATTCAACTACATCATTTTCCTTATTTACATAACTGATTTAACAAGCCAAAAAGGCACTGTGTGCTGATGCTTTGCTCATATGGCAAAGTCATGAGAATGCTCAACCTGTGTGTGTGTGGGGGCGGGGAAAGAAAGAAAGATTAAATGGAGATCTAAAAAGAGTGCATGACTTCTGCCAAGCTTAGAAACTAAACATAAACTGCATACAGATTGGCTAACCATGTTTACAAAAGAGCTACAAAGCAGCCAGAGAAACAAAATGGCTAAGAAAAATATAAATCTCATGCCAGATAAATCATCATCATCCGGTGCCTTGCCAGCTGGCGTGGGCTATCATGCCTCTCCACAAATTATAATCTCCAACGTCACGGATCAATTCGTGTGTTGACTCCCTTCCATGCCATGATATAAGACTGTCAATAATCTTCTCATGCTGTATTCCTCTTATCTCTCATTCCGCAAATCTTTCCGGTTGTCATAACATGTTCCAGTTTTTGTCTTCTCAAAACGTGGACAGAAATGACTGCTTCTTTCTGATGTTTGTGATAAGTTGTCTTTGCGACTCAGCTTCCCTTCAAACATCCTCATTGCTCTTTTTGGCTGTCCAATTAATATTCAGCATTCTTTTATAAAACCAAGGCTTCCAGGATTTTTTCGCCTGTTTACTAATTGTCCAGGTCTAGCAGCCGTATGTTAAAACTGATTCTATGTAACATGCAAGAACTCTTTTTCTAACTTTCAAGAACAGTGACCTATAGCACAAAACGTTCTTTTGATAGAATGCAGGTTTTGCTTGTCCTATTCTGCTCTTTATCTCAGTGATGCATCTTCCATCTGATGTTATCCATGTGCCTAGATATCTGAATTTCTGCACTTGCCCCAAAATATAATAAATACCAGTTGATAAAAGAAGGGAGTACACGAGACAGAAGGCTGCATACAGACATGATCACCAACGCCACACGGCATGGACTATAAGGAGATTGACAGTACACGAGACAGAAGGCTGCGTACAGACATGATCACCAACGCCACACGACATGGATTATAAGGAGATTGGCAGTACACCTGACAGAAGGCTGTACAGACATGATCACCAACGCCACACGGCATGGACTATAAGGAGATTGACAGTACACAAGACAGAAGGCTGCATACAGACATGATCACCAACGCCACACGGCATGGACTATAAGGAGATTGACAGTACATGAGACAGAAGGCTGCGTACAGACATGATCACCAACGCCACACGGCATGGACTATAAGGAGATTGACAGTACACGAGACAGAAGGCCGTGTACAGACAGATATGATCACCAATGTCACACTTCATGGACTAAAGAAGGCGACATGTTGATTGAATTACCTGTCACGACATTGGATCAAGTGTATAAACATGCTCACTGTGGACGCTCACTCATTACTTGTAAACATTTCAGCACTTTTGAGATATTGCGAAAACCACGGCTACCTAGCAGACATGTGTGTGCCATTCAATAACTTCCTTTATTCTTGTCACATGAAATCAAGACTCTTAATATTATCTCCACCATGTTGCTGTTGCCTCCACTTGCAGCCGCCAGCAGGGATTGAACCAAGACTGCGCTTCGTGGATCACATTTCATGGATTTTAGATTTGCATTTGCCCTGGGCACGCGGATCTGATTAATTCAGATCTCTGTCAGTGGTTCCCAGTTTGCACAAGCCCTGTAGGCCTGCATGGAAGCAGGCATTCATTCTGTCGCACGTTTTACGACCCCGAGATTCTTATTATTATTCCTGTGTCTCCTCGTGTTTTTCCTTCCTTCCTTTCATTTTTTTTTCTACTTATCCTTCCTTCCCTCCTCCCCTTTTCTTTTCTTCCTACTTCTCTCTTTCTCCCTCTCTCTCTCGCACGGGGAATGTTTGAAACCATCACATCTCTCACATCCAGTCAGTATGTCCAACTTCCAACTTGTATACAATGTGATTATGGCAATATGAAGCGATGTTGTTTTGCGTATCCTTTTACAGGACTTAGCTGTCAACAGCAGCATCTTTCAGCTGTCTGTTGATCTCTTGGCAAGATTACGCTCAGTAGTTTGCCATTGCTTTCTGAGCGGCCGGCTCAGTATCCGCAAGTCACGAGCGGGGGTCGAACCACCTCAGTTCTCGCTCCGCTGCGAGACTCTGCGTGATAAACGGGATTACAGAGAGAAAGTGTTGTAACCCCACAGCCAGAGAGACCGGCATATGAAGCGATAGGGGCAGATTATACATTCTTTAGGGGGCTGAGTGGTCTTGAAGTATGGGGTCTGCCTCGAGTGCTGGAGATCCCAGGTTCAAGCACCGGTGAGGGCTGGGACTTTTTCACGTGGGCTTCTAGTAACAATTTCCTCTGGTCTCTGGGTAGTGAGATTGGACGCTCGTGTGTTTTGTTGCGCACATAAAAAATCCCTTGGCAATTGGAAATCGAAAAAGAGTAGCCAAACGGTGCTGCCCGGGCTAAATTTTGAGTTAAAAATCTACCCAAAGTATTTCAGGATCCTCGCTGGTGCTGCGGAGTTTGTGCACTGAGCTGAGATTCTCCAGACTTAGGCTTGAGTTAGGAGTAGAACGGAGCACTTATGGGTTACACCCGTGTGCCGTGATGTTGATCCGTCGACTAAACTAAACTAAACCTTGATCAGTTGTTTACCTAGAAGATATGTATTGAAACAGTAAAGAATAAATCTCTTTGAAGATTAAAGCTACTGAAAAAGGCTTGCTGGTACAAAAGTCAAAGAAGTCTGTATTTTGGTTACACCCACTTGATTATATAACAATGCCTTGCAGATTACTTACTCAAAGATGAATGTACAACCTCTAGACAGAGTATTCTATGCTTTATGCCTCATCAGTGGAGCAACGAGATCAACAATAACACCATGTGAAATTCACACACATTTAGAACCTCTTGAAATTTGAAGGGATGAAGGCTGTCATAGAAACATTCAAGATGTAGAAGAATAAGCGAAACCACTCTAATGGACAGCTGATAAAAAACTGGACACAAGTTCATAGAATTAAACAAAAGTCTGTGCTACAACATATTAGTGAAATCACAGACAAATAACACCTCGTACAAAAATAATAAACACTTAGAGTTAGTGCTTTGCCACCACATATTCATCTTCAACTATACAACATCCATACCTGATTAATAAATGGAACAGATAAAAGTTCCAACCCAATCAGGCTTCAACATTCATCTCAAGCCACTGAATCCTGCACACACACATGAACCTGCTATTTATGTCATTATCAAAGCAGGCCGTAGAGTTTACATACATTGCCCAGAAAAGGCCATCAAACAAAATATTTGAAGCATATGGATAGATGCGTTAACTATGAGGCAGAAATCACTGCACTGATGAAGCATTATCCCATCTGAAGACTATTGTTGAGCTCTTTCCTTCACAGGCCCAGATCATGATTATTTTCACTGTCTTACTGTTTTATGAAACAGTGGCCAGAACAGCACTGAACTTGGTTGGATAACTTTAACTGCAGACCAGATAGACACATCACAATGCTAGAATCTCTGGCAGCAGATCCTTAGTCATTCTAACACATCTGGCACTGATAAGTCAGAGAGACTAAAAAAGAAGGGATATAGACAAGTATAAACATATACAGCAAGTCTCAAAATAGCCAAATAACTAATAAAAACTAAATAAAGAACATCATTATTCTTGTCAATTTAATAAATAGGAAAATAACCGAGCATTGTCCTAACAAACAGCATGTAATGTACAAGAAAGTTAGTTATCAGGTTTTCCACACTGCACATCGAACTATTCAGTCCATAAGCACTCTGGTTCCCTCCTCAGTATCTCCTTGTGTGTAGCAGTTGACAACACCAAATTTACAACAAAGAATTAACAGAATCTTTTTCTTAAAGACATCTGTTAAGAGTTGAACAACTAAGAAAGAAAATTGGACAAAGCAAGATGTATAAAAATAATAAGAAATACCAAATACAAATGAACAACATTCAGTTAAACATCAACAGGGGTGGAAACTCTTGGTGGTGATGGCTGCAGATTGATTCTGGCATTGCGAGTCGTCAGTTCTCTTTGTAGTTCTTCAACTTTTCTTTGCAGCTGAGTTTTCAGCACTAGAAGCTCATGGTTGCGAATATGAATTGGTTCCTGAAAAATAAACACGGCATTGAGCAGATATTTATCAGTTCCTCGTAGCTCCTGGGGACCTTTCACTGGACAATGCAACATGCATATAAAACCTCAGGCATGGTGTTGGGGAGAGAGACCAGGATGAGTACAAGAGTAGCACATACTGGGTGTCTGTCCATGGCCTCCTTTTTAACAACAATAAGAACTTGATGGTATTCAAATTAACAGTTTGCAATACACATCGTTTGAAAACTGAATTATTGCATTTCAAGTAAACTCCTTCCCACAATAGAAAGTGGGCTTTCTCGCAACTGCTGTTGTTTACTTTGTTCAGTTAACCAAAGGACAGAGTCAGCTTATTCTGTTTCTCACTTTCAACCGATTAACATAACTGGTCCTCTAAAAGTATTGTAGAGTATGAGACATGTCATTGTGGTCTCAGCTCCATGAAGGGAAACTCCCAACTGTACCTTCTAGTGGTAGAGAGGAGGCAAGGTACAAGTAGTGGAAGAACTAAAACACTTGCAGAAGAGATGGATAATATGGGAGGACATGGACAGAGATGCAGGAGACAGCAAAAGATAGGACGGCTCATGTGGTTTGGTTGAGGGCCTATACCTCAATGGGAAATAAAGGACAGAACAAGAAGAAGAAGAAAGATCAGAACAAGAAGAAGAAGAAAGATACAAGTGTAGCTAACACAAAAAAGAGGATTTAACACCCACTGGAAAAAGTGGAACAATTTGCGTTTGAGGAGAACAGAACATTTACTTGTCCTAACGTGGAAACTGCCGGTCTCCCTGGCGAAGGGTTTAAGGATGCTGTTCATAATCCCGTATACCCACGTACGAAACACAGCTGCGTGAGGTTTGGCAGCGGATCGCGTCACGTTGGTTACTTACGGAAAGGTATGTGAGCTGGTCGTTCAGAAAGCAATGGCAAACTACTGAATGTAAAACTTGCCAAGACATCAACAGCAGCTGAAAAATGCTGGTGTTGACTGCAATGTCCTGTAAATAGGATATGCCCCCCAATAAAATGTGGAAACTGATGTCACGGGTTAAGTCAGAAACCACCCATGTGGGAGTGGAGGTTTAGAGGAAACCATCACATTATCTTCCCAAGAATAAGTTCATGAGAAAATCACAAATCTGGAATGGAGAAGTGATGTGCTTGGAAGCTTCATACCAGTCTTCAGGATGACTAATCTGACATGACACCAGGGCTAGAAAATCATGTTTCCAAGTTCATATACATTATTCATGTAAAACATGCAATATTTAGTTTTGGAATGACATTAGCTGTAAATTCCTAATGGTTATACATGGGATATGGTTACAGTTGAAGCGCTTGTTTCACCCCAGAATCCAGCAGTATAGAGAAGAAATACTGACTGTATTAATGAATCAAGTGATAAAACCAGCAAATACTAATGTGGAACATTTGCTACATTGTAAATGACTATATTAGTTGTGCAGTGTGCTTTCTACATACTTCTCTGTTTGGTTCAAAATGGGTGTGATTATATATCATTTATTTTTAATCACCTAGAATAATAGTAATGAGGAATTAATTAGTTAACTCTACATTTAAGAACCTTTATGATCATTGTTGGCATCCTGTCATTATTTTAGTAGCAAGCCAGTTTATGTTTCTTCTGTGTTCATCCGGAGTTTTTTTCGGACATGATTGCGTTGTGCCTGTTTACAGCAGAGCTGCGTTCTTGCGCCGTTAGGCTGACACATCCGACTTCTGCGGGCATTTGTTGACTGGGTTAACCTTCCTGGGGCAATTTATGTTTGAGAAAATGATTTTGATTGATTCTGTATAAACAAGTAAGTGAGATAGGATATGTTCAATCTCATTAGAATATTATGGTCAAAGCAGAAGCATAACAAACATGACTGGAAAATGACAAGGCACAAAAAGGAAGAACTTGGAGCATCAACAATTTCAGAGAAATACAAACCTGTGGTTTCATTCTTGGATTCCAGCGGCAGTAGTAACCTGTCCAAATCTCCAGGCGTCTGACACTTGCCACGGGAAACAGAACATGCTGGTGTACATGTGATGTGTACAGTGGATTGGTGAATTCTTCCTGCTGGTAGTTGATATATGACCACAGGGACACGGTCAACTCCGGCACACGCTGGAAAATCACAAACATTTTATAGCCACACATCCACAATTCGAAAAGTGTGACAACATTTCAATTATATATGTATAGGAACATCTGGCCTATTTCATCACAATAAAATACAATTAATATGACTATATAAATAAGATCATAATTTAGGACATACACATCCATGTCCTTTACGAACCAAGAATTAACTGTCACGAAAACTGTTCTGGATTTGCTACATTGACAAATCCAGCTATATGTTGCAAAGTGACTGTTAATCCAGCTCACAATACATGTTGCAAAGCGACTATGTGTTCATTCTTACACACTTCACATTACAATTCCTGAGCTTGGATTGCTATCAGGGAATAACTCTTCACAAGTCTAGTCCAGGTCAATGGACCAGTGCTGGTGTAAACAACCATTCAAAATAAACCTTCAAACAAGGCCATAAAGAAGAGGTTGCACAATGTCTTGCTCAGCATATTTCACTACGTCTGGTCAGGTGCAGACTGCAGCTATATATCATGTGAAGTGAATAGATGAATCATAGTTTGGTTGATATACATAAAACACATAGTCACTGATGTTCTTCTAACGGACAGCATTTGTTATCTCTAAGGTAATAACGGATTCACAACTAAGTCTTTTTGTCTGCACACTAGGGGTTTTAAAAACCTAATGGCGGAAGCTACAACATATTTGAGTATTCATTTATTCAATACACAAAGCAACTTTGCTTTGTTGATTAAATGGTCAATGAAACAACTTAAGTCTAAACACCGAATAGCGAATGTTTGGGCAAGCCATTATTTTCTTAGCCATTATCCAAACCTTGTCAGCGTGCACCAGAAACAGTGCAGTAAGAATAGACTGATCACCTATTCCCTGCATGACCAACACACGTTCAGATTTTTACAGAAAAGCCACTCATCATCACCATCTTCTACTTTTGCCATCAAATGCCATGGGGAGGAATAATTTATGTTCCAGCGCCCAATGGTGGCACTTGATAGTGTCATTCCATGTAATTGTACAATGTCTTTGATGTCGTCAATCTATTTTCTTCTTCGTATCAAATCTTCTTTGATTTAGCGCGAGTGTTGGTAACTGATAGTGTTGCATTCTAACAAGATGACGAAACCTTTTGATCTTCTGCCTTTTAATATATGTGGCACAAGGTGTTGATCCCACTGCCTGATTGATTCAGCATAAGTGTGATTTGGATATCCAAGATTGACATTGGTAACACAGGGCTGGTGTGAATATGCTATTTATTATCTGTCGTTTTGTGGACATAGGTATATTTGGATGCTTCAGTATGGGTGATAGGTGTTTAATATCTGATTTCGATTTCTCTGTCTATTCTGCCATCATCGGTGATCATATTCCCTAGGTATATAAATTCTTTAACTTGTTTCACAGGCGTACTATTTATCAATATATTTAATGGACCAGGAGATCTAACCTGTAAAACAGGCACTGATCTTCTGCAAATAAAAGATCATTTAAGCCATTGGATTTGTTGTTTCATCTAAAGTAAAGAATTAAAAATTTTCTGAATCGGTTCCATAAAAGTTTGCTTCTTTGGATATTCTGTCCATGTAGATATTAAATAGCAAGGGGAGAGAGCACACATCCCTGTCTCATTCCTGTATTGAATGTAAACATATCTGATATAACTTCTTGTGTTCTTACTGCACTTTGGCTTGAGTGATACACAGCTTTGATGTTTTCTAGCAATTGTCCTTGTATCCCATAGTCTTCAAGGACGGTCCATAATTTGTATCTATCTGTTGAGTTGAACTGAGTTGAGTTCACCACTGCTATTACATTCAGTCTTCGTGTTGCTGAATCCGTGTTGTTGAATCCGTGTTGCTGAATCTGTGTTGGTGAAGTTCATCTTTCTTACTGGCATTATTTAAAGTGTCTGTAAGGTTATTGAAGTATTTTGTTTTTGTCCTCAGAGCTGTAAGTGTTGTTACATGGGGCGTACATCTGTATAATAGTTGTTGTTTTACTGCCTAGACAAGCCTGTCTGAAAAACCATTATATGTATTAACAAATAGGTTGATGTATGAAAAATTATTACTTTCTTAATATACATTTCATTTTGAACATACCAATTCTGGAATAATAAGATATAGACACATATCACAGTTATCTACTGGTTAAATCATGTTTCACACTTCCAGAACACAAAATAGAAGAGCAACTGACCTCTTTAACTCTCTCTCGTTCACAGTTGTAAAGGAAAGTACCAAACAAACAGCTGTATAAGTGGTCCAGTATTGTGATCAGGAAATTTTCATTGAATTCAAATGCATTTGGAAACTGAGGTGAAAAAAAGAAATTATTAAAATAATATCTCAAAAGCCAGTAAAATATAACATAAAAATAAGCCAAATGTTTCCACCAAAATCTACCCAAAGTATTTAAGGATCCTCGCTGATGCAACGGAGTTCGTGCATTGAGCTGAGTTTCTCCAGACTCAGATTTGAGTTAGGAGGAAAACGGAGCACTTATGGGTTAAACCGTGTGCCGTGATGTTGATCCAACGACTAAACTAAACTAAACTAAACATTATGAATTAATATCAACATCTTTGTAGTCAATGTGCTTTTGTCTTCTCCTTCTGCCTGTCAGCTTCCTAGTGGAGTACAGACCCACAACAGTGCATGCCAAGCCCAGCATCTTCAGTTCATGGCTGGTTGGATGTTCATCAGTGTTGTCTACGCTGAGAGATAGCCAGTCTCAAACCATCCCTCTCCCTGGGAAGGTTAATCCGGTCAACAAATGCACACAGAAGTCGGATGTGTCGGCCTAACGGCGCAAGAATGCAGCTCTGCTGTAAACAGGCACAACGCACCACATAAAAAAAACAAACTCCGGATGAACGCAGCAGAAGAAGAAACCATCCCTCTCACACCCTCTGTACACTTTCTACATTATATATATATATATATATATATATATATATATATATATATATATATATACGGGATGGGGTGTGTGTGTGTATGTGTATATATGTAGAACTCTCCCCCCCCCCCCACCCAGACAGAGAGAGTGAGAGAGAGAGAGAGAGAGAGAGAGAGAGAGAGAGAGAGAGAGAGAGAGAGAGAGAGAGAGAGAGAGAGAGAGAGAGAGAGAGAGAGAGAGAGAGAGAGATCGACTTGGTTGTATTTGGGGTCTTTATGGTCTTTCGAAAATATAGATGCATATATCTGTTTCCTTGAAAGAGGTGCGTTGCTGCAATTGTGTTCATTTCATCCTTGTGGTTTTACATGTCTGGACAGAGTTGCACACTTGTTTAGGCCTGGAGTAATTGTGTACCCACCCCGTTATATGGTGCTGTTTCCTTCAGGGAGTTTTACCATTGTCGTCTCTCCTGGTGTTCCACTTATTTCCCCGTTTTTGGTCTAGCTGAACATCGCCTGAATCCTCCTGGTTGTTTTGCATCGTAGCTGATTTGTCCATGGTATGAGTAGCAGTTTCTTCTCCTGACCCCCGTCGATTCTTGGTCGCTGTCGTTCTGGTTTTCTTCCTCCTCATCTATTTCTTCTTCTGTTGCTGCTTCTTCTGTCTAGGACTTTGCATCTTCTGCTTCTGGTGTTTTGGTCTTGCACTTGAGTAGTTCTATTTGTACTCTTTCTTCTCGTATCTGTTTGAGAGTTTCTTCTGTCTTTTCTTTTTCGTCTTGGATTTTTGATAGAGTTTCTTCTGTCTAAACTTTTATAGCGGCCATTTGAGCGACATCCTGCTAAATCTTCTGCTGAACTTGCTTCACTTCGACCAGGATGCGCTGAACGGCTGTTGTCTGTGTTTCTTGTGTCTTGTCTTTTTCTTCTTCCATGCTGTTGAACTTTGATCTCAGGTCCTTCAGTTGGCCTTCCAGTTGCGCTTTGTCGCTTTTTGTGAGTCAATTGGTAGCCTCGTACTGCCTCCTAGCCTCTTTAAAGAGCAGGTTATTTTTGATGGCAATTTTCATTGCTTCTTTGCTGTCGTGGTAGTAGGGGCAGCCGAGGTACCTGGTACCATGGTTGCCGAGGCAGTTGGTGCACTTTCTGTAAGTGTTAGGCCTCCTGAAGTCCGAGTCGGTCTTTGCATGCTGGCACTGACTGTATGGATGGGGTCCAGAGCAATATCTACATACCTCCACCTCACACTTGCAGGTGGCACGCGTGTGCCAAAATGTCTGGCACTTAGAGCACTGCAGCACTCTCGGTATGTAGTGCTCTGGAGCTTGGTCTTTCTTGTTCCATCTAATGTATTCAGAGATCACTCGGTCCTCCAATGTTATGATGACGGCAGTGGAGGGGATGTTATTCTTGCCGATGATCCTCTCAGCACTGGAGATCTTGAGTTTTCTGTTCTCCCTCGTCAGCATCTCCCTGATCTGGTCGTTGGTGAGATGGGTCTTGACTCGTTTGATGACCCATCGTTTCATCATGAGGTGTCGGGTGGCATCTACTGTGATGCCATGGGGTAGCTTGATGTCGGCTTTCTCCTCTTGAGCAATTTTCTGCATAAGTACTGTGGTCTTGGGTTTTTGTTGATGGAGACCACTACTCCATCAGGTGTCTTGCATGGCTGGTCGATGCTGTTTCTTCCCAGCTCGTTTTCCAACAGCCAAAGTATCTTGTCTGTTGATAGCGCTGACAGTTTGGCTTCTCCAATGCTTGTCTGTTTTAGCAGCATTTTGCCGGTGAAGTCCTCAGTTGTTGTTGTTTCCTCCGATGTGGAGGTCTTTGGTGAGCTGCCTGGCTACATCTCGTTATTGTTGCGAGCTTCTCCGCTGTTGCTGGCTTCAGTTGTAGTTGTAATCTCTGGCATCGGTTTAGTGACAGGATCGGCTTCAACTGGTGTAGAAGTGATAGCTTCTTTTGATGTTGTTTCAGGTTCTGGCATTTCGCTGCAGCTCGCAGACAGGTTTTCTTCTTGCATCTTTTTGATAGCCTTGGCAGCTTCCATGCTGCTCATCTTGAATGTCGGGACCGCAGAAGTAAGATGTGTCGGCCTAACGGCGCAAGAACGCAGCTCTGCTGTAAACAGGCGCAACGCAATCACGTCCGGAAAAAAACTCCGGATGAATGCAGAAGAAGAAGAAGAATGTCGGGTGTCTTCTTGAATTATTCTTGCCACGTGCCATTTTCTCCCACGTGACAGGCTTCAGATTAGGCAACTTGCTCTCGATAGCGCTTTGAGTCGACTGATGATGGTTAGAGAGGGAATATAACACTTTATTTTATAAATGACCAAACTGTAAATCAACTTGATCCCCATCCAAGGCCCAACACAATAACCCAGATACGCCCTAAAGCCATGTCAGTAAACAAACAGTAAAGGAGCCTTTTACAATTTGGATGTATGGTGCTAGCTCCATACTGTACAGCCCAACTGGCACTTGATGCGGCCAGTACCACGCCAGCCACCTCCAATCCCCAGAACTTCTCCTGGTATACACTTGACACTGGGCCAACCTGGCAACTCAGATCAGTTATTAAACATCTGTCTCAGTGGAGATAAGATCATGTGACCACCAGGATGGCAGACAAGCATATTAGCCCCAGCCTTATTGTAGCTCCCTCTAGCCACATATAATTAATGTTATTTATGTTCAGGCTGTAATGATGATCATGCACACTGAAGTGAACTAGTGTTAGTTGACTAGTACTTAAACAGGAGACATTAACCTCACATAACTTATCATTACACTACATGAACCATAGCTATGGTATTACAGTACCTGTTGTGTCATTTGCCAAACACAGTCAATGAACTGCAGAAACACAGGTGACCTATCAGCATCTGAATGCTTGTCTTCTCCATGACCAACACGCTGAAAATGTCAGCAGAAAATATTTCCACTGATAATCCGATTTTTATTGTTTTCACATGATTTAAGCTGATCCTTCTATAATTCATGTTATATATTTTAAGCTGATAGTGCCCATACTCGGGCACTCTCACGAAGTTTATACTTCACCTCGACACTGCAAGGTACAAGAGGAACATGATGAGATGAGATGAGATGATGAGTGAAACTAATATGTGATTAAAACATTACACATTAATTTCAGAGACTAATAATGAAGATATAATAGTGAAGTCTTCTCCTTCTGATTCATAAACCTACATTAATATTTGAGGTAAACACTGTTTCCATCTTCTTCTCATCCTCAAAGAAGTTGCTCCAGCTTACAATAAACAGCCCTTTCAGACTGAGTTTCATGCTGTCCTTTTAACTTCTTCTAGAATGGTTCTTTGGTCTTATACCTTGAATTCACTAAACATATACTCTGTTTCTTTTAATATGTTGAATTTCATGACATGAATAAATGATGGGTGTTCATAAAGATAGACTCTTAATCAATATTTAACTTGCTCTGACAATTTGGTCACCAAATAGTACACATGATGCATCAACATCAAGTGCCTTGCCAGCTGTCATAGGCAATCATGCTTCTTCACATCTTGCGATCTCAACAACATGTATCAGGGCTGGCAAGAATTGTCTCCTGTTATCTTCCTGTACCTTACTTTCCACAAATCCTTCCAGCTGTCACAACGTGGTTAAGTTTTTCTCTTTTCCTAAAGTGGCCAAAAACATGTCAACTGTCTCTTTCTGATGTTTGTGTCTTTCTGCCTTTAACATTTGGATTACTCATTTTGTCTGTCCAAGGAATTTTCAGCATTCTTCAGTAAAAACACATCGTTGAGCCTCAAAGGTTTGTTGTTGATAGTTAACTAATTGTCCAAGATTCATGTGTTAAAACTGGTTCTGTGCAACATGTAAGAATTTTTTGTCTAGCCTCCCAGGTCAGGGATTTATTGATGTTATTCATGCAGATTTTGCTTGCATTATTCTGTTCTTTGTGTCTGTGTTACAGCTTCCATCTAATGTTATACAATGACACACAGGGTTTATTTACAAACCAGCCATGTTTAGCTGTTTGTCCTGTTAGCTAAAGCTCAGACATGTCTTACCTAGCCATTGTTGTAACATTCTAGATTTGTAGCAAGGTTTTTATAAACTTCTGCAGATCTTTTGAGATGGTCATTAGCACCTGTCTTCTTCTAAGTTTATGGTTTGCGTTAAATCCACCATGGTATAGTCCAATGCATTATGCCCTGGCTTTAAGAGAAAGCAGGGACATTTCTCATTATCCAATAAAGGTCTTCAAAAAAGCTGAGTCAATACTAAATGCTCTGGTTACGATCATGCTATAAAACCAACCGTGGGTTATATACAAGAGTTAGACATGAGTATTATCAGTGACAACCGGTGCTTCTAAATACAACACTTACTGTTTTAAACTTGTGACCAAAGCTAAGCCACTCTTGCTCAACAAGCAGCTCAAAGCCTTTAATGGTGCGGTAATAAGGGTCCAACATTAACATTGATAGTGATGTCAGCTGAAAGTGAAGGTTAGACAACAGAAATGTATTACGGCTGTATATATTTTCATGGTAACATTCACTTATAAAAACTAGCAAATTTATTCATTCATTCATTCTTTCATTCATTCATTCATTCAGTAGCATGTCCTTTGCAGAACCTCGCTCCCATAATAACCTTCCGGAAAACTTCTTGGTCATGAGCAAGATGTCCCGCATCTGATATACCCATCTGGAGATAATCTGCCACATCCTGCACCCATCTTCTCTTTGGCCTTCCTTTTCCTCTCTTCTCAGGCATATACCCTTCCATTATTGTTCTCTCCAAACTTTCATGAAGTTTCAAGTGACCAAAATATTTGAATTTTCTTTGTTTTAATGTCTTCAGTAGTTAACCTTCTTCAATATTCAGATCTTGTTGTATGGATGCATTTGGTCTTTTCTGTATCCAAAATATTCTTAGAACTCGTCTATAACATTTATATTCCAAAGCAATTATGCGCTGTTCAGCTTGTTTAGTAAGTGTCCAGGCCTCACAAGCGTATGTTGCAATGGAAAAGACGCATGCTCTTAAAAAAATAATGTTTGTAGGTCTATCTGACCCATGCCACAATTTATTCAGTTGTTTAGATTTTGAAGAACAATAAATATTCGTCTTGTAATTTCTTTCAATGTGTCATCATTGTTGGTAATTATTAGCAAGTTCACTACAGTAATATAAGACTCACATGCCTCCCTGTCCTGTTGTAATGTGCTGTTTAGGGTTAAAAGCATCACATTGTGATATAAATGAATGACCCTAGAAGCTTATAGTCATTTGTCAAACTTAAAATACCTGTCTTCCAGTTTGCATGACTATTGTATTTGTCCATGGTAATTGCAGTAATCAAGTTCATGACTGCCTGTACATCAGTGATGGATAACACAGGTCTACATGGTGGGGTCATCGTACCAAGTAAGAGGCATGGGGTATTCCAGAGGCAGTCCTCATGTCTGGTACCACCCTATCTGCCACCCACACATCAAATGTTTACGACTGCTTTCCCAATAGCGATTCAGTCTCTCAGCACATTGGTTCACCTTAGACTTGACATCACGTCAACTGGGAGTGAAATGATAAGTGTGGGAGTACACCATTCACCAACAGCTATTCAGTCTCTCAGCACATTGGTTCACCTTAGACTTGACATCACGTCAACTGGGAGTGAAATGATAAGTGTGGGAGTACACCATTCACCAACAGCTATTCAGTCTCTCAGCACATTGGTTCACCTTAGACTTGACATCACGTCAACTGGGAGTGAAATGATAAGTGTGGGAGTACACCATTCACCAACAGCTATTCAGTCTCTCAGCACATTGGTTCACCTTAGACTTGACATCACGTCAACTGGGAGTGAAATGATAAGTGTGGGAGTACACCATTCACCAACAGCTATTCAGTCTCTCAGCACATTGGTTCACCTTAGACTTGACATCATGTCAACTGGGAGTGAAATGATAAGTGTGGGAGTACACCATTCACCAACAGCTATTCAGTCTCTCAGCACACTGGTTCACCTTAGACTTGACATCACGTCAACTGGGAGTGAAATGATAAGTGTGGGAGTACACCATTCACCAACAGCTATTCAGTCTCTCAGCACATTGGTTCACCTTAGACTTGACATCATGTCAACTGGGAGTGAAATGATAAGTGTGAGAGTACACCATTCACCAACAGCTATTCAGTCTCTCAGCACATTGGTTCACCTTAGACTTAACATCATGTCAACTGGGAGTGAAATGATAAGTGTGAGAGTACACCATTCACCAACAGCTATTCAGTCTCTCAGCACACTGGTTCACCTTAGACTTGACATCATGTCAACTGGGAGTGAAATGATAAGTGTGAGAGTACACCACTCACCAACAGCTATTCAGTCTCTCAGCACATTGGTTCACCTTAGACTTGACATCATGTCAACTGGGAGTGAAATGATAAGTGTGAGAGTACACCACTCACCAACAGCTATTCAGTCTCTCAGCACATTGGTTCACCTTAGACTTGACATCATGTCAACTGGGAGTGAAATGATAAGTGTGAGAGTACACCATTCACCAACAGCTATTCAGTCTCTCAGCACACTGGTTCACCTTAGACTTGACATCACGTCAACTGGGAGTGAAATGATAAGTGTGAGAGTACACCATTCACCAACAGCTATTCAGTCTCTCAGCACATTGGTTCACCTTAGACTTGACATCACGTCAACTGGGGGTGAAATGATGACTGTGAGAGTACACCATTCATCAACAGCTATTCAGTCTCTCAGCACATTGGTTCACCTTAGACTTGACATCATGTCAACTGAGAGTGAAATGATAAGTGTGAGAGTACACCATTCACCAACAGCGATTCAGTCTCTCAGCACATTGGTTCACCTTAGACTTGACATCACGTCAACTGGGGGTGAAATGATGACTGTGAGAGTACACCATTCACCAACAGCTATTCAGTCTCTCAGCACATTGGTTCACCTTAGACTTGACATCACGTCAACTGGGAGTGAAATGATAAGTGTGAGAGTACACCATTCACCAACAGCTATTCAGTCTCTCAGCACATTGGTTCACCTTAGACTTGACATCACGTCAACTGGGAGTGAAATGATAAGTGTTAGAGTACACCACTCACCAACAGCTATTCAGTCTCTCAGCACATTGGTTCACCTTAGACTTGACATCATGTCAACTGGGAGTGAAATGATAAGTGTGAGAGTACACCATTCACCAACAGCTATTCAGTCTCTCAGCACATTGGTTCACCTTAGACTTGACATCATGTCAACTGGGAGTGAAATGATAAGTGTGAGAGTACACCATTCACCAACAGCTATTCAGTCTCTCAGCACATTGGTTCACCTTAGACTTAACATCATGTCAACTGGGAGTGAAATGATAAGTGTGAGAGTACACCATTCACCAACAGCTATTCAGTCTCTCAGCACACTGGTTCACCTTAGACTTGACATCATGTCAACTGGGAGTGAAATGATAAGTGTGAGAGTACACCACTCACCAACAGCTATTCAGTCTCTCAGCACATTGGTTCACCTTAGACTTGACATCATGTCAACTGGGAGTGAAATGATAAGTGTGAGAGTACACCACTCACCAACAGCTATTCAGTCTCTCAGCACATTGGTTCACCTTAGACTTGACATCATGTCAACTGGGAGTGAAATGATAAGTGTGAGAGTACACCATTCACCAACAGCTATTCAGTCTCTCAGCACACTGGTTCACCTTAGACTTGACATCACGTCAACTGGGAGTGAAATGATAAGTGTGAGAGTACACCATTCACCAACAGCTATTCAGTCTCTCAGCACATTGGTTCACCTTAGACTTGACATCACGTCAACTGGGGGTGAAATGATGACTGTGAGAGTACACCATTCATCAACAGCTATTCAGTCTCTCAGCACATTGGTTCACCTTAGACTTGACATCATGTCAACTGAGAGTGAAATGATAAGTGTGAGAGTACACCATTCACCAACAGCGATTCAGTCTCTCAGCACATTGGTTCACCTTAGACTTGACATCACGTCAACTGGGGGTGAAATGATGACTGTGAGAGTACACCATTCACCAACAGCTATTCAGTCTCTCAGCACATTGGTTCACCTTAGACTTGACATCACGTCAACTGGGAGTGAAATGATAAGTGTGAGAGTACACCATTCACCAACAGCTATTCAGTCTCTCAGCACATTGGTTCACCTTAGACATGACATCACGTCAACTGGGAGTGAAATGATAAGTGTTAGAGTACACCACTCACCAACAGCTATTCAGTCTCTCAGCACATTGGTTCACCTTAGACTTGACATCATGTCAACTGGGAGTGAAATGATAAGTGTGAGAGTACACCATTCACCAACAGCTATTCAGTCTCTCAGCACATTGGTTCACCTTAGACTTGACATCACGTCAACTGGGAGTGAAATGATAAGTGTGAGAGTACACCATTCACCAACAGCTATTCAGTCTCTCAGCACATTGGTTCACCTTAGACTTGACATCATGTCAACTGGGAGTGAAATGATAAGTGTGAGAGTACACCATTTACCAACAGCTATTCAGTCTCTCAGCACATTGGTTCACCTTAGACTTGACATCATGTCAACTGGGAGTGAAATGATAAGTGTGAGAGTACACCATTCACCAACAGCTATTCAGTCTCTCAGCACATTGGTTCACCTTAGACTTGACATCACGTCAACTGGGAGTGAAATGATAAGTGTGAGAGTACACCATTCACCAACAGCTATTCAGTCTCTCAGCACATTGGTTCACCTTAGACTTGACATCACGTCAACTGGGAGTGAAATGATAAGTGTGAGAGTACACCACTCACCAACAGCAATTCAGTCTCTCAGCACATTGGTTCACCTTAGACTTGACATCATGTCAACTGGGAGTGAAATGATAAGTGTGAGAGTACACCATTCACCAACAGCTATTCAGTCTCTCAGCACATTGGTTCACCTTAGACTTGACATCATGTCAACTGGGAGTGAAATGATGACTGTGAGAGTATACCATTCACCAACAGCTATTCAGCCTCTCAGCACATAGGTTCACCTTAGACTTGACATCACGTCAACTGGGAGTGAAATGATAAGTGTGAGAGTACACCATTCACCAACAGCTATTCAGCCTCTCAGCACATAGGTTCACCTTAGACTTGACATCACGTCAACTGGGAGTGAAATGATAAGTGTGAGAGTACACCATTCACCAACAGCTATTCAGTCTCTCAGCACATTGGTTCACCTTAGACTTAACATCATGTCAACTAGGAGTGAAATGATAAGTGTGAGAGTACACCATTCACCAACAGCTATTCAGTCTCTCAGCACATTGGTTCACCTTAGACTTGACATCACGTCAACTGAGAGTGAAATGATAAGTGTGAGAGTACACCATTCACCAACAGCTATTCAGTCTCTCAGCACATTGGTTCACCTTAGACTTGACATCACGTCAACTGGGGGTGAAATGATGACTGTGAGAGTACACCATTCACCAACAGCTATTCAGTCTCTCAGCACATTGGTTCACCTTAGACTTGACATCATGTCAACTGGGAGTGAAATGATAAGTGTGAGAGTACACCATTCACCAACAGCTATTCAGTCTCTCAGCACATTGGTTCACCTTAGACTTGACATCACGTCAACTGGGAGTGAAATGATAAGTGTGAGAGTACACCATTCACCAACAGCTATTCAGTCTCTCAGCACATTGGTTCACCTTAGACTTAACATCATGTCAACTGGGAGTGAAATGATAAGTGTGAGAGTACACCATTCACCAACAGCTATTCAGTCTCTCAGCACATTGGTTCACCTTAGACTTGACATCACGTCAACTGGGAGTGAAATGATAAGTGTGAGAGTACACCACTCACCAACAGCAATTCAGTCTCTCAGCACATTGGTTCACCTTAGACTTGACATCATGTCAACTGGGAGTGAAATGATAAGTGTGAGAGTACACCATTCACCAACAGCTATTCAGTCTCTCAGCACATTGGTTCACCTTAGACTTGACATCATGTCAACTGGGAGTGAAATGATGACTGTGAGAGTATACCATTCACCAACAGCTATTCAGCCTCTCAGCACATAGGTTCACCTTAGACTTGACATCACGTCAACTGGGAGTGAAATGATAAGTGTGAGAGTACACCATTCACCAACAGCTATTCAGCCTCTCAGCACATAGGTTCACCTTAGACTTGACATCACGTCAACTGGGAGTGAAATGATAAGTGTGAGAGTACACCATTCACCAACAGCTATTCAGTCTCTCAGCACATTGGTTCACCTTAGACTTGACATCACGTCAACTGGGAGTGAAATGATAAGTGTGAGAGTACACCATTCACCAACAGCTATTCAGCCTCTCAGCACATTGGTTCACCTTAGACTTGACATCACGTCAACTGGGGGTGAAATGATGACTGTGAGAGTACACCATTCACCAACAGCTATTCAGTCTCTCAGCACATTGGTTCACCTTAGACTTGACATCATGTCAACTGGGAGTGAAGTGATAAGTGTGAGAATACACCATTCACCAACAGCTATTCAGTCTCTCAGCACATTGGTTCACCTTAGACTTGACATCACGTCAACTGGGGGTGAAATGATGACTGTGAGAGTACACCATTCACCAACAGCTATTCAGTCTCTCAGCACATTGGTTCACCTTAAACTTGACATCACGTCAACTGGGAGTGAAATGATAAGTGTGAGAGTACACCATTCACCAACAGCTATTCAGTCTCTCAGCACATTGGTTCACCTTAGACTTAACATCATGTCAACTGGGAGTGAAATGATGACTGTGAGAGTACACCATTCACCAACAGCTATTCAGTCTCTCAGCACATTGGTTCACCTTAGACTTGACATCACGTCAACTGGGAGTGAAATGATAAGTGTGAGAGTACACCATTCACCAACAGCTATTCAGCCTCTCAGCACATTGGTTCACCTTAGACTTGACATCACGTCAACTGGGGGTGAAATGATGACTGTGAGAGTACACCATTCACCAACAGCTATTCAGTCTCTCAGCACATTGGTTCACCTTAGACTTGACATCATGTCAACTGGGAGTGAAATGATAAGTGTGAGAATACACCATTCACCAACAGCTATTCAGTCTCTCAGCACATTGGTTCACCTTAGACTTGACATCATGTCAACTGGGAGTGAAATGATAAGTGTGAGAATACACCATTCACCAACAGATTCTGTACACAGCATCTCCATGGGCTCCACTCTCACCTCTGCCAGTATAGTTCATGTCCTATACTGATGTACCTCCATGCCATGATGTCAAATTGTCTAGCATCTTCTCTCTTGGTCTCCCTCTGCCTCTCTTCTCCTTTAACTTTCCTGCTGTCACAAAATACTCCAGCTTCCCCCCTAGCCATTTTATGCCAAAAGAATGAGGACTATTCTTCTGATGCAAGTAACCAATTCTCTTTGTGAGTTAACTTCTTTTACAATATCTTCATTATGTTTTTTTTTCTGTCCATGGTGTTCTCATGATCCTTTTATAAAATGGCATATTTGCAACATTCTTATAAATCCTCACTAATATGCTAACTGTTTCTGATACAGAGTTTGACCCAAACTATCAGTGAGTGACCGACACATGCTCAACACTCTGTCGGTCATTTTGACTTTCTCAGTGCAATCTCTGTCAGCCATGATGATCAACATGTGAGTAAATACACCTACCTGTGCTGTTCTATCCCAGCCATCACTACAATGAACCAGCACAGAGGTTTTGTTGCTCTCAACCTTGTCTGCTATACGCACAGCTCCAGCAAGAATGATCTATAGTATTTCATGAATAGCAAAACCTTTAATTAACAGTGACATATAGAGCTTTCAGTGAAGTAAAGCATCTATGGTTCTATGATCTCGTGAGATATGACACGACTGTAAAGTTGAATGCACACTTTAAACATGAATGTATAAATTTAGTTATCTTAGTGGTAACACAATATGAATATTACTAAAGCAGAATCACAAAATAATGATCATCTCAAGAGAAGATCTAAAAAACAAACAACAAAACTTGACTTACAAGAGCTAAGGCAAGTTAAAGAACCCAAACATTTAAGAAGTATTATATCCACATAATGAAAACACAAACGCAGAAATCAATGACATATGCAAGAAGACAAATGTTGTCCATCCTACAGAATGTCATGACTGGACACCACAAAGTCATGACTGGACACCACAAAGTCATGACTGGACACCACCAAATCCTGACATCAAACAATATTCATCCAAGTTCTAAGTTATCAAAGTCAGACATGGACATATACAGCGAAGAAAATGAAGTGGCTGGGAACAAATGAAATGCGAAGTTATAAAACAAATGTGACTCTATAGTACGCACCGGACAAGATGTGAAATATGCCACACAAGAAATGGTGTAATATTTTGTTGTTGGCGTCTGTGTTTAACTCTTTCACTACCAAACAAAAACTGGGCTGTGACCAAGCAGAAATATATGGCAGAAAATTGGAACTAGGGGTGTGTTACAATAATGCTTTTAAAATGGTTAAAACGGTAGCAGATCTATTGTATTACATATCAAATTAAAGAGGATTGCACAAGGAACATGACAGTGGTAATAATTAATTGATAGGTTACAAATATTATGACAATAATGAGAGGTTTAATAATAACAACTGAAATTAAAGAGGTAAAAATTATTTTAAAAACTGCACTTATAAGGTGTTTTCTACACTCCTATACTGCTAATCATGTTTAATTTACTGAATAATCAAACAAACACCACTTGTCTTCAAGAATATAAACAGTATTGCTCATTAAAATAACCCAAAAAGAAGTTTTGGTGCATATTGTGAACCATGTATTTTTCACAAAAAATGACAAAAAATAATGGCTGAAATCTTGAAGGTGGGGCTGTCACAATAATGTTATGAAAATGGTTAAAATTGTAGCAGAAATGTTGTATTATATATTAAAATAAAGGGGATTGCACAAGGAATATGTTGGTAGGAGAATTTCTGCTTTAGGTTGTAAATATAATAAAAATAATAATATAATTTGTAAAATAATTGGACAAAAGTAGGTAAAAATAATGTAAACATTGCACTTATAATGTGTTTTCTACACTCCTATACTGCTAATCATGTTTAATTTACTGAATAATCAAACAAACACCACTTGTCTTCAAGAATATAAACAGTATTGCTCATTTAAATCACCCAAAAGGAAGTTTTGGTGCATATTGTGAACCATGTCTTTTTCACAAAAATGAAAAAAACTAATGGCCGAAATCTGGAAGTTGGTGTATGTCACAATAATGTTATGAAAATGGTTAAAATTGTAGCAGAAATGTTGTATTATATATCAAAATAAAGGGGATTGCACAAGGAATATGTTGGTAGGAGAATTGTTGCTTTAGGTTGTAAATAAAATAAAAATAATAATATAATTTGTAAAATAATTGGACAAAAGGAGGTAAAAATAATGTAAACATTGCACTTACCAAGGGCGCGTTGTTATCCAATATCCTGATCACTGCTAATCCTGTTGAATTTACTGAACAAACAACACTTTTCTAAACTATAAATACAATTGCTCCCAATCAATCACCCGAAAAGAAGTTTTGCCGCAGATTCTGAATCATGTATTTTTCTTTTTTCAGACAAAAATTAGGAAAACACTTGGCAGATTTACATTTAATTGTCATGTCTGTTTGTTTTTATTTACTATATGTGGCAGTCTGTTTGTGATAGGCTGCAAAGCAAACTTTGGCGCACAAGTCTGGTCTATTAGTGCAGCCGGAGCAAACAAAAGATGATATGTGTCGTTTAGTTCGAGTGCTGCAAAAAACACAGTCTCTATTGACACCGACAAATTCTATTAAATGCTTGGCTCATGTAAATCTTTCGGCATAATTTCCTGCAACAGACTGAAATTCTTCGGCAGGCAGAGTGTCAAACTTTCAGGAATACTCTGAGCTACTTCGTGATGAGCACTTTCATTTACTTGAAATCCTTCTATGACAATTTTTATCCTCCTTTCTCTGTTTGCCATATAGGATGTGAGCATTGATCTGTACAATTTCAAAGATCTAGTAGTAGATCTTCTTCCACCACTTAATGGTTTTCCTATCATGGATATTATAATATCCAACCATTTGGTCCATTCTGTCGCAGCCATTCATCGCCATGTTATATTCATGGAGACCATCTTCGGCTTGCTTTGCGGTTTTCGCAATCCGCTCTCAACAGTTCTAACTACAGACTTGGTAGAGACAACAATGCATGGTTTTTTTTAGCTTTATTTAGCCCTTCCACCAAATAATCATTTCATCAATGGACACATTTTCAAATGGGTAAAATGCTTCCTGGATATTCTTCAGAATCATGTCAACAAGAGGATCAATTTTTTTTTTTTTTTTGGTTGCCTCAGGTTCACATACATGAAACATGGTGTGATAAATATATTCTAATTTTCTAATTGATTACTGGGAAACGTAGTGGCAGTGGCATACCAAGAAGTATATAAATGTGCACTTGTACACCAGTAGTCTTTGATACATGGTCTTGGATCAAGTCCCATAGCAATAATGACAGACGTAAACTTCAGCCATTCGTGCTTCGTTGTCAGACACTCAGCTGTTGACGAACATTCACTGGTTTTTCTTTATCACCACGTGCTAAAACTTTAGACACAACTAAAACTTCTTTCTAAATATTCACTGATAAGGGAATGACTATTGTTTAAAACAGTTATAAACAATAATCTAGCTTGATCTCAAGTCATACTACGTGGACGCAAACTGGTGGGCGTTTCCATTGTGAAAAACCAAAATAAACTACCTTAAAACTGAAAATTCACAAGAATCCAATATTAGAAAACGTTTGACCGCACAAAGATGGCGTAGAAATCTTTCGGCTGTACGACTTTTCAGTTTACTGTAACTTAAAATTCCGAAACGGAGCAGAAATATATGAAATAAACCACTGATCATTTTGTGGGACTAAAAGGACGAATTGCCATCACAATAAATCCATCCTGGCCACAGATGAGCTCACGGTAGCGAAAGAGTTAAATATGACGAACTTTAAGTTTTATAAGTGCAAAACCACAGTCCTGGAGAAATCATACCTCCCCTCAAGGCAGCAGCGGTCAAAGAGATCAGATATAAAGTTACCTTAATGTGCTCCAGCCAGTGTGTAGACTCAATGTTTGAAAGCCAGCGGGCATCATCTATGGTAGGGAAGCATACTTCCTTCAACTTTCTCAAACTGAAAATCAGATATCATGTAAGTTAGAATTTATTTCATTAAAATCTTTATCACCACCATCATCATTTAATAATTAATTAAACTGATAATAAGGCATACATTCAGACATTAAATACAGAAAATGCACACTAGCATACCTTTCTCTCATCACATGTATATTGTGAATATCCAGGAAAATGAGCTCTGCATTTTGGTATGCTTCTTCGCTTTCATAACCTCCACCTCTAGCCTGAAAACACAGAAATCATTCTTGGTCAATTCAGGTGCACTTTTTTTTAGCACAGACATGACACTTAACACAATACCTTTAACATCAACACAATTTATTTTATTCATTGCAGCGATATACTGCTGACATAAATACAACATGTAGTCAGAAAAGAAAGTTTGCTAAAGTTCCATCCAACTTTTTGAAATACCACAGGAACTGAACTATTTGGATACCAACAATTTTGTTTACTACATTGAAATTATTAAAATTTTGTGGGCAGGTGCACACGTGTGTGTGTGTGTGTGTGTGTGTGTGTGTGTGTGTGTGTGCATGTGTGCGTGTGCGTGCGTGTCTGTGTGTGCGCGCCTGCACACACACACACACATATCCTGTTGTGTGGACAAAATGAGCTGCACATATGTCGTGGAATACTGAGAGTTAATGATTCCCAGATAGACGACTTTATACACCTACTAACCAGGTAGGAGAAGGGTTAACAAACAAAACAGTAAGGATAACCAACAACGGTGTGACCGGAGTCAATGACCCCTAATGTTAACGGGTTGAAGTGTTAACGTAGAAATTACAGCGGCACAGGTCAACGAGAGTGTAGGATGACGAGGTTAATTCACTGGTCAAAAACATCACGAAATGTCGGGTTGAGTGACCAGGCGCATGTGTTTATAGGTCAAGACACAGAAGTGCCCGCCGACAGCACCGGTAACCTGTCGCGTGGACAAATAGGTTTGTGACAAAGGCAGACAGCACTATTGGACAGGATCGCGGTCAGGTGATAAAGACAGGATTGAAAAACCCAGATAGTGTCGGGTGTGTGTGGAGAGGGAGTCAGCGCTGATTACGCGGGTGGTGAACGACCGGGAACAGAGTTAAAAGAGCCGCCAGAGTTGGGGCTGAGAAGGAGGGGGAGAGATGGGTTACTGAGGAAAATTTCCACAGCATATTGCGGTCTAGATGACTCAGAGGGAAGGAACAAAACAATGAGGGTTTTATAAAATAACGGAAAAGTTTCAGATCAGTAATTTTCCACTAACGGTGATAATGAAGTATTGACTTGAGGTGTCCAGATAGGTCAAGGACTATGCGGCAAAAATGACCTATAAAGAGTGGCCACTTCTTTGTGGAAGTTGAGTGTGATTCTTGGTTTCCATGAGACAAGGGAGTATGAAAAGGGTGGTGCTGCGTTCGGAGGAACGTTTGTGTATCTATTGTGCATTAGTACTCCCAATTCAGACAAGGATAATTATAAGGTAAATCACAGCGAAGTAATCTTCTAGCATAGGGGAATAGATGAGGCTTAGCGTGTACAAGTAAATACTAGTAGGAATAGTATAGACGATAGGTGAATCTTCTATCTTATGTCAGAGTGGGTTTTTTCGGAAGCCTTTTCATTTCGGCTGGAGGAAAAGACACTCACATAGGAAAGAAGATGAAGCAGACACAGCTCTCATTATTAAATGTTTATTACACAGGTTCCAATACCAGTGCGGGACTTATCAACGAAGATATAACACAGATGGCTGTGGTAAAGATCACTCAGTGTTGATAACCCAAAAGAAAGCACTTTCAAATAATCAAGCCCGACACTTGTGCATAAGAAAGGAAAGAAAAGAAGTGTCATCGTAAAAAGAAAAGAGGACAGAGAACGGAAAATAGAGATCCTATACCATAATAGAAAGACTCAAATGACTCAGTATCGAAGAGTTGCAAGGCGCATACCAAGTGTCTATACCAATTAAGAACTATCCAGTGTAGAACTTTTACAGGTCTAAAATAGAAAATACTAGAAACTCGATGTGTTTTCCAGGATGGAATTAAGAACGCTATAAAAAAAAAAAGCAAAGAACATTCAGTCTAAGCTGACAGCATATAGTGATCGGTTTAAGTACATTGATACAGTGGTGAACATTTTTCCTTACAAAAAACGGATATTTCTACAGACTCAAGCAGACGGAGCATTCAGGGTGAGACCGTTCCGTTGTACCTATGTAATGTCCTGTACTTTAGCCGAGAGAAGAGACGAGAGAAGACACGGAGACTATCTATCAACATCTTATCTGGCATCCACACTAGAAGAACATACCAACTACATAGACAATATCCATACATACACCAGACATAGTTTTTTATTAATAAATCTTTTGTTTGTCGTTGAAAGGAACTGTTGTCGGAGTATGTGTTGAGGGAATAACAGAGAGAGTGAAAGAAATAGATATATGGACGGGAAGACAGAAGGGAGGAGTGTAGACCTAAGTCAGTCAATAATCCCAACAGAGAATAAAGTTGAAGATGTGCTGGTTGATTCCAACTTCCTCTCGGGAAAGCAAGTGACATAATTGGTGGAGCAGCGGTGTACATACATAATACCCATATGACCTGAAGGCATAACAGGGCATATGCATAGAGGGGTACCTGCATATTGGCACAGGCATAGCGGAGTACCTGCATGTTGGGACATACTGATTGGAATAAATATAAGTATATATTGATGACTTTTAATGGAAGGACGTCCATTGGATATATGGTGCCATTACATTTATGGTAGAAACATTTCATTAATGCTGGTGACTTTACAGTGAGAAAGTTCCGGACAGAGTGAATGTAGATAGGTGGTAAGACACATTACATACCTAGTCACACGGTCACACGTCTACATAAGTCTTTATCCTATATCTCCTCTTGTGGATGAGAGAGTGGTTGTGATGTACTGTGTGGTGTTGTAGATTAATAATATTTAATAGACATAGATAAATGATATAGGTTCTAGGTAGAATATAATTTTATAGTGAGTACTTCTTTACTGCCTTGAGGTGTCTTTACTCAACGTGCTGACTTACCTGCTTTAACTATGGCCACTCCCAAAATAACTACCGCCGAACTGAGGGCAAACGGAGAGGAAATTGGTTTGTCTGGTTCAGACGTAACTGATTACATACAGGAAAGAGAGCGAGAATTTCGTCAAGTGGAAAGGGAAGATCGTAAGGCCCAGTTGGAAGCAGAAAGGGAAGATCGAAAGGCCCAGTTGGATGCAGAAGAAGCCACAAAGATCAGAGAACATGAATACCGCATGAAAGAGCTAGCACTCAAGACACAAACTAAGGGAGAAATAGATGGAGTGGAAGGAAGTTCTTCTTCACCTGGTGCAACCCACATGAGTGGACATGGTTACCATGCCATGAAGTTTCCCTTAGCTGTCTACGATCAGTCTAAGGAACGCTTTGACCAGTATGCATCTCGCTTTGAAGCAATGTCAGTTGCTATGGGGCTGGATAGGAGCAGATGGGCTCTTAAATTATCCCAGGGATTAATAGGTTCGGGATTCGAGATGTACACACGCTTACCACCAGGACAGGAAAATAATTACGAGGAATTAAAAGCCGCTTTGATGAAGCATTTTGACATCACAGCACAAACGTATAAGAAGAAGTTTAGATCGTCTAGACGAGAGCCGGGAGAGCTATTCGCCGCCTACAGTCTAAGGCTGAAATCCTATCTCCAGAAATGGATGGACTTGGCAGAATTCAAGAGGGATTATGAGAGTCTCGAAGAGATGATGGTGGTCGACCAGATGCGAAAGCAAATGTCGAAACCTCTCAGAACCTTCTTGGGAGAACAAGGGGTGGAACGGATTGAGGCTGTGACTAAGCTGGCGGAAAGGTTCGTGGAAGTACATGGTGAAGCTGCGGAACTAAGTACGCCCACAAAAGGTCAGGAAAAACAAGACCGAAAGAAATCGACGAATGGAAAAGAAACTAAAGTGGAACCTTATATAAAGCACACAGAGGAGAGTTCAGAGAAGGTGAAGGTAGGAAACCAGAGCACCTCGAATTCTCAAGTGAAACGACAGTGGTCTGAGAGGTGGTGTTCATTCTGCAAAGTGCCATCTCATAACACGAAGGACTGCAGATCGAAACCTAAAAGTTCTTACTTCGCAGCATGCAAAGTGATTCCTACATCGGTGATCACAGACAAGGCTGAGGTCGGCGAAGGAGAAAGGAACAAAAAGGACACACGGAAACCTAAGAAGGGAACAGGGTGCACACACTGCCAGTAGATAACACATAATACTGTGGACTGCAGATGCAAGGCAAAAGACGCCAATTGCATAACCAACCTCGAGGAATTAAAAGAGGAAGGCAAGGAAACGGTCAAAGAGATGAAAGACACTCAGGACCAAGAGAGACCACCTGTGGTTGAACTGATTGAAGTCAATGGCCAGCAGGTTGCTTGTCTCTACGATACCGGTTTGGATGGGGAAGTGGTGGTGGACGCCAGCTTGGTAAGCCCAGACCAACTTACAGGGGAGACCATAGAGATACAGCCGGCAATGAGGAGTGCTGTTACCATGACACTGCCAATCGCCAAGGTGGAGATTAAGTCTAGGTAAGTCACGGGCATTATTCCAGCAGCTGTATTATCGGACTCCTTATTTCCCATGATCATTGGCACAAAATATGTCTTTTTGGGGATGCCCACACAGCCAGCCTACAGAGGAGCAGTAGCCAGTGGATCTCAGGGGAAGGAAGAAGAGGCAGAGACACTATGTGACAACTCAGTGATAGGGGAATTGCATACTGCCCAGAGGAAAGACACTACGTTGCATCCTTGCTACAGAAAGCTGCAAAGAAGTGCTGAGCCACCAGAACGGGGACAGTACTTTCTGAAGAATCGACTACTCTATCGGAGAGCTGGGAGGGGAGATAACCTGCACGAGCAGTGGGTGGTTCCAGAGACCCACCGTCCTCACATTCTTCAGAGTGGACACATCATAGGCGAGAATCGACATATGGGTGTCAGAGAGACCTTGCAGCAAATTTCCGGCCATTATTGCTGGCCAGGAATGACCGGAGATGTACGGCGGTGGTTGAAGTCTTGTTCGGAGTGCCAGAAAGCACCACCCAACAAGCGAATTAAGAGGAAACTAGCTCTTAAAGTGGAAGACAAAGTGGAAGTGTGGAGTCCAGCAGAGACCAATATACTCCAAGTAGGATGGAAAGGACCTTATCCTGTGGAAAAGGTGGTGTCCAAGAACATCTACAAAATACGGATCGGGGAAGAGAAGAAAAATCTCCCTAGACATCTCATTAGGAAATATGAAGAGAGATCCGGGAGCAAAGCTTCGCACTTTATGGTGATGGCAGCCATTGGGACAAAGGTTACCAGTCCAGACGAAGACCAGAGATCGCCAGTACAACATAGGAGGGCCTATGGGACAGTACGTGATAGGTCAGATTTACCCAACGACAGGAGGAGGGAAATCACAAGTCAGGGAAAGGACAAGAGTGAAAGTTTCACCGGTAACCAAGTTCAGAAGGGGTGGGTAACGTCGGGAAAAGCGAGAATTACCCAGGACTCCAACCGAAGATTGGCTGACCAGATACAATATCGCCCAAGATGGTCCTGAAAGCAAAAGTCCAGGAGATTTGGGAAAGACGACTCGGTCCATCGAGGACGAGGTGGAACATCCCCAGAGGCAAAGCCGGGGGAAACCAAGAGGACATGGAAGCAGTGTTACAATCAGGATGGGACGATCCATCTGTATTGTGAGCCATCGCTTACGCCAGTGGAAAGGAGGTCGACTGAACGTACAGGAGCGATTAGCCAACACTAGTTTCAGTCATGAGTAGTATAGTAGGGTGTCAATTAGAGCGCCTACTGGATAATGAGGTGAGCCATGTGAGGCTCCAATCATATCATCAACACGTGATGTTAATAGCTACTTCGCAGAAGCCCAACGCACGGTGGATGTGATGGACGTTGTTGCTGCAACTGGACTTCACAGTGGAATACATCCTTGGTAAGGAGAATGTAGGAGCAGATTTCTTATCCAGACATCCAGCTCCGGAGGAAGAAGACTAGGGTTGTGGATCATGGGAATCAAACCTACAGTGAGAAAGATTCGACGCGGTCTAATCTCTTAAGAGGGGGCCTATGTCGTGGAATACTGAGAGTTAATGATTCCCAGATAGACGACTTTATACACCGACTAACCAGGTAGGAGAAGGGTTAACAAACAAAACAGTAAGGATAACCAACAACGGTGTGACCGGAGTCAATGACCCCTAATGTTAACGGGTTGAAGTGTTAACGTAGAAATTACAGCGGCACAGGTCAACGAGAGTGTAGGATGACGAGGTTAATTCACTGGTCAAAAACATCACGAAATGTCGGGTTGAGTGACCAGGCGCATGTGTTTATAGGTCAAGACACGGTAGTGCCCGCTGACAGCACCGGTAACCTGTCGCGTGGACAAATAGGTTTGCGACAAAGGCAGACAGCACTATTGGACAGGATCGCGGTCAGGTGATAAAGACAGGATTGAAAAACCCAGATAGTGTCAGGTGTGTGTGGAGAGGGAGTCAGCGCTGATTACGCGGGTGGTGAACGACCGGGAACAGAGTTAAAAGAGCCGCCAGAGTTGGGGCTGAGAAGGAGGGGGAGAGATGGGTTACTGAGGAAAATTTCCACAGCATATTGCGGTCTAGATGACTCAGAGGGAAGGAACAAAACAATGAGGGTTTTATAAAATAACGGAAAAGTTTCAGATCAGTAATTTTCCACTAACGGTGATAATGAAGTATTGACTTGAGGTGTCCAGATAGGTCAAGGACTATGCGGCAAAAATGACCTATAAAGAGTGGCCACTTCTTTGTGGAAGTTGAGTGTGATTCTTGGTTTCCATGAGACAAGGGAGTATGAAAAGGGTGGTGCTGCGTTCGGAGGAACGTTTGTGTATCTATTGTGCATTAGTACTCCCAATTCAGACAAGGATAATTATAAGGTAAATCACAGCGAAGTAATCTTCTAGCATAGGGGAATAGATGAGGCTTAGCGTGTACAAGTAAATACTAGTAGGAATAGTATAGACGATAGGTGAATCTTCTATCTTATGTCAGAGTGGGTTTTTTCGGAAGCCTTTTCATTTCGGCTGGAGGAAAAGACACTCACATAGGAAAGAAGATGAAGCAGACACAGCTCTCATTAATAAATGTTTATTACACAGGTTCCAATACCAGTGCGGGACTTATCAACGAAGATATAACACAGATGGCTGTGGTAAAGATCACTCAGTGTTGATAACCCAAAAGAAAGCACTTTCAAATAATCAAGCCCGACACTTGTGCATAAGAAAGGAAAGAAAAGAAGTGTCATCGTAAAAAGAAAAGAGGACAGAGAACGGAAAATAGAGATCCTATACCATAATAGAAAGACTCAAATGACTCAGTATCGAAGAGTTGCAAGGCGCATACCAAGTGTCTATACCAATTAAGAACTATCCAGTGTAGAACTTTTACAGGTCTAAAATAGAAAATACTAGAAACTCGATGTGTTTTCCAGGATGGAATTAAGAACGCTATAAAAAAAAAAAAAGCAAAGAACATTCAGTCTAAGCTGACAGCATATAGTGATCGGTTTAAGTACATTGATACAGTGGTGAACATTTTTCCTTACAAAAAACGGATATATCTACAGACTCAAGCAGACGGAGCATTCAGGGTGAGACCGTTCCGTTGTACCTATGTAATGTCCTGTACTTTAGCCGAGAGAAGAGACGAGAGAAGACACGGAGACTATCTATCAACATCTTATCTGGCATCCACACTAGAAGAACATACCAACTACATAGACAATATCCATACATACACCAGACATAGTTTTTTATTAATAAATCTTTTGTTTGTCGTTGAAAGGAACTGTTGTCGGAGTATGTGTTGAGGGAATAACAGAGAGAGAGTGAAAGAAATAGATATTTGGACGGGAAGACAGAAGGGAGGAGTGTAGACCTAAGTCAGTCAATAATCCCAACAGAGAATAAAGTTGAAGATGTGCTTGTTGATTCCAACTTCCTCTCGGGAAAGCAAGTGACAACATACTTGTTTGTTCTTAGTTCTTAAAGGTGCAACAGACAAATAGATAGCCCCAGTGGTTGGACATTCAGAAGCAGTGACCCCATTCTACGTGTAAGAAGCCTAGAAAAGAGTCCCACAGGGAAAGGCACATTCCAGATTTTTGTTATCTTAGTCATAAGCAAATTGTGTTGTAAGATTGCAATTGCTTGTCTCATGTGGGCTGGTCAAACAATGTTCTCGCTTGAACTATTATAAGCTCATGGACAAAGCCATCAGATTCTCATCGTGTATACTTACCAAGTAACTGACTTATCTCTTGACCACATAAACACAATGACTATCAGCCTTCCATCATGACCTGTATCCTCTTTGGCAGAATGTGGTGTCAATTAATAATAAATAAAACATAAAAGTTAGTTGCATATCCTTTACAGGACGTGGTAGTCAACACCATCCTTTTTTGCTGATGTGATCTCTTGGCAAGTTTACGTCAGTACTTTGCCATTGCTTTATGAATGACCAGCACCCATACCATTTTGTAAAAACCAACACGAGGCGGTCTGCTGCCAAATCATCGCTGCTGTGTTTCGAACATAGGTATGTGAAATTACAAACTGCACCTGAAACCTCGTTGCCACAAATAAAACATAGTGGTGTGAATTCTGTTTTCTAAATATTATTATGTGCTAGCACAAGTGCTTAGAATATGTTCATACATTTAGTGGGAGTTTGTAGACATACTTATAAGAAGTAGTACTGATGTGGGGGGTGGTGGAACTGTACTATCTAGTTGCATCAACATAAATTATCTCTAGATAACTAACTACTTCTTTACAACTTCTTACCCAACAAGCCAGAACTCAGGCTATTTCTTGAGTTTCAGGGGATTTTGTCAAAATTTATGGCCAAAACAGGCATTTATCCAAGTTTTCAAGCATTCTGGAGGGCAGGGGTACTGAACCTGCACCTTCCACTGAAGACAAGCATGAGCTCTACCATGTATGATTGGTTTGGAGAAGGTAGCATGGTGACGAGTGCTTGTGGTACTCCAGCAAGTTGCGGCTGCAAAGGCTGGAACAGAGTCTAAGTAGCTAAAGGAAAGAAGCTGCTTTTCACCCAGTCCATTTCAAAAGGGGCAGAGAAGGAAATGGACCACAATGCACTCCCAATGGGCAGAGTGGCACTTGAGGCAGCACCCACTGTAGCAACACAGTAAGGGATGGGTTGTGGGTGGGGGGTGGGTATTATCAGCAGTCTACACAACTCTTTAGAGATGGCTTTAATGGTATGGAAAAAAAAACAGTAGAGACACTTGGGAGTCATGACCCAACTGGATCTGTCTTCCTAGAGTGTCAAAATGGTAAAGAGACCAAATCACTTATGGAAAAGGTGGCGTGTGCTACAAGGAAAGAAGAACTACTTCTGAAGAAGCCTGTCTTTCAGCACTCTCTTAGTGGGTCTTCATGCATCAGATTAAGATCAAACCATGACTGCCTTAATTTTTTCAGTGCTGTAAGTAATTTTTGTTCTTTTATAACCACCAGGATTGATACAAGATAAGATAACCGGTAACTAACATTATCACACATTAATTAGTTTTCCCCATACTTGCCTAGGCATTTGTTGCCTTAGTACACTAAGACATTTATTCTAGTCTACATGAAATCAGTTCAGCTGAACACTGCAGCTTGCTGGGCATGGCTGTTGGCTTTGTATTGGATTCCAGCTCACAGGAGCTTCTTCAAAGGTCTAAACAGATGGAAGTCACTGTTGCCATGTCACTCCCCAATTGACATGCAGTAGCAGTTTGCACCTACAGTTGGCAGTGTTGCAACTGGCATTATCATGCAGCAAAATGACATCCTATCCAGGTCATCTGTTATCTCTGTCCTGCTGTTATCAAAGTACTAGAGCACAGTCTAAACCTGTTTATCTGACACGACATGAGGTCCACAGCCCTCAATTAGTTGTCAATGAAAATCATTTGTGTTGTTCTCCCAACTGGCAGAAATCTAAACACACTATTCTCCTCTATGTTTGACCATGTTTATAAGAGCGCTGCCATTTGGGATTGCTTGTTAACAGTGTTACCAATGCTCTTGTGGCAAGTGGGTGAAACAGTGCTCAAAACTGTCTATCCTGCCAGAATGTAACAACCAAACAATTAATGTCATGCAAATGACAGACCTGGTCAACTTATTCATGGAAACAACTTAGTATATTTTGCACAGGTAAATAAGACAACCACACTTTGCTTCAACTCACTTTGTTAGCTACTGCATTCACCGATGGCCTGGCATCCATGATGTACAGCTTGTGAGACTGAGCGTTTGTGTCCATGATCATCTGTATATATCGTTCATCATCTCTACAGGTCTTGCTGGTCATTCCTACCAGAGGTTGTGAGGACCTAGTGATAGTAGCTTGGCTTTCTGGATGAATCCAGGACAGAGTCTAGATAATGATAAAGATAAGCACAGATGCTTGAACTTGACAAACAACCAAATAATACAGAAAGCAAATAACTCAACCTACAGCAAAGTTTACCAAAAACATTATGATGTAGGAAGTCCTTTTCAGAACTGTGTTATCGTCAGTCTGCCAAAAGATTCTTGATCCTTCACCATTTCCCCTACCTCATGAATTTTACAGCTGCGGGCGATTTGGAAGCAGACCGCCTTGCATTAGATTTTTATAAAATGGTATGAGTGTCAGTAATTCAGAAAGCAATAGCAAACTACTCAACGTAAACTTGCCAAGAAATCATAAACAGCCAAAAAATACTGGGGTTGACTGCAATGTCCTGTAAAGGATATGCAACTATTTTTGTCACATGCATTTACATGCTCAGTATGCCTGTAATAATCTGTATACATCCCAGTGTCTGTCAGCCCTGGCCTTGTTTGTCTTCAAGGAACCATGCTTTCCATGATTGTTCTCTCCAAGCCACTGTGACATTTGATCTACATAAGTAGTTTAGTTTCCCAGACATGGTGCACTTTGTGAGCAAGTTGTCTTTGATGTTCAGATCTTGTCATGTCAGTCTTCCTTTCTTCTGGGTTAACAGTATTCTAAGAATGTTTCTGTAACATTTAAGCTCAAAAGAGTTGACCAAGGAAAGATGCAGGTTCTCAACATGTGTACTTTTATTTGTTAGCTGGTTCTTCATGCTGTTTAACCTCTACAATGCCATGCTGAAGTTTTATTCTAATGTCTTCTGAACTGTTCTAACATGACTGGTTGTTAGTGAGGAAGCTTAACACAACCACTGGGGGATTTGATCCTCAAATTCGTTGTACAGCAATTAACCTTACTGCCTCTATTCCATAGAGAACAGTAAGAGTGAAGCCTCGCATTTGTAGACCTACCCACTCAGCATTCCTCATGCGGTATATCGCATGCAGTTTTCCAACCTCTCTCTCTCTCTCTCTCTCTCTCTCCCTACATCTTGCTTCTCTGTGCCTACCTACTTCACTTGTATTACCAGTGGTTGGATCTCACACAGCCCCAACAACTCGAACACTGGGCGAGTGGCTCCTCAAGTGTGCTGTGTAACAATCAACCATACTGACTACTTCATAGGGTACAGTACGAGGGAAACGTCGTACGCATAGACTGACGCGCCCCACATGCCTCATGTGGTATATCACAGGCACTTTTCCTCTCTCTCTCCTTACATCTTGCTTCTCTGTGCCTACCTACTTCACTTGTATTACCAGTGGTTGGATCTCACACAGCCCTAACAACTCGAACACTGGGCGAGGGGCTCCTGAAATGTGCTGTGTAACAATCAACCATACTGACTATTTCATAGGGTACAGTACGAGGGAAACGTCGTACGCGTAGACTGACGCGCCCCACATGCCTCATGTGGTAAATCACAGGCACTTTTCCCCTCTCTCTCTCTTTCTCTCGCTCTCTCTCTCCCTCTCGCTCTCTCCCTCTCTCTCCTCCTCTCTCACTCCCTCTCGCGCTCTTTCTCCCTCTCTCTCTCCCTCTCTTGATCTCTCTCTTGCCCTCCCCCTTTCTCGCTCTCACCCTCTCTCTCTCTCTCCCTCTCCCTCTCTCTCTCTCCTTTTCTCTCTATCTCTCTCTCCCTCTCTCTCTCTCCCTCCCTTTCGCTCTCTCTCTCACTCTCTCTCTCTCCCCTTACATCTGGCTTCTCTGTGCATACCTTCTTCACGTGCATTGCCAGTGGTTGGATCTTACACAGCCCCAACAACTCGAGCACTGGGCGAGAGGCTCCTGAAGCGCGTTGTATGACAAGCAACCATACTGACTATTTCGTAGGGTACAGTATGCCCCATGTGGTATGTTGCAGGCACTTTTCCTCTCTCTGTCTGTCTCTCTCTCTCGCTCTCCTCTCTCTCTCTCCCTCTCTCTCCTTGCATATACTGTGCATATGTCCACATACACTAGCATTTTGTCTGTTGAAGTGTGTCTATGCAGTACGCGTGTTCATGCACACCAGTCCACCCAGACCTTAACCCTTTACAAGGCATAGCGTCTGATTCCGGCCGATGCGAGAAAACGATCGTAGCGTCCGATTCCGGCTGATACTATTATGCATTGTAAAATCGCGATCTCTCGGCTTTCCGACACTTCCGACGGCTACTTTCGCTATCGCCTACAGCTTGACAACGTGGCCGCCATTTGTAAACGCAATAGTATCAATTTAAACGGACTTTTAAGGACAATTTTTGATAGTTTTCGGGATTTTTACGCTGTTTTCAAAATGGATTTCGGCGATTCTTCAAGTGATAGCCGAGATTTCGCTAGGTTCATTTTAAATGACATTAAAGGGCACGAAGTTGACTATTAATCGGAGCTAGATATCAGTGCAAAGCGTTACTTTGCATTAGCAGTCGTGAGTCGGACTTTAAAGAAAGTGATTATGATTCTGAAAATGTGTTTGTATATTGCCGTATAGGTGACGGAAAATCACAAACAACATGCCGTATTTCGTAAATATTTGTGTTCATGTATGGATTACCGGCAACAATCACGTGAGTAACATATTCTGCATGCTTTTCCCTTCATTGTGTTGTTTATTTAACTAAAATCGGTTGACTAACACCTTATTTGTGATGTTTTTACTAACGCGACCCAAACTTTTTCTAAACCTGAAAAAATCTTGCCCGTTCAGGGCCACAAAATGGACAAGCGTCTGCCCTGTAAAGGGTTAAATAACACAATGGGGTCTTGGTCAATTTTACACGCCTCCTACCCCGCCCACTTCTTTCTATGTGCTCACTGAACCGTAACATCCAGCACCGAATACAACTACACCCGAGAGTTTCGTAGTCATTTCAGATCCGTACGTGAGGTGAGTATGCAGTGTTTTTCTCTATTAACAGTTTTTCTATTAAACATTTTCTTCAACTAACATTCTTTTCAATTAACATTTTTCTCAATTCTCATTTTCTCTCCATTGCTTCTATTTTTCCATGCATTTGTTCCTCTCGTCCTGTCATCACCTTCTAACGTAGTCACAGGAGTTCTCCTTGACTGTATGTTGTGTTTGTGAATGTGTTTGTTTGCTGATGAAGTCTAACCGCCGCAATGTTCTGTATGTGTCGTAACTCTGTTATGTAAAGCTGCACCACTTTGTGTCATTTTATATTATTTAATGATTGTGAAGGATTTCCACAGGTGGTGAACTGCAAGGCTGTTCACTGAGTAGAAGACCTCCCAAGAAATCCTGAACTGATCATACTTTACTGGTGAATTGTGGTCTATTCTGGCTTCAGTTATGTTCCAACTACACAAGTCCTAACAGATTAGGACTGACAAGAGAATTACTAAACGAGATCAAAATTTGGAAAATGAAATAATTTGGGCAAACAAAACGACATAAAATCCTGCTGAAAATCCTGCTAGAGAGAATGGTGGGAGGCAAGCATGCAAGGTGAAGACAATGGTTTAGATGAGAAAATAACATTTTTAAAACTGGACTGGAAAAAGGATGTTAGGCTGTCCCATCATGGCCAGAGACATGGCAGTCCACCACCAATGCAAAGATGGTGACCGATCTGACCAACATCAGCATCATGTACTATGCTTTCATCCAAATATTAATTAACAGCAGATAGCACATTTCCCCAACACGCTCTAGGAAATCACCTGCAGCCTCTCTACAGTAGCAACATAGAGAGTATTCAACTTACAGGAAGTCTCTGTCTGCTTCTGAACTCTGCAACTCTCTGGAGGTCAGTATCAGTGGCTTGTTTTGGTACAGCAAGCTGAAAACAATGAGTTTATCTTCTTTCAGACTTAAGTAGCACATTTCACTAACTTGTAGTAGTATGTTTCACTAGTTTATAGGAGCATGTTTCACTAAATTATAGTAGTAAACTTTACTTACTTAAAGCATAATGTTTGACATATTGGTGGTATCATGTTTCACTAACTTACTGTAAGATATTTCACTTTCATATTATAGCATGTTTCACTGATTTATGGCAGCATGAATTAACAAGTGCTGCAATTTCTTCCAAGATGGTCACCAATTGATGAAGAGCAGACCATATTCTGGACAACTTTCAACAAGCTGAAATGATGAGGTCATTGACCAAGACCAAATGGGGAGTTTGGTCCTGCAGAATTGTGGTGTCACCCCTGAAAACTTGAGGACATGGGTAGGATAAGCACTGGCTCTGTGTACTCCATTTTGAGGGATGATTTGGCCATGCCTAGAGTGCATGTGAAATTTGTGCCGAAGCTGTTAACGGTGGAGCGCAAGCAACCTTGTCTAAATGTCTCACCCAACTTCCTGTACACTGTGATCACCGGTGATGAGTTGTGGGTTTATGAGTATGACCCAGAAATGAAGATGCAGTTGTCACAGTGGAGACTGAGACATTCCTGTCTAGACCATTATTGAAGACAGAAAACAAGCGTGTAAGTGGGTTGATTCTATAAACATGTGGGACCCCTGAATCCATGTGCAAAAGATGTGATAAGCCAAGTTGAGAGATTGTATCGTGAGCATTTGTCAGAGGAGACATACAGATATTCACTCCTGTTGTGTTTTCAAATTGAGTGACAGCCTGGTTTAATTAAGTTATTATTATTATTTCAAGTAACCTGCTGGTGTGATGTGAATTGATATTTGTATAAATGTGACCAGCAGATTATGTATACGAATTAGTGAGTAACAAAAAAACTCAACCGAAGAGTCTCCTCTGACAGATTTTCCCCAAATGCCCACGATACAATCACTCAACTTCGCTTACCACATCTTTCGCACGTGGATTTCCACGTTTCATGGAATCTATGCTTCAGTCCACTCACACTTGCTGGCTATCTTCCACTAATAACTAGGTCAAGTCTTGACACAGGCATGCAGTCATGTCAGTCATGTTGACATTTGTCTTGGATTCCCCTGGGCTGGTGCATCACGAGCATGCACCAGAAAGCCAAACTCTGTGTTCACATCTGATGTAACATTTCTGGACAAAATACAATATTCCTCTGGTTCGCCAGGACCCAACATAGCTCCTTGTGGTGTTTTGGCTGTTCCTCAAGTCAAACAATGCTGCTGAAAGGAACCTGGTTTGAGTCACAAGAAGATAAACTCTATGGACCGTTGAATGAACTAAAAAAGACTGTTAGATTCACACAAGAGACAACATTGCAGTTATAAACATATTTCAAGTGAACGAAAGAAGAAGAAGAAGAGTCACAAGAAGACATCATGCGGAATACTATGGCTACACTACTCCATTGACTAAGAGGCCTTCCTGAAATGCTTGCAACAAGGACGGGATGGCTGGGAGAAGTGTGTACAATTTCAAGGAGTCTACTTTGAAGGGGATTAGGGTGTCAGACCTTCGGGTGACTACATGTATTTCTCCCAGTCACAGGTACAAAAATGTTGAACAGGCCTCGTATAATGTGCCATATGGCGGGCATGCTGGCCCAATTGATAGCCAACTGTGCTGGTAATGTCACGAGCACGGCCAGAAGTGGGCTTGGCACCTGGGCTTGTCGTTTGCCAAAAGTGAGGACAAGATTGGCCACCTATTCCTTCTTGCTCTGAGGCCCACAAACTGTGAGGACAAGATTGGCCACCTATTCCTTCTTGCTCCGAGGCCCACAAACTGTGAGGGCAGTATCACAGCACAAACCCCTAGCAGAACACTGCTTCAGGACCGACAATATTTTAAACAATATGTGTCATATACATTCTCTGGATTCTATGAGACAGAGAAGTAACAATAGATGTGTGCTTATGCTTCATAGTCTGTACAAAAGCATTAGACAATATGAAAAATGAGGAAATAATAAAACTACTATAACGATAAAGAAGATGTATTGCAGCAAACAGCAGCCATAACGTTCAACAACCACTCAGGAACATTTCAATGCATAAAGTTTGTGTATGCTGTACCCTGATTTGTTTGTGAGCAAATAATGAGATCTACACAAAATATGCCAGGGATCACGTTTGCAGGTCATTATATAAATCACTGATGTTGATGTTTAAGACATTTTATCATAGCAACAAGTCATAAAGAATGACAGAAACTGATAGATACACAGGTTGTAGAAAGTTAAACAATTGGCTTCAGTTTGAACAATAGGAAACACTGGAAATATCAAAGAAACAGATCATGCTGAAATGTACCATTAAAGTAAAAGGTGCTAATTTGGGGCAAGTGCAGAAATTCGTACATAGGCAACATCAGATGGAAGATATAGTACAGAGATAAAGAACAGAATAGGACAAGCAAATCTGCATTTTATAAAATGAAGAACATCTTATGCAATAAATGCTTGACAATGGAGGTTAGGAAAAGAGGTCTTGCATGTTATATATAGAATCAGTTTTCACATATGGCTGTGAATGCTGAATGATTAGTAAACACACACAAAAGTCCATAGACACTTCAGAGATGTGTTTTTACAGTAAAATGCTGAAAATTTCTTGGACAGTTAAAACAAGTAATCTAATCATTTTGAAAGAGGCTAACACACAAAGACAACTTATTACAAACATCAGAAAGGGGAAGTCAGTTTTAGTCATATTATGAGAAGACAAATACTAGAACATATTGTGACAAATGGAAAGATTTGTGGAAGGAAAGACAGATAAAGAGAGAGAAAATCCTTGACAGCCTTGTATCATAGAGCAGAAGGGTATCAGTGCATGCTGCTGGAGATGGCAACATGTGAAGAAGCATAAGCACCCACAATAGCTGACAAGACACTTGATGATGATATGAAGATGATACACCATGTTACAATGAAATACTATCCTTCTCTGAAAAACCAGTATCATGTCACACGGATATACAGTACAATGTTTCACTTACAGTGACATACAGTACTATGTTTCTTATGTATAGCGGCATGTATCATTGTCTGTTGGTCTGTTTGTCTATCCTTCTGTCAATCTGTTCAGTAACTGGTGTTTCTATCAACTTGTCTGTCTGTCTATCTATCTGAGTAAGGCATGCAGAACAGAACAGTGTCAATCAGGCATTTTCTGGAATAACAAACACTTAAAAGTATAGTCAAACTTCGGTTTTCTTCGATAATCTGTCCGAAGACAATTGGCGAAATCCGAAATCAACGAAAACCATGGCAATTATTCCCATATGAATCAATGTAAATCCATTTAATTTGTTCTAGACATTCCAAAATACATTCTAAAAACACATTTTATAGAGAATAAATATAGTGTTTTTTTTTGGTCCCAAACTTGTGCAAACTCACTCATCCAGTGCCTAGTAACACTCCAGTGCACCTCTTGAATTTTTCAAACCATCCTCTGCTGGCCTTAAAATCATTAAGTACGCTAGCACTCGTTCCAAGCATTTTCTTAATGAGATCGGCATACAACAGTCTGGCCTTTTCACATTTGATTGCTTCCGAAACAGAATCGGCATCTAACTGGTTCTGATTTATCCAAATTAATAATAACTGTTCAATATTTTCAATTGCTTGCAAATCTCTGTTTCAGTAGCACATTCATGCCTTTTGCTACATTAGCCTCTTGTATTGCTTCCTTTGTCACCATGATGGAACTTATCGTGGATGGTGACTTCCTGTACATGCGACCGATTTCAGCAATCTTAATACTACTCGTATTTTATTATTAGCAAGTGATGCTCACACAATGAAAAACAATACCAAACTGAGCAGAAGAAACATGGGTCCCTTTGGTTTCACAAAATTAGCAACGAGGTCATGTGGGCATGCCAACGAAATCCAAGGCAACTGATGAAAACCAAGATAAATTTTTCGAGGGGAAAATCTACGAAAACCGAAACCGATGAAAACCAAAGGCAATGAAAACCAAGGTTTGACCTCACTTCCAAAGAGTTAAATTTGCTACAAAAGAACAACATGGAAAACTGGAGGGGAGGGTTATGTGGTTTCAATCAGCAGTTCAACAAATTATCTGTAGTATTTTTTAGCAGCACAGGACTAGTTGCTCAGACATGAATGGTTGTAAAGGCAATAGTTGTGTCAGTGCAGCAGTTTTTCCAGCTATGTTATGCCCACTTACCACTGCTGGGTAGCTGTCACACAACGTGTAATTTTCATTTAACTTGGTGATCCTCCAACTTTCATTTGGCACCCCCTAAGAATAAAAAAAAAAAACATTAACATGAATAAAATAAATCAACATGACTTCTAATATTCATAATCTTTCCTTTTATTTTCACAATCCTCTCATATAACTTCTAATTTTCTAATCTGTCACTTGATTTTAGTCATCCTCTGACATGACTTCAAATATTCTAATCCTTCATGTTATTTTTATCATCTGCTCATATGTGTTCTAGTATGCCAATTCTCCACTTTATTTTCATTCAAAATACATGCCAATCCATAATTACAACTCTTAAGCTCTAGTTACCCCAGTCAACTAACACCCGCAGAAGTCGGGTGTGTCGGCCTAAGGGCGCAATTAAATTGGCACGACACAATTACATCTGAAAAAACACCCTGGATGAACACAGAAGAAGCAGCTTTAGTCACCATAAATAATGACAATGAATATGAACATCTTCCTTTTAAGTACTTTCATCAATTTGTCTTGACAGAGGACAAGTGCACAAACCACTGTACCACCACAGCTCCTCAGCCATATACACAAATGCAAAACAGAAATCTTCTTCTTTTCTTTTGTCGTTCACTGCCCTACGCTGTTAGGTGTCACAGGCATATCCACCATAATATTTTTAACAGACTGGTATGGTTAAATTGAAAGGTTCATAGAAGGAATGAATATATAAAAGGAAGAACATCAAAGATGAACATTAAACTGAATTTTAAATGGACACAAAATAACCTAATGATAAAAAGACATGCTAACAAATGTAAGTTGTATGTATATATCATGTCATGCTGCTTACATACACTCACCATTCTCTTGAATTCTTTGATGGGGTCAAAGATCTTCCAACCATTATCTGGGCCATATCTTTCCTTGAATTCAAATGCAAAGAAATTCTGAAAATTGATGAACAGATAATATTTAGTAACAAACCATTTAATTTAATCAATAGATTTAGTTGTGTCAGGTCTTAGTCAGATATGACTGAGCTACCGCATGACTATAGATGGTACTACCTGCTTTCTGTTAGCGCCGAATGTTGGGTAGCGCACACCAAACACGACACCCCACATTGTGTCAATGGCTTCAGGCGGTTGAGTGCAATTGGAAGGGTACAAGCCTTACCCTTGTGCAAAGAAATCGAACTTAAAGACTAAATGTCATGGCAGGTCAGATCAGGCAATAAGCCATGGTTGGCAACCATGGATGGAAGTTCTGACAGATGGACAGTTAGAGCATTGCTTTGCTGATCTGGCAGCTTCTGTCTTGTTCCAGACGTATTGATGTTACCTTTCCTCTGGAGTAAACTAGACAAGCCAAGAGAGGGATCATGCTGCATGGGCAACACATGGTCTCTAACTTTAGCCCAGGCTTTGTGTTATGGAGACGAATGACTCTACTTTACAAACTATCATCTGTAAAGACGGCAAGGTGCCAGACAAGATTTAGTTGTGAGTAATGAACAAGATTCAAAATCACACATGACTATTGTCATACAGTTGAGAGGCAATTTACCGCAAACAGAGACAGCTGACATTTTTGGGGTCACATAATGAGAAGAGAAAACCAGAACAGTTTGTGACAACTGGAAAGATTTGTGCAAAGGGGAAGACAGCAAAAGAAAATGCTTGACTGCTTTATGTCATGACAATGAAAGATGTCAGTGCATAGATTGAAGGAAAGGTGTCAACACACGCATGGACTGAAGTATAACAGTATGACTGTTATAAGATGATATGCCAGGCTTCAGGCAGGCAGGCAGGATAACAAAAGTAGATTATTAAACTGTGTTTTTCAAAAAGAGGCCAGATAGAATGCACCAAAGGGCACAACCCTGACATAGAGAAAAAGCTGAGTAAAACGTAGGTTGGTAACCACAATAAGCAAAGAAGCACAATTGCGATTTGAGTTCCAACCGGACAAGATGCATTGATAACATCAGAGAGAAATAAGGTTTTTCATCGGGCTAGAGCATTAATAAAAGAATGGACATACCCACAGAAGTTAATTATGGAACAAAGGAATGAAAATGGTCAGTATGGCAATTCCAGATGACTAGAAGACGTACTATGTTAAAATGAAAGCTTCAGGCAACCCAAATCAACATAAGATTTTGTATACTACTTTTGTATTGACTGAGCTCAACTGTAATTTTGTATCGTCAACAATGTAAAATGAAAGAAACCACAGGAAGAACAAAATTAAATAAATAAAACCAAAAGAATGGACGATTTGCCTTGAGGTCTATATCAAAAGTTGCTAGATTTCTGTTCTGGTCAATATTCAAGTTGTAAATTGTTGCAACACAAGCGAAGTACAAGAAGATGACATGTCTTGCCAATATACGTCACTGGGCTGTCAGAGAAGATTCCTTTGCACACCCTTGTCACTACAACTGGGCCACAGAGGGGTGGCGAGGTTGTGTCCTGTGACAGAAGGAAAGGTATCAGAGCATGGACTGAAGGAAAGGTTTCAGCGCATGGACTGAAGGAAAGGTATCAGAGCATGGGCTGAAGAAAAGGTGTTAGCGCATGGAATAAAGGAAAGGTGTCAGCGCATGGATTAAAGGAAAGGTGTCAGCGCATGGACTGAAGGAAAGGTGTCAGCGCATGGATTAAAGGAAAGGTGTCAGTGCATGGATTAAAGGAAAGGTGTCAGCGCATGGATTAAAGGAAAGGTGTCAGCGCATGGATTAAAGGAAAGGTGTCAGCGCATGGATTAAAGGAAAGGTGTCAGAGCATGGACTGAAGGAAAGGTGTCAGCGCATGGACTGAAGGAAAGGTGTCAGCGCATGGACTGAGGGAAAGGTGTCAGCGCATGGATTAAAGGAAAGGTGTCTGCACATGGATTAAAGGAAAGGTGTCAGCGCATGGACTGAAGGAAAGGTGTCTGCACATGGACTGAAGGAATGGTGTCAGCGCATGGATTAAAGGAAAGGTGTCAGCGCATGGCCTGAAGGAAAGGTGTCAGCGCATGGATTAAAGGAAAGGTGTCAGCGCATGGACTGAAGGAAAGGTGTCTGCACATGGACTGAAGGAAAGGTGTCAGCGCATGGGCTGAAAGAAAGGTGTCAGCTCATGGACTGAAGGAAAGGTGTCAGCGCATGGACTGAAGGAAAGGTGTCAGCGCATGGACTGAAGGAAAGGTGTCAGCGCATTAACTGAAGGAAAGGTGTCAGCGCATGGACTGAAGGAAAGGTGTCAGCGCATGGAATAAAGGAAAGGTGTCAGCGCATGGATTAAAGGAAAGGTGTCAGCGCATGGACTGAAGGAAAGGTGTCAGCGCACGGATTCAAGGAAAGGTGTCAGCGCATGGATTAAAGGAAAGATGTCAGTGCATGGATTAAAGGAAAGGTGTCAGCGCATGGATTAAAGGAAAGGTGTCAGCGCATGGATTAAAGGAAAGGTGTCAGCGCATGGACTGAAGGAAAGGTGTCAGCGCATGGACTAAAGGAAAGGTGTCAGCGCATGGATTAAAGGAAAAGTGTCAGTGCATGGACTGAAGGAAAGGTGTCAGCGCATGGACTGAAGGAAAGGTGTCAGCGCATGGACTGAGGGAAAGGTGTCAGCACATGGATTAAAGGAAAGGTGTCTGCACATGGATTAAAGGAAAGGTGTCAGCGCATGGACTGAAGGAAAGGTGTCTGCGCATGGACTGAAGGAATGGTGTCAGCGCATGGATTAAAGGAAAGGTGTCAACGCATGGCCTGAAGGAAAGGTGTCAGCACATGGATTAAAGGAAAGGTGTCAGCGCATGGACTGAAGGAAAGGTGTCTGCACATGGACTGAAGGAAAGGTGTCAGCGCATGGGCTGAAGGAAAGGTGTCAGCTCATGGACTGAAGGAAAGGTGTCAGCGCATGGATTTAAAAGAAAGGTGTCAGCGCATGGACTGAAGGAAAGGTGTCTGCACATGGACTGAAGGAAAGGTTTCAGCACATGGACTGAAGGAAAGGTGTCAGCGCATGGACTGAAGGAAAGGTGTCAGTGCATGGACTGAAGGAAAGGTTTCAGCGCATGGACTGAGGGAAAAGTGTCAGCGCATGGACTGAAGGAAAGGTTTCAGCGCATGGACTGAAGGAAAGGTGTCAGCGCATGGACTGAAGGAAAGGTATCAGAGCATGGACTGAAAGAAAGGTGTCAGCGCATGGACTGAAGGAAAGGTATCAGAGCATGGACTGAAGGAAAGGTATCAGAGCATGGACTGAAGGAAAGGTGTCAGCGCATGGATTAAAGGAAAGGTGTCAGAGCATGAATTAAAGGAAAGGTGTCAGCGCATGGATTAAAGGAAAGGTGTCAGCGCATGGACTGAAGGAAAGGTGTCTGCACATGGACTGAAGGAAAGGTGTCAGCGCATGAATTAAAGGAAAGATGTCAGCGCATGGACTGAAGGAAAGGTGTCAGTGCATGGATTAAAGGAAAGGTGTCAGCGCATGGATTAAAGGAAAGGTGTCAGCCCACGGATTAAAGGAAAGGTGTCAGCGCATGGACTGAAGGAAAGGTGTCAGTGCATGGATTAAAGGAAAGGTGTCAGCGCATGGACTGAAGGAAAGGTGTCAGCGCATGGATTAAAGGAAAGGTGTCAGCGCATGGATTAAAGGAAAGGTGTCAGCTCATGGATTAAAGGAAAGGTGTCAGCGCATGGATTAAAGGAAAGGTGTCAGCGCATGAATTAAAGGAAAGGTGTCAGCGCATGGATTAAAGGAAAGGTGTCAGCACATGGATTAAAGGAAAGGTGTCAGCACATGGATTAAAAGAAAGATGTCAGCGCATGGATTAAAGGAAAGGTGTCAGCGCATGAATTAAAGGAAAAGTGTCAGCGCATGGATTAAAGGAAAGGTGTCAGCGCATGGATTAAAGGAAAGGTGTCAGCGCATGGATTAAAGGAAAGGTGTCAGCGTATGGATTAAAGGAAAGGTGTCTGCACATGGACTGAAGGAAAGGTGTCAGTGCATGGATTGATTCATGCTGCTGGACATCACAACTCATGAAGCTTGCAAGCTTCATGTTTGCAAAGAACCTCTTTCCATTTATATGTAAATCCTAATGATCTTATGACGTCGTTTGATACTTAACTCTTTCAGTTCCACATTGCCCTTCTAACACCTTTGGCATCCCTTTTATCACAGCAGTCAAGTGACAAGTTAAGTTGCTAGATTTTGTCCCCTGAAAGTAGGAACCACTACCAATAATTATAATTATGCTAAGAACTATCAGAAGAACAAGTGGTGCTCACCAGCCTGTTTGTCAGAGGGAAGGCATACATCTGAATCTTCTCAAACACTTGTCGCCTGGAGTGATTTTCCTGCTTGTGTGCAAACCGCAGGTTACGCATATCCTGGAATAATAATAATTTAAAAAAAGGACTGCTAGACTGAGTTTAAAGATTTTTTTTGCTAAGTGCAACATTTTGGTCACCAGTATAATATGTCAACTTACCTGAGCCAGAGCCAGTCTAAGCTTTAAGTACGTGTGGAGAAGTCATAGGTTACTAGCTCAAGTCACAGGAAACTCTTAATGTGCATGCTGCCTCTCATGGGCTCTAGTTCGGAAGTCATATTGGGCGATGAATGGTAATAAAACAAGTTAGTTGCATGTCCTTTGTAAGACATGACAATCAACATCAGCAGTGTTTTTTTTTCTGTTTGTGATTTTGTAGGCAATTTTATTTTTAGTAGTTTGACACAGCTGTCTGATGAGCTGATGCTCATTGCACTGTGAAAATCATGGGAAAACAATCTGCTCCCCGGCTGACTACAAACCCAGTATGTCGAGACTGAAACTGCACTCACTACGCCTAAGCCATAGAAGCTAACTGGTAACATTATTTTGAAACTGACTGCTTCAGATAAACTTGTAACTGACAATTCCAGCACATGCCAATACACAGATTACCAGAAGTGACTTGTACATCATACTACTAGGCAACTTATGAACACTTACAGGTTAAAATGCAACCTGGGCACTTGTAGATAAGGACTAAACTAAAGGTAGAAGTTAAGTAACCCCAAAGCAATGCTGATAAGGACAGAAGACAGTAATCATTTATTAAATTCACAATAGAATGACTTGATAATGGTTACTACTTCCTATGAATTAAATGTGTACATTTTATCCTTAACAGAAAACGCAAGTCCTTCCCTTCAAACTGGTTGTCAATGTTGTCCATTCATCTAGGTACAAGGCATGTGCGGCCATACTTGTTTGTTCTCTCATAAATGTATGTTTAATCTAAATTTTCTCGCCCTCATTTACATTTATTTTGCCACTTAGTCCTTTTCAACGTTTCAACATTTACTGTCATATGCTGGCATCTCATAAGTACATTCCAGACAAGGTAATACATGAAGTAAAACTGTTTGACTTAAATACAACATATTAAGTAATTAAAAATGGGGGGAATAAAAAAAAAACATGATTCCACACTTACCTTGCAGACAATATCAATTCCATAGGAGTTCACGCCCTTGCTTGTAGCGCCGCCAATCTTTTCAATCTGACTAACAACACCAAGTGGAACATCCAGGATAAATGGTGGCTCCTGGCAACACAAACACAGTAACCAAACTACCAATAAAACATGGTTGCTCTGTAGTCATGTGACACTTAGTGATGGAAATGCATGCTGAGAATTGTGTCATCAGGCAATTTCATTGTTGTGATGGTTATTTTTTTATGAACATTTCTTAAATGGTAATTTTCTTATGTCAATGGAGAAAAGTGTCCTCATATTATTTGTTCATGATAAATAGACATGTGTACTGAATAAACTGTTTTGCATCACTTTAACAGCATTCTTTGCTTTAACCTGTTATCAGGTGACCGAGATTATAAAGACATTATTACTTTTTTCACTAATCACTTCAAAACTGGCAAACAGACATCACCATTGCCCATAAATGAGTTAGAAACTGCCAAATGTCACATTTATATTTTCATGGTATCAACAACTAACAACTACCCGCCACCTTCAACTTACTTACAACAGGCAGATATACAATGATCAGATTACAGTGGGCAGTGTACATCATATATTACAGTGCCTGCCTCTTGCTCCAGCAGACCAGGTTCTTCTCATGGGGTTGACTGTTTGCAATTTTACAAAATAAGAAGAACTGATAGTACAGTCCCCCTGATCCTGGGGTAGTGGGTTGGATGTCTAGCCTTCTCAGGCAAGGTGGAAAATTAAGATCTGTGTGCAGATTAAAAATCCCTTGGCAGTTTGAACAAAACAAAAAGAGCAGGCTAGATAGGTAATTGTCCAGGCAAAATTTCCAATTGAGAAAAGTTATCCTATATATATATATATATATATATATATATATATATATATATATATATATATATATATATATATATATATATATATATATAGAGAGAGAGAGAGAGAGAGAGAGAGAGAGAGAGAGAGAGAGAGAGAGAGAGAGCAGGTATGATTCTACAATACACATGTTTGGATTCTCACTAATGCATCAGAGTTTGTGCACCGTGCTGATATTTCTCCTTGTGGGAACTAAAGAAGGAAAATGGAATACTAATGGAGATGTAATGAAAGTGTTTCTTTACCAACACCAAAACCAGTATCATGCCTTATCTCCTACAATATCTTCTGGTACCCCTGTAATGATGCAGGGTTGACTCTGGAACCATGTGGTCAAAAACAGAAACTCTGAAACCATGTGCTCAAAAAGAGAATCCCTTTTGATGGAGATTTAGTCTAGAAGCACTGGACCAGCAGACAAGAACACTAATCACCACAACACTGCAACTCTTTAAATAGAATTAAGTAAAATAGAATGCAACCTTTAGTTTTGACATAATTAATGAAACAAAAGATTAGTAAAGCACAGCTATTTGATTTAAGCAAGGTCAAATAAATGACCCTGTCTGTGCCTTGAGGCATACTGAGTGTATGGTGCTAGCCCCGTATTTGTAATAGAGTAATAAACACTCGCTGTGTGATGTTGTCAATAATATGTCAGCCATCTTTACTTCCCACAACATTTCCTAGTTCCCAGTTTAGACTGGGTTCACTTTTTAAACAAACCTTTGATGGGGTTTCAAACACGTGACCGCCGGGCCAGCAGGCAATTGTGCTAGTCAGTGTGCTACACTGTCTCCCACTGTCTGTTCTGTTGGAGGTAAAATACACAAATCTGGCAGCAGCCAGGACATCTGACCTTTATTCCTTTGTCCTTAAACAACCCCCCTGGAGGACAAACCCCAATGGTGCAAACCTATGGTAATTACAGTTTTGTTTAGATGAATGAATGGATGGAGTTGGGTGGAGGGATGAATGGATAGATGGAATGGAAGGGTTGGTGGATGGATGGATGATTTAATGGATAGATGGATGGATAAATGGGTAGCTAATTTATTAGGGAGAAAGGAAAAGAGAAAAATAGGAGACAAGAAAATAAAGTAAACCCCTGTTTACAGTCTCAAAAAACACCAATAATGCTGATGAGTATTACTCGTTCCACACTCTTGAAGTACAGCTTGTAATTTGTGAAAGTAATTGTTCCTCGCACTGGACCACTGTATGGGCAAAGGTAAGTGACATCGCTTGCTGTAATATACAAACATAATGTGTGATACAAAACTCTATCATATAGAGAAAATACCTAACTTAGATAATTCTGAACTCTTTCTGTCACTGGCTAATGTTATTTTAACTTATTATAATCTTATGCAATTGCTAGACTGAGAAGTTGAGTTGAGTTGAGCTAAGAAACGACATCACTGCACTCAGGACATTCCCACATGTGCTCAATCCATTTGTTCAACTGCTATTGAAGAGTCATACTGCTAATGGTTCCAACTGCTATCTGACTGAAAGTTCTCCTGGTCTTCCCTCTTAGTTCTGAGATTCATCCAGAACCCCTGCAGATTCCCCGCCATATCATTCTCTCCACATATATTGGTTCTCAGTCTAGTCCACCGCTTTCTCCACCATGTCCCATAGGCGCCAGACCACCTCTCCCTTGTTCATAGGTAATCTACCACCGAAAGGTGCATTCCCTGCCAGCCTATCAGCTTGTTCATTCCCCCACACTCCCGCATGGCCAGGGCAGAAAATTCATACAAATTCTCACAATCTGTGACCTCTGAAGCGAGGCAAGCCATTCTACACAAAACATTCCTTTCTCCACCTTAGTAAAACATGCTTCCTGAGTACGTAATGAATACAATGTGTGTTGCAAGCGGTCTCCTCCAACCTTCGATAGGCTGCTGTTACTGCTTCCACCTCCATTCTCATGTTGGGAGGTTGTAGTCTCATATTCCAGACTCTCCTTTTTCAAGCATCATCCAATAGCCTTCTCAATGAAACCCCAGCCACTATGTCTCTTTTCACCACTGACCCATCAGTGTAGACCACTATGACACCTTAATGTGTGTTGCCCCGGATCAGTTGATGCACCTAAAACTCTGTGCGGCCTGCTGCCAATTCTCTGCACTCACAACCCAGTGTTACTATTACCTTGTGCTAGACCGACATATCTTCCTGTACTTTTACAAACTCTTTTTCATGATTGCTGTTCTATATTTCAAACACCTGGCTGATAGATATTTCTGTCAATGCCACCCAGGACTTGCCTCTTCTCAGTCTATGGCCCTTGACCATATCCATGGCTTTATGTAGGGGGTGACCCCTGTCTGCAATGACTCTTAGGTACCATTTGGCTTGAAGGACCCTGTACCTATCCACAATTGTTGGTAGTACCAGGATATGCCTCAATCATATAATTGGTGTTCCCTTTGTGCACCCCAGGATCACCCACATGACTGCATTCTTTGATACTGTCAGCAGCCCCAAACCATACTCAATGACTGAAATTTTTAACTGCTGAAAGAGGTTGTCCATTGAATGTAATACATGGGAACTCTGCCTTCATGATTCGGTTATCCAGGGAATACCACACAACCAATGCCTTGTCTGAATTTATTACGGCCCCTGAGTCCATGCACGACTCTGCCACCATTCTTTCTCTTTCTCTTCCCTGTCTGTACACCAGCACATCATCTGCGAATGTCAAGATTCTACCAATTCCTGGTGCCTCAATAGCTGCGACTTTGCTGGTGTTTACACTAAAGCGCATTAGGGACACACCCTGTGGCAGCCCAGGTGTAATAGTACAGGGGTCAGAAGTCTGGGGTGCCATGCGTAGTGCGATTCTACGCTCATAAAGTACTGCCACAATTAATTTGATAATTTAAGGGTAGACCGCCATGTCCAAAAGAGTGTATATCTAATGATCACACCTAACTCTGTTGTAAGCATCTTCCAGGTCAAGTGCCACAGCTACTGTCTCTTGTTTATTCTGTAAGCCCTCATAGACATCGAATGCAAATGCTGCCACATTGACCCTGGTGTCCTTCCCAGGCGGTAACTCCCGAGCCCTTTAGGGAGAGTTTACATCTTTTCAAGTGGTGCTGTAGCTTGCATGCTACTATCTTCTCAAGTACATTGCCAAAGGTAGATTGAGAAGACAAAGTTGACATGTTTACAGTGTGTCAGTGGAATGCTCAGCATTTACGCCTTGCGACATTTACAATAGGAGGCTTTGCCCGGAATATTATGATATTGATTTTTTAATCAATCAATTACTTTCCAGTAATAAATATTTGGGTCTGAAGGAATTTACATAATAGCACTATACAGTTTTTAAATGTTTTGCATATCCTTTACAGGACATCGATGTCAACATCAGCATCTTTCAGCTGTATGTTGATTTCTTGGCAAGATTACGCTCAGTAGTTTGCCATTGCTTTCTGAGCGGCCGGCTCAGTTATCCCGCAAGTCACCAGCGGGGGTCGAACCGCTCCCAGCTCTCGCCCTGCTACGAGACTCTGCGTGATAAACGGGATTACGGAGAAAGTGTTGTAACCCCTCGGCCAGAGAGTTAACATAATAGCACTATAAGACAGGAGAAAGTGAAGTAAGAAATAATTTTAAGAGAGGAGTTAATATAAACAGTGGATGAGGCAGGAGTTAACAACAGTATCACATAAGACCGCTAAGTTGCTTGGTACAGTGTGAGTTAAAGGACGGAATCTCAGTATTTGAGGCTGGTACTTTAAAATGTTCATGAAGGAAGGCTAATATTCATGGCTAGTAATTTATACAGGCCCGTCGTTTAGTTTCTTCCTGTGATATTCCCTTTACAACCACGTATAACATTAATATGTCTTTTGTTGTTGAAATATTGATCTGTACACAGCACATGCACATTTCAGCAATGAAGATACAAACAATTTACTGCAGAATGTATTGCCTGGCACACAGGAAGGCTCCAATATACATCACTTCGGTTTACATCATTTCGCTATAACGTTGTTGTCACAATGGGACATAACTTCACTTTACGTCGCGTACGCTCTGCTATAACGTCATCACCTGTATTGCTATGCTGCGTTAACGTCGCCATTTTACATTTTGTGCAATGCATTTTTCCAGGATTTTATTGTGTAATCACCCATAATTATGAGTTCAAAGCGCACAGTAAGTGCTGACAGTGTGTCTGGTTGTAAGAGAACCAGGAAAAGTGTTACTCTTCAGATGAAGTTAGATGCGCTGTGTTGTTTTGAGGCTGGCGATCAGGCTGTTGATATTGGTAAAATTCATAGTTTACCCCCAACCACTGTAAGGACAATTTGTGCAGGTGCTGACAAAATCAAAGAGGGTGCTAAAAACGTAACCCCTTTGAGTGCTTCCAAGACCACTAATACCAGAAGTACTCTTATGGAGAAAATGGAAGCACTATTGGCCGTCTGGATTGAAGACCAGAACCAAAGGAATACGCCTGTGAGCAAGATGGCTATCCAAGAGAAAACAAAGTCTCTCTATGAAGATCTAGCTAAGAAAGCGAGCGAGAGCAGTACTAGTAGTGCTGATGATAGTTTTGGAACGAGTCGTGGTTTTAATGCCTCTATGTCCCAATAATTCTACCACACGCCCTCCAACCCACCTCTATTTAGCCAATAAATATCAACCACCAAAATAAACATTACATAATAGACTGTATTTCATTTAATTCTATGGGAAATAGTGTTTCACTATACATCGTTTCACTTAAAGTCGCGTTTTCCAAGAACGTAACCCCAACGTTAACCGGGGCCATCCAGTAGTTTACAATATACTATACGGTGCATAATACATAAATAAAGTGCATCAAGCAAAAGAATCTGTTTTATTGAAATATACACAAACATGTAGACACAAACACTCAAATGTTTTGTGTGTGTGCGACCATAGTAAGTCAAAGTGACCACTATGTAGTTCTGCTTACACAGAAGTGGACAAGAGTGGTCAACAGCCTCCTTCAGTCTCTAGCAGAACACATTCCTCAAGCTCTTTTTGCATTACTCCTACCACTTGTTACAATATGCTTCAGTTTTTCTCTTCTCATAATGTGGTTAACAATGAAGACAACTTCATTATGGTATATGTGATGAGTTTTTCTTTTTGTCTCAGCCTATTTAAAAAAATTATTACGTGATACGAGACTAAATCTAATATTAAGAATTATGGCATGAGATGTAAAATTACAAGTGATCTTAAGGAGCATATTAATTGTGGAAACAAATGACTTTTAATATTTCCAAAGTTAATCTCACATATATCTGAAATAGCTACCTTTTCCTTTTATACTTTCTCCTTCCAGTAAAGGGCATTCTTCATTCTGTACTGTTTTTGTTGCTTCCCGCAAAGTCTGTAAGGCACATAATAGAATTAATAATAACAAAGAACATTTTAGTAAGATGTTTAAAGTTTAAATATTTATAAACAATACTTATGCAGTCAGACATGGTGAATTGTAACAAATTCAGGCATTTCTCCGACTTGATTGAAAATTGTTTTCTATGTTTATATTGAAACAGGTATGGTAATAGCACACAACTTTACCACATTATTTTCACATCTATGTGCGATGAGTAATTATTTTCTTGTCTGATTATTGTTAGTTCTTCCCTTCAGGGTATTAATAAATATGAAATCTTTTCAGACATTTTCTGAAGGCTGGTCACACCCTACTCTGTCAAAAGAAGCTTCGTCTTCTTCCAATTAATGAATGTTCGTAATTGATTATAACTGGTTTAGTTGTTTTCCCTGTTTCCGATTGGTACAGCAGTACTATTGTCATGTTATAGTTCAACATTCTAAGCCTGGTTCTAGAGTTAACATTTGATCTACACAAATATACTAGTGCTATGAAGGCGCCTCTTCGCTTTTGTATTTTTATTTTAGTATCTTTGTATGTACCCCAAATTTGTTTACATTTCCACCTAAATATATGTACCATTCCATCTCTTAAAGTGAAGTATCATCAAAGGAAATCAGGTTTATTAATTCTCATTATCTTTGTCTTACCATTTGAATTTTATACCCTATTGTTGAGACCTCCCATTGAGTATGTTAAATTGATCTTGCATCTCCCCTCTGCCGTGTCTCCACCTTGACGAGGTAGAGGGGCTTGCGGGTTTCCAATGACCCCAAGAGCTATGCTGAATGGTAGCACAGCTACTGGTAGGGTAGGCCATGTCAGACAGGTCAAAGGATAGGAACCAGATGAAGAGAGACACGCACTTACTGCTTTGTAGGTAGACTGGGGACAGTCAAAGGCTAGGGAGAGCACAAACGGAAAATGCTTGATAAAATCGGATGTAGTGAGCCACAGGTTTGACAAAACAGTGCAACGTGACTTTATCAATGAATGATGCCACAAATGAAAATTAATCAGTATGGTGCTAATCCTGTGAAGTCCCATCAGGCGGTGAAAGGCGGGCCCCCTGCCTCGAGGAGGTCCACCCAATACTACTGTTGGTCACCTTCCCCTGTGCTGTGGAGTCAAGGCACAGAGGAGTAGGGTAAGATCTATTGACCAAGCACCCAGGACACTCAACATACTTGAGTGGAATGCCGAAGGAGTTTCTAACAAGAAAGTCCCTCTAACAAATCGCCTCCATAAAGATAAAATAGATGTGGCATGCATTCAAGAGACACACTTCAGCACCTGTCACAGATTCTCAGTCAGAGGATGCCAGGTCACACGTTTCAACCATGAAGGACACAAAGGAGGAGTTCTAATACTTACACGAAACACAATACCTTGTACTGAAGTATCTGTGATCTCTGACAACCAAACGGAAATTATAGGTGTTGATATAATGATAACGGACGTGAAAATAAGAATGTACAATCTGTGTAGCCCAGCAGATAAGGACCTAACACTTTCAAACAAGAAAATAACTGACACAAACTGCATTATTGTCTGAGACTTTAATAGCCGTTCAGAAAGATGGGGATACAGAGATACTGACACAGAGGAGATGAATTGCCGGACTGGGTAATAAACTCCAATCTCCATCTACTCAACAAAGCGGATGACACACCAAGCTTCTATTCTAGAAGATGGTTTACCACTTCTACTCCAGACTTAGCTTTCTGCACAGGAGACATCCTCCACAAAATCGATCGCCATGTGCTTGACCAATTAACAGGCAATGACCACAGACCAATCAAGCTTGTAATGAATATGGAGTACGTTCCACAGGAGCAAAAGCCTTTGCCTCGCTGGAATTACAAACGAGCTGATGGGATAGATTTGCCATACTAACAGATAAATGTTGTGAAAACATAAATACACGACATGGCAACATGAAACAAATGGTGGAAAGTCTAAACAAAGCAATAATATAGGTGGCCACTGAGTCCATTCCAAGAGGAAAAATTACAAACCATACTGGACTGAAGAACTACAAATTTTGGAGGACAAAGTTGAAAATGCCAGGAAGACAGCAGAGAAAGAAGCTAACATCTCTCTCAAAGCCATCTCAGCAAAATATAAAAGAACAGTAAATCAAACAACAGGGATTGTTGGAGGGAAAAAAACAGAAGACCTGAACTTTGACAGGGATGGAAACAAACTATGGAAACTAGTGAAAGCCATGAGCAATGAAGGACCCAGAATCAAACAAATAACAATTAAACAAGGAAATGCTTTGCATACAGGAAAAAGGCTGCAAATGTACTAATGGAATACTATGCTAGTGCAAACAATATTGATATTACAACCTAGCAGAAGAAAGCAATCAAAGATAAACAGACACATTATAGTAATACACAGACAGCAGCAGAATATATGATGGCAAATCTAAAATGGAAGAAATGGAACAGGCAATTACCCCGGGAAGGTTAACCCGGTCAACAAATGTCAGCAGAAGTCGGATGTGTCGGCCTAACGGCGCAAGAATGCAGCTCTGCTGTAAACAGGCACAACGCAATAACATCCGGAAAAAAACTCCGGATGAACGAAGAAGAAGAAGAAGAACAGGCAATTAATACCCTAACAAAGAAGAAATCACCAGGAAAGGATGGAATCACAAATGAAATGCTAATAGGACTAGGCACTAAAGCAAAAAACAAGCTTCTAGCAGTCCTAAATTACAGCTGGAAGAGAGGAATAGTCCCACAGGCATGGAAGGAAGCTATACTAATACCAGTCCCAAAGAAAGGAAAAGACCTGGAAGAACCAAACAGTTATTGACCTATCAGTTTACTTAGCTGCGTAGGAAAATTAATGGAATGCATTATCAATGGCAGGCTAATGTGGCATCTGGAAGAAAACTAACTCTTAACACCACAACAAGCAGGATTAAGAAAGTAGATCCACTGAAGATCAAATAACGTATATAGCTCAGGAAATAGAGGATGCCTTCTAAGAGAAAAAGCATAGCCATCTGGATAGATTTAGAAAAAGCATTTGATAAAGTATGGAAGGAAGCACCAAAAGTAAAATTGCAAAAAATGCATGTTTATGGGGAAATATGCAAATGGATCAGTCACTACCTTGAGAACAGAACTGACAAAACAAAAGTACAAGGACAAAACAGCAAACAGATGCTGTTGGAGCAAGGTGTCCCCCAAGAAGGAATTCTTTCACCAACATTATTCCTAGCATATTTAACCCTTTATAGGGCAGATGCTTGTCCATTTTTTAGCCCTGAACGGGCAAGATTTTTTCAGGTTCGGTAAACTTTCGAGCTGCGTTAGTAAAAACATCACAAATAAGGTGTTATTATTATAAGCAGATGAGAAAGTTCTCGAGAAGTTATATACTGGACGGGTGAGGCCAGTACTGGAATATGGCATTGCAGCTTGGGCAACAGCAGCTAAGTAAAACTTTAACAAAATAAGTAGATCCAAAATCAATAAATGTGGATCATAACTGGAAGCCTGAAGACAAATCCTATTAATGAACTAGAGAAGATCACTTGTTTACAACCAATGCAGGATAGAAGAGATAGAAGAGATAGCAGAGCCCAGCAACAAGCAGAAAAATATAGAAGACTAGCTGACCCGGCCCGGCTTCGCCCAGGCCCTGGAGGGGATCTATCTATCTATCAGTCTGTCTGTCAGCTTGTTTGTCTGTCTGTCTGTCTGGCTGACCCGGCTTCACCCAGTCCCTGGTGGGGAGCATCTAATTTAATTCATATAAGTAGTCATATAAGCTCTCCCGTTCCCGACTATCTGTCTGTCTGTCTGTCTGTCTGACCCGGCCCGGCTTCACCCAGTCACTGGTGGGGAGCATCTCATTTAATTCATATACGTAGTCATATAACCTCTCCCGTTCCCGACTATCTGTTTGTCTGTCTATCTGTCTGTCTGTCTGTCCCGGCCCGGCTTCACCCAGTCCCTGGTGGGGAGCATCTTATTTAATTCATATACGTAGTCATATAAGCTCTCCCGTTCCCGACTGTCTGTCTATCTGTCTGACCCGGCTTCACCCAGTCCCTGGTGGGGAGCATGTCATTTAATTCATATAAGTAGTCAAATAAGCTTCCGTTCCCGACTATCTGTCTGTCTGTCTATCTATCTGACCCGGCGTGGTTTCGCCCAGCTCCTGGCGCACAGTAACTTAAAAGAATGTCCTTCCACACACCATTCATTATTTTTAATGAAAACATTTTAATCACCGACATGACAGCTGATAAGTTCTGTAAGCAGAAAAAGATGGGTTACAATGTTATGCATTATTTTTATGCAAACTTTGAAAATGCCTTAAAGATTATATCATTATTTATTATAACTCATATGCCTGAAAATAACTATAGACAAAGAGTTTAACAGTAGTGCAAGTAAGTCCAACAATATGACTATAAAGTATTTAGAAATGTTATTAAAAGTTATGCCCCTTGAAATAACTTTTCTAGAGTGAAGTCCCCCTGCTATATAGAACTTATATAATGAAAAATGAAAAAGTAAATGTTATTAAATAAGTAGAAGATTTTACACTATGAAACTATTATAGTCGGTTGCACAGGAATGAAAGGAAGACGTGTAGAAAATTTCATGTACCGTTATCGAACGCATCCAATACAAAACTACCCACAAACACACAAAACCACATACACTCTGTTTTATAGATATAAATTGACAGACCACCCCATGTATAACAGGTTTAATGGTTTTGGAAAGGGAAGACTGAAGCATGGGAACTTTGTAGAAACTGCAATACAAACGATTAGGGCAGATCCTATACTTAACATATCAACAGTCAAACCCATTTACAATGCACACAAGTTCCCAGCTTGGAGACAGCAGCAACTGCCTGAGATGATAGAAAACATTCCTGGTATTGAGAAAAAGAACACTCAGAATGAAACAGAAAGAAGCAAAATAGCCCTAAACTACACAAAAGAACATTACCCAAGTAGCAATTAGACCCATGCATATACAGATGGATCAGCCAAAAATTCAATAGAAAATGGAGGAAGAGGAATTCTTGCAAATTTAAAAAATGGAGTGGAAAAAAAAAGTCAGTGGTAACTGGAAAATTGTCAAGTAACTTCAAAGCGGAGGTAGAGGCTTTGAAAACTGCAGCATAAATGCTCTTAAAGGAGGAAAATAAAAAGAAGCAAATATAGTATGTCCACATTTGTTTGCCTTCATTCACGATCAATTATTTTGAAAACTGTCTGTTGCATCGTTATGAAATTTTTCCAGCCGTCTTATATTTACCCCCACCCAAGGAATATGTCTTTGATAGGTCCAAAAACCACTTAAATCATTGAAAGCAGCAACATTCCTTTGATGTTTTGCTGAACAACTAGTGATTTCTCGTTAACAAAGTTATTTTTACGGTAATGGGAGACCTGTCAATTCTGATGACACACAAAGGTGTATCCGGATTCGTATGGGAGTGGGTGCAATGAAAGAACTAGCTTAAAATCGACAGGGTCGGCTGCATTGCACCGGGATTTTATCCCATATGGCTCAGTTTTTTTCCGCAGCGCGGAAAGCATCTCACAAAGCACGAACTCCGTAGTTCCAGCGACGACCCTCAGGAGTCTCTGAAAAAATGCACTCATGAAATGAAGGACGCGGCCCAGAATCGAACATACAACCTTCAGAGCCCGAGTCAGACGGCTTGACGACTTCACCACGGAGATTTCCGAGAGGGGTGCAATGTGTAATATTAGTAAAGACAGAGAATTTAGAGGCACGGGGTAAATAATTTGTAAATTAACAGGAAAGTAGAAGGAATATATTTCTTACCTTATTTTTCATTTCCTTCTTGTTTCTTCAGCTAATGCTGATGCTGTAATGTTTAGGGCCTGCAATTCGTCTGAATAGTTGGAGCAAAATATCCCAGTAAGTGTGTACGTAGATTAAGGTCTGCGATCTGATCTGTGTCGGACGATTCCAGTAGGTTGATGATTGCTCTCGGTTGCATAAAATTCAATCCATCCTTTCTCCAATAGTCCTCTTCCTCTTTCAACACATGTCTGACGTTTTTTCCAGTAACTTTTATCAATATTTAATAGCGCGGACAGACAGACAGACAGACAAGACAGACAGACAGACAGACAGAAAGGTAGGTAGGTAGGTAGGCGGAAAGGTAGGTGGGTGGGTGGGTGGATGGCTGGCTGGCTGGCTGACTGGGTGGGTCGGTGGGTATGTGGGTCGGCAGGCAGACAGACAGATAGATTAGATAGATAGATAGATAGTTAGATAGATAGAAAGATAGATAGATAGATAGATAGATAGATAGATAGATAGATAGATAGATAGATAGATAGATAGATAGATATCGGTCGGTCGGTGGGTCGGTCGGTCGATGGGTCGGTCGGTGGGTGGGTGGGTGGGCCGGCCGGCAGGCAGACAGGCAATCAGGCAGGCAGACAGACAGATAGACAGATAGATAGATCCCCGCCAGAAGCCGGGCCTTGTCAGCTAGTTTATTTATATAATCACGTTTCATGAAAGAACCCCCATTTGGAGACACCTCTGAATCTTCGCGCTGTTTGTTTCAAAACGGAAATCACGTGAAAATTTAAAAAAATGCGGTTATGTGTCTTTGTGAAGCTGTAATCCTGTTAAAATCATAGACGTAATCTCTAAGTCGTAATTAATATACCACATATAAACTAACTTTGAAATCTGCTGTAAAATCTCCAGAACAAAAATTTTTTTGTTGGGTGGACATAATGATAAGGTTATATACTAAATCTCATCATTTTCCCTCAGTTGGTTACTGAGATATTGAATTTTATATTGAGGCAACAAAAAAAACAACACACTATAGCTATCTTCACAGATGCAAAGTCAGCTGTCTCAATACTGAAGAGCAAAAACAGCACAAAACTAGCAGACCTAAGAGCAGCACTCCATGGACTATCAGAAATCCAAAAATGTTGTAATTCAGTGGATCCCATCACATTGCAATATACCTGGAAATGAAGAGGCTGACAGATTGGCAAAAGAGGGGCGACGACTTCCTCAGCCTGACATAGAGATAGCCTTTAATGAGGCAAAGAAGTTGATAAAAAGCACTTATAGAACCAAATAGGAATCAGAGCATCCAGGCCACCAGAAAGACGAAGCATATTACAAACTGAACAAGTAGCAATCTTCAGACCCCGCACAGGATATAACAGGCTGATACACCACTTGTTCAATAAACTAAAGATAGGAGATACCGATTAATGTAATTGTGGAACTGGTAAAATGACAGCTGGACATTTGATGTAGGAGTGTCCAATATGTGCAGAACAGAGAAATATATTTGGGCCCACACCTACTTCATTTGAGGACAAGCTCGAGTTTACTGCAGCTTTCTTTAACTATTTTCAGGTTTATATCTAAAGGTGCATGAAAAAGATCTTAGCCTACCACAATTCATGCCACATATATGTCGGTGGCAAAAGCATCCCAGTGGCATGAAATAGAATATTGCTTGGCTAGGAAATCCATTACGTGGAAAGTCTGTATCAAAAGCTCATTGTGTGGGTGTCATCAAAGGTGGAAAAAGTATCCCAGTGGCACAAAATGGAATATTGCTAGGATAGTAAATCCATTACATGGAAAGTCTGAATCCCGGGGAAGGTTAACTTGATCAACAAATGCCTGCAGAAGTCGGATGTGTCAGCCTAAAGGCGCAGTATCGCAGTTCCGCTGTAAACAGGCACAACGCAATCACATCTGAAAAAAGACTCCGGATGAACGCAGCAGAAGAAGAAGATCTTGCATCTGATTCCATGTGTGAGACAGCTGGACAATGTCGCCAGCATGAGTCCAGATCATCGAGCTGCTCTTTCAGAGCCCACTGAATTTCATTTCTGGTGTTAGCTATTGTCTTCATAATCCAGTATAAAGTTAGTAAGAATAATGAAGGTAACAAAAGGCATCCTTGATGCATTCCTGTCATTATTTTGAGCATATCTGTTAGTTAGTTAGTAACTAAGAATATTCGAATTATAAGAGCTTGTTTTTATGTATGGCAAGAATAAGGAGTACTAGAATAGTAAGAACTAGGAGTAATGGGATGATAAGAACTAAGGCTATTAGAATGATACGAATAAAGGGTATTTGAGCAATTACTGCACAGAATTAGTAATGGAAATTGCACACTCACATGTGTATACTGCACTGATAGAGCAGACAGCGGTGTGCAAACCTGTGTGTATGCACAGTCAAGTACAGCCTTGCAGTGTACTGAGTATATGGCGCTAGCCTCACACTTGTTATAAACCAATAGGCAATCAGTGGGTGATGTGGTGGATATCACATGGGCCACCTTTTCTCCCAGGATATGTTCTGGTACCCATTTTAGGCTGGGTCATCCAGAGAGCCAGGCAGGCAAGCGTTCTAGTTACTGTGACCATGAACCAGGAGTAGGGGCCCGTGATCTCAGAATAAAAGATAACAGAAATAAGATAAACCCAGTAAAGATAAGTTAGGATCTAACAAAGTAGAGTTGATATACAACCAATACAACACATTTGGTTTTGTAATATGCACTAAATAATGTCACAGAACATGTTCTAAACAGTAAATATTCACATCATGGTAGGCATAAGAATCATATCACAATGAAGTAAAGTTGTAATACTGGAAGTAAAGAGTCAATACCAAAACATATTACAATTTATTACCTTAGTTTCAAAGACTGGCATGCTTTCTGAAGATGTTGAAGCTGAAGAACATACAGATTTCGATGGAGAACTTGCACTGTGTGATCCTTTAGAACTACTACTTGGGGAGCCGTGATGAAATCCACGATCTGGAGACAGGACTGTCAGTGAAAGAGATTCACCTGGTGTTTTTGTTTTCCCTCCTGGTGCATCATTAGTTTCTTTTCTATCCATTGTAATAGCTATATGATTTTATGTCCTTTTATTTTACAAATCTTGCAATATGGATGATAGTTAAAAACTATTAATACTGTCTGTATAAAAGGTAGTTTACAACACTACCTACATAATAAAAGAAAACATTGTACACAACAAAACATACACATGTAGAGGAAATGCAATTTTGAAGTTTAAAAGAAACAAGTAGACAACTTTATGAGGTGTTATTTGGCAAGTCCCTAAGCATCTTTGGACACTGCAAGAAGAGGTTTTCTATCTAGGTCTATGTTTAAGATTGATTGTTCCTAAAAATAAAGCTTTGTTGTAGGAAAGATTTTGTTATATCACCTCCTTTAACTTTATACAGTAATAAAAGAGTAAAAGAGAAATTTCAAACAATGTAAAAGATCAGTATCTATTCTGGTAGTTTTTAGCTAGATTACAAATAGCCAACAGCTTAGAAGATCATACCCCCAACAGGTTAAGAAGAAAGAAATAATGCACAAACATTACAGGGAAGCAATGGGCTCAGTTAGTGGGGCCCTGTATATGTTTCATTATTTATAGTGTAAACAAAATCCTTAACCCTACCAGACCGCTGTACCAATTTTTCGGTAATTTCCTAAACTGCCGCTAATCTCTGTACCTAATTTTCGGTATTTTGCCTTGTATGTGAAAAAATGCGCCACAAACTAAATAAAACCAACCAATCGTGGTCAAACCTCATGATTAGCTATTGCAAATGTCTGCCCCCCATAGGTTTGAATTGACTTTGTGTGATGAAACGCGAAAAAATTCTGAAAATTCACAATGAAATGAGCGGCTGATGAACCAAGCACTTCAACAAGAAAGCAAAGTAGGTCTAGGCTTTTCACAGTCCAACAGGTGATTGATACTTTGGTTTATTCAGACTGGATTGGCACACAAAGGTGGAATATCGGCGCTAGATGAAAGGTAGACCTATTTTCTACAATGTCTCCAAGTTATATCTTATTCTAACCACTTGTTTGCATGTAACTAACATTTTTCTATATCATGTTGATTTTTTCTATTTAATGCTCAGGAGCCCAGTTAATAGGGACAGTTAGTTTCAGGGCCTCAGGTCTGGTAGGGTTAATAACACAATTTGCAAGCAAGCATATTCTTTTAATATTTCAAATTTCAATATATGTTCAGTAAACAATTCAAACAATTAACAGAAGAGGAGTCATTACAACAATGCTTCTAACAATTTTGAGCCAATGAAGGGGGGAATTTTGCACATCAGAAACTGTCAGACCAGCTAGCATGCAATAAAAGTTGAGTAGGTGTGGCTTCTAACATAGGTTGACCATTTATGTTTATTCGACTATTCACCAATTGTGCAACTTGAGGACACAATTAGTTTACATCTCTGCTTATAATTGACGTAGAGATTTGAAACAGGTACAGCTGGATTTTGTTTGAAAAATTAGTGAAAGCAATTTTATTCATTTAAATGTTAGACTATTAGTAGTACTATTACTATTACTAGTTAGTTAGTTAGTCGAGGTTCCAACTTCACGGCAACGGGTCGTCCCCATTATGCTCCGTTCCTGTGCCAGTGAATATCACACAAAATGCTCTCCACTGTCCAATGTGAAAAGTGGAATAGGCAGGAGTCTTGGCAATCCAACAGCCAGCGCAGGTACACTGTGCATAATGCAGCTGCCAGAATGCCAACACAAAATGAATCCATGAAAACCACAGTTTATCGTTGATGAACTCGACAGTCACCAGAAAGAACTCATTGACCCGGGTTTTCTCACATGGCTCGGTCTTTTACCGCAGGGCGACCCGCCAAAAGTGTCGCATAAAGCACGAACTCCGCAGCTTCAGCGCCGACTCCCGGGAGTCTATTGAAAAATGCACTTGTGAACCGAAAAGGCAAATCAGTCTATTCAGCAACAGTTGGTAGCCATTGTTCTGAACATGCAGGTCACTGTACATGACAGATGTAAAAGCATTCCCCGCGAATTTCACAGCTGACAGTGCCGCCCAGGCACTCACTCAGTAGCAGGGCGACAGAACCAATTATCAATTATATTACACATAAATGCAGTCATGCTATGCAGATGCTATGGCTACTGTGTGTTTAGTTTCATTAAAATTAAATATTATAAATAATATAAATAACACGAGTAACCTGATGTACAGTTGAATAAACATATTGTCATTGACATTGTTGTCATTATTTTATAAAAGTATAAAAAATAAATAACTCTGCTGATTATTTATTTTATATATTTATTATTATTTATTTTATAATCTCGCTCGTTTCCACCTACATTTGACTGACATTATATTTGCAAATAATATTTATTTTTAAAAATTGTACATATTACACTGTGTCTAAGCAGAATAATCTGAGTAATACGCTGACTAATAACTCTCTATCTGTACTACCAGGTTCACAATTATCAAGTATTCAGGTGTTAATTACGAGACAGAAGACACCCCCAGATTTGCTTCTGCTGTGATGTGATGGAAAGTGTGTTCTCCAGAGTGGAGATTTCCCGCAGAATCACTTCCGGGTCATAAGTTGCTCACACACAAAACACAGAGATTAGACGACGATCATTGTTATTATTTTATTATTATTATCACATATTGTGTAACCATAGCATGTTAATTTCAAGCAGTTTTGCGAAAAGTATTCTTATGGATTCAGTAATTAATTATTTTGCATGTTTATTTTCATTAGTTAAGTGGCGACCTACAAATTAGAAATCATCATTTCATTTCAATTTCATTATACATAATAATTAATACACATTTTAATGTAATTCATTGTAATTGTACAGTTAACTGAAGGGCTTGCGAACGCGGTTTGTGAGCCCGTATACCCGGGTTCGAAACACGGCGGTGCAGGTTTTTTCGAAAAAGGTATAGAGGCCGGTCGTTCAGAAAGCAATGGCAAACTACTGAACGTAACATTTGCCTAGTACATCAACAGCAGCTGAAAATGCTGGTGTTGACTGCAACGTCCCGTAATGGATACGCAACACAATTAAATCTACGATGGATTTAATTATTATTTTTCCATTTCATTTTGATTTAACCTGCACATTAACTGATTCACTGCCAAACAAAAAAAAAGTCACAAAGTGGGTTTGGAAAAAACAAATTGATGGCAGAAAATGGAAAATGTCACAGTAATGATTTAGAAATGGTTAAAATAGTAGCAGACATATTGTATTATATATCAAATTAAATAAGACTGCACAAGGAACACGTCAGTATTGATACGTTTGGAAGAGGTTAGAAATGTCATAATAATAATGTTAGATTTTGTAACAAAAATAGAAGAAAGGGGTGACAATTATTAAAAATTTCCACCTACCAAGGAATACTTCTCACTCTTTGATGATAATCCAATTAAATTTACTGAATAATGATAAACACACCCCTTATCTTCACCAGTATCATAAGAACTGCTCCTTAAAGCCATCAAAACACAATTATAACCTCATATTTTGAAGCACATTATTTTCACACAAAATTGAAAGTCAGGAAAACATGAGGCAGATTTGTACTCAGAATGAGAATCAATATATGCACTATTTTATATTGTTTTAATTATGTAAATACTGCTCAGCTTATTTGTGATAGGCAAAGCAAACTTATGGGCACAAGTGGTCCATTAGAGCAAGCATAATTCGACATGTGGCATCATTTGATGATGAACTTTCACTGTTAGTTTTGTTTTCCATATGACCACATACTCAATAATTTAACTGAACAATCATATTACTGCATGTGCTATCAGTTTCAGAATCTTTCACAAAGTCCTTTAAATCAGACAATTATTTAGAACGATAACCTTAAGTAAAGATGGGTGCAGGATTTGGCAGATGATCTCCAGATGGGTGTATTGGAATGCGGGACACCTTGCTTATGACCGAGATGTTTTCTGGAAGGCTGTTATGGGAGCAAGGTTCTGTGAAGGAGAACGTGCTACTGAATGAATCTGATGTAAATCGACGAGATCGAGAACTAGTGGGTGTTGCCATTTATACAATCAGAAAATTAACCACATTTAAACAAAGAATTCTTTAAAGTTTTGAGAGACTATACACTTCATTTCCAATTATATTGAAAGAAAGATCTTCATCCAATGTAAATTTTTATTTATCGTGCACTAAAATTGCGGAAGTTTCGGGAAATGAAACATAACGCACTGTCAACATTCAGATGATTAATGATCCCATGGCAGGTTAGGGTAGTTAAATTCCGATGATATACTGTCCCATGGCAGTGAATCAGTTAAAATTACTATACTATAAGATTGCTTTTGTTTTGTCATTATATGTTTGGGTACATTATTTTTTCTACCTTGGGCATTTATCATTATATAATCATATTTCACATTATTTTATGATGTATTCTCTTCAGCAGCTTAGCTGTTATTACAATTGCAAAGCTGCATTTCCACACACTTGTTTTGTATGCGCATCTACAATACCATTTAGACATGAAGGCTCATCACTAGAGCACTGAAGTTTAAACATTACAATAACAACTTATAGACAATTTCTACTTGCAAAGATATACGTAAATATAAATTTAAATGCAGAATTAGCTTATTCTGTAGTAATAGTATTATATTTGCATAGAAGTGGATTGTCAGTTGTTTCATGATCTTTTATACTAATATAACCTATACAGAGCTCCACTAGTTGAGGTAGTTGTGTCACTGCATTGTTTAAACTGTTTTTTTTTAATTGCATAACTCACTGGGGGAAGGAGAATGAAATTAATGACAGAAATATTGTTGGATTATAGAAAATATGAGGGGAATTTTGGAGCTTAAATGAATGTTGATGAAGATTAAATTGATGATAAAGGCAATGCATGTGATGATAATGATAGTGTAAATGAAATAATGATAAAAAGGATGAATAACAAGTTACGTAATTTTAGTTTGTACACCTAATCCACGCAGAGATATTAATATTTAAAAGATAATTTATATTGCTTGAATTCATATTGATTGTGATGAATAAAGTGATGATAAACATTGACCTTAGCTCCTCTGTCAGCTCAAGCTAAAATTAGTATCAGCCAATGTCCTGGAAATTAAAAGCAGCTGAGTTTTATTGACCACATCACCCATCGAGTTCTGGTTGGTAAATGAAATAAGGAGTTAGCACTTCTACACAGTACGCCCTCTTTCCTGTTTTACTTTTATTATATACCCCACACTCCTCAAGGTATGGGAAAGAATCATAAATGAAACATAATGATGATTAAAAAGATGATACAGCACATACTCCAAGACTGCCCAAAATATAACATATCTAGGCAAACCTTCTGGCCTAGAGAGACAACAGTGGAAGATAAACTCTATGGACCGCTGTGTGAACTGAAAAAGACAGTTAAATTCATACAAGGCGACAGCATTGCAGTTATAGACATATTTCAAGCGAATGAAAGAAGAAGAAGAAAAGATGATACTTATGGTAACTTGGTTGATGATGAAAAATAGATGATGATGGCAAAAAAAAAAACAAGATGATGATTAAAAAAGATGATAATGGTGAAAAAAATATACAGAAAATAATGATAACAGTGGTGTTGGATTAAAGTACCAACACTAGGGCAAAGCTGATAATGATGATGTTGATAAAGAGGAATAATAAGATGATTATGACAGTAGTAATAGTCAATAAAATAGTGATAAACAGGTGATGATAAAATTATAATATGTCAGCTATGATGCTGATAATAAACAAGATGATGATGGTAAAAAAGATGATAGTGGTTGTCGCCTGTCGTCCCTGGGGGGAAAGCGGAATCAACAAGCACACTTTTTTAATTCCCTATCCTCAGCTTGGGCTTCTGCCGGACCTTTGTCTACACACCCCTTTCAGTCTTTGGATCACTATCTCTCTCTCTCTCTCTCTCTTCTTACCACAAGACCATACCCCTCTTCATATTCCTCCAGAACATACCCACACAACACTGTCTTCTAACAAATAATAAAATTATTTAATGAAGAAAAATGTCAGGTGTGTGCAATGTATGTGTATAGAAATCTGTAGTATTTTCTATGGTGTATGCAAGAAGAGACCAGTGAGCTCAGGATCGTTCATCATCGTGTTCGGCCATACCACATCACAATACCGTAAGTTCGGAAAAGATCTCACTGAATGAAGCGTCTCTCCGGACTGTGGTTGACTTCTTGGAGTTGTTCGTATATAGTCTAGGTGACTGGTCTCCAATACTGAATATGGTATACTAACGTCCATAAGTTCGGAACACCAGATGAATTTACTATGTCTATAAAAATCCAATGACTTAAGAACCTTTCCATCAATCACACACAGTCTCAAAATAACTTCTGTCTTGTTGGACAATGTTACTGAATAAACCACTTTGTTATTCCACCTCTCTACTTACTATTGTTATTGCCCCTGGAGGTGTTAATAGTTTCATAAAAACAACTGCCTTGGGCACTAAATCACTGCTATACTGGCTCTTTCAGGATAACACTCCTAATTTATATGAGACTATAATTTGTGGAACGCTGTTCCATTTCCGAGGCCATTTAGTAGAACTGCACTCATTGTGATGGCCATTGTCCTCATCTCTGAGTGTAGGTAAGTTCTATGTTCTAGTGGAACCTGTCGAAGAGAAAACACCCGGTGAGAGCAACCCGATTCAGACCTACAATATGTGAGTGTAGGCCAAAGGCCACACTCAGATAGTTATCCTGGTTAACCTAGAACTACACTCTGGCATAAGGCAGAGTAGTTCACATTTGCCTGAGACGTGGTAAGGAAAAGGAAAGACCAAAGGAAAAGCACAGAAACCCCAGTAGACCTCCCTACCGGAATATCCTACCATTAACATTTACTTATCCCCCCAGCCATCCCAAATCTCACTGAATATCATCCCATGACATTGATCTTAACCTGCCGAGTGAAATGATATATCACTCGACTTCGTTTAAGCTACGCATCAGCCAGCTGCGGGCGACGCTCCTATATTAGGTTCACACAATGCAACAACACTTCGCGCGATTCCTAATCTCTATCGATAAACTACCTAATATTATTTATACCTAAACGCTATCTAGTTAATACCTTATGTAATGTAGTTCTGTCCGGAATTGAATCTACAAATTGCCATTAAAGACAAATGTCCGTCAACTTTAATTGACACAGGACACATTAGATTCTTTTCTAAATTTGAACAGAATTAGCTTAACACTCCAGCCTGGTTTAATTCCATTTTTCACACTGATGGCAGACTTTCAATCCCGACTGCCGATAGCTGTGTCCGAATGACGTCACTCATGTGGCCTGAATCCAAGTCAAGACGGCACTCCCTCCTTCATTCTCCCGATCGGGTAAACAGAATGCAGACGTCTCCTTTGATCCTGGGGAAATCTCAAGAATCCAGGCCGTGTTTGAACCTGGAACATATTTCTCCACATCAAATAGTTGTGGCGGCCTAGGGACGGCTGTCTCTATCAATTCTTCATTCTGGATGACTCCTTCCAGTAATTCCGTGACAGTGGTGGTAAAAAAGATGATGAAATAGAAAGTCAAACTACAACAATGGTGTTGGATTGCAGTACGCAAATTAGGAGTAGCTTATGGTGAAAAGGTTGATGATGATAATGGAGAAAAAATTATGAAGGTGTTGATGCTGATGATATTGATGATTATTAACAAACTGATATTGTTAATAATAAATCAAGTGAAAATAAACATGATGATGATTCAAAAGATAGTAACATAAAAGAAGATAATTATGGTGACTAGGCTGAAGACAATAAGTCGATAGTAGGGCAACCATTTTGTAATCGCTATTCTGCATTTGCAAATTTTTCAGTCCTCACGACTCCTGCAAGGGGTATTGCGTAAGAACCAGTTTGTGTCCTGACATCAAGTTTTCCATTGTTCATTCTCTTCCATGCATTTTATAATAAAATCCCTGTTGCTTAAATACTTTTACATGTTTTGTTACATACAGTCTGCACATGGATTGGTACATACAGCTAGAGAACAGCAGCTGTGGAGAGGCATAATTGCCCATACCATTTGATAAGGCATTGGTGATATAAAATTACACATTCAGACATTTTACATTAACATTTTCAGGATCAACATCAGCAGTGTTTAAAATTTCTCAGCTGTGTTATAATTTATTTAACAGTTTATTAAACAAATACAAACTGCAAAAATGCATTAGCAGAGCTAAAATGAACCTGAGCTTAGATGAAAACAGGTGACATTGGATGTTGCTCACATATTTGGTATACATATATGAATAAATAAGTGGACTAAAATGAAAGAACATTTTTGGCACAAATCGCTGAGGACAGGTCTTTAGACACACCAGCAGTGTGATTTAGTTCAGCACTGCTGTTATTCAATGGCAGCCCCCAACAATGCATCACTTTTAGAAAGGTGAGTATTTCATGTTCCTTTATCTTTAAATTGTTATTGCACTTGTTAAAATAAATATATACAAAAGACAGAATATATGGTTATGTCAAGAGAAGGAATGGCTAAAAACTCTGGCCACATACAAATAGATAATATGACCATTAAAAGAACGGAAACATACAAATACCTGGGTACAATCTTCAACTGCTCCAACATCATAAGGGAAGAAATATAAACTAGAATCAATTCTGGAAATAAGATATACTATGCACTACAACATCTACTAAAATCAAATGCGCTATCTCGTAACACCAAAATCACAATATACAAAACATTGATCAGACCAGTTGTGCTGTATGGCTCTAAAACCTGGAGTACAATGAAAGGAGACGAAGCCTTGTTACAAACCTTTGAGAACAAAGTTTTAAGACGCATCTTTGGACTCATTAGGGATACACAAAGTGGAGAGTGGAAAAGAAAAAGTGACAAAGACATTTATGATCTGTTTAAGTCCCCGCTAATCACTGGTATCATGAAGGCTAATAGACTACAATGGCTGGGGCATATAGAAAGAATGGAAGACAATAGGGAAACAAAACTCGCTTACACTCGGGAAATAAATGACCGTAGACCCCGAGGTAGACCAAGAAGACGGTGGAGAGATAATATATATACAGACCTACAAGCACTTGGAATCAATGACTGGTAAGAGAAGGTCAACCAGAGAAACGAATGAAGACGGATTGTATCTGCAGCAAAGAACCTCAATGATTCAGAATGCTGGAGAAGAAGAAGAAGAAGAAGAAGAAGAAGAAGAAGAGGAAGAAGAAGAAAAGTATTTTCATTTTGGGGGAAGATGTGCCTTGATTGGTTGGTGAATCCTCTGAACTGAGTTTTAACTGTAAAGTCTGATACATTGGTGTTCAACTTGTTTGAGCTGGGGAAAGGGCTTCTATCTATTGAGTTAGGTTGGGGTAGAGATTTTCCTTGTGACCCGGTACCAAAGTACCCTCTCCACAGGGACTTGCTGAGCTCCCCCTGCCCTCACCAAGCTCCCCCTGCCCTCACCAAGCTCTCCCTGCCCTCACCAAACTCCCCTTGCCCTCACCAAGCTCCCCCTGCCCTTACCAAGCTCTCCCTGCCCTCACCAAGCTCTCCCTGCCCTCACCAAGCTCCCCCTTCCCTCACCAAGCCCCCCTCCCCCTCACCAAGCTCTCCTTCCCCTCACCAAGCTCCCCCTGCCCTCACCAAGCTCCCCCTGCCCTCACCAAGCTTCCCCTGCCCTCACCAAGCTTCCCCTGCCCTCACCAAGCTCCCCCTTCTCACCAAGCTCTCCCTGCCCTCACCAAGCTCCCCCTGTCCTCACCAAGCTCTCCCTGCCCTCACCAAATTTCCCTTGCCCTCACCAAGCTCCCCCTGCCCTCACCAAGCTCCCCCTGCCCTCACCAAGCTCTCCCTGCCCTCACCAAGCTCCCCCTGCCCTCACCAAGGCCCCCCCACCTCACCAAGCTCTCCCTGCCCTCACCAAGCTCCCCCTGCCCTCACCAAGCCCCCCTCCCCCTCACCAAGCTCTCCTCCCCCTCACCAAGCTCCCCCTGCCCTCACCAAGCTCCCCTGCCCTCACCAAGCTCCCCCTGCCCTCACCAAGCTTCCCCTGCCCTCACCAAGCTCCCTTGCCCTCACCAAGCTCTCCCTGCCCTCACCAAGCTCTCCCTGCCCTCACCAAGCTCTCCCTGCCCTCACCAAGCTGCCCCTGCCCTCACCAAGCTCTCCCTGCCCTCACCAAATTCCCCTTGCCCTCACCAAGCTCCCCCTGCCCTCACCAAGCTCCCCCTGTCCTCACCAAGCTCTCCCTGCCCTCACCAAGCTCCCCCTGCCCTCACCAAGCCCCCCCCCCCACTTCACCAAGCTCTCCCTGCCCTCACCAAGCTCCCCCTTCCCTCACCAAGCCCCCCTCCCCCTCACCAAGCTCTCCTCCCCCTCACCAAGCTCCCCCTGCCCTCACCAAGCTCCCCCTGCCCTCACCAAGCTCCCCCTGCCCTCACCAAGCTCCCCCTGCCCTCACCAAGCTCCCCCTGCCCTCACCAAGCTCCCCCTGCCCTCACCAAGCTCCCCCTGCCCTCACCAAGCTCCCCCTGCTCTCACCAAGCTCCCCCTGCCCTCACCAAGCTCCCCTGCCCTCACTAAGCTCCGAAGCCAGTGTTGTGCACAAGACCAGTGCTGGGACTTCACATCAGTGTACTAGTGTGGTGCACAAGACCAGTACTGGGGCTTCACATCAGTGTACCAGGCTTGTTGGGAGTAGCCAGGTCATGGTTCAACATAGCGCATGGGGGCTGGCTGGGAGCAGGTGTACATTGGTAATGTCTCTTCCACAGGTTTTTCTCATTTCATTGTCAGCTGACTTCACCTCAGTGCCTAGAGAGAAGAGAGAAGTGGCAGGAAGGTGACCTGTCCCCATTTGTCACCAGTTATTTATTGCATGGGTTCAGTTTCAAGTGAGGCTGCAGAAACAACCATCCGAAAAATAAAGATGATGGGACGTAAGAAATGGATGACGAAAGACATTTTAAAACTCATGGAAATAAGAAGAAATAACAAACATCATGAAAAATTTGAAGAGATTCACAGGAAAATTAGAACATTATGCAGAGAGGAAAATGAAGCATCGGCTTGAGGAAAATTGCAGGTTGAAAACCAGCACAACACCTGGAATACCAAATTAATGCCCAAAAGAATTAATGACATCACTAACAAAAGAACACACACTTCAATGGGTTGCCTAAAAACCAAAGATGGCAAAATCATAATAGAAAAAGATCAGATTTTACATGTGTGGTCAGATTATGTGAAAGACCTTTATGATGATACAAGAGAATAACAGTGTGATATTCAGAATAATAATGAAGGACCATACATTTTTAAGATAACATCATCGCTCAGCGGGCCAAAACTCAAGTCACACGTAAGGTTGTGGGCCGGACAGGATAAACATTCAATAAGCCGAAAAATAAACCTTTTTTAAACATTAATATAAATTAAAACATAAAAAAGTTTTAATAATAAAACATCATTGGTATACACATTTTCACTCTTATGTCAATGCATGATGTTTGGCATCTTTTCTTGGCTACAAGTTCATTTATGTTGGGAGTAATGTTTTGTGTCATTGAGATTCTCATGATGGACTGCAAGTGTTCATCAGTGAGACGACTCCTGTGTGATGTTTTGTTAATCTTCATCACAAAAAATTAACTGCTCACACAGATATGTGCTACCAAACATGCTCACGGTTCGAGCCGCATGTAGATGAAGCCGGGGCATCTCTTCAGGAATAAAACAAGTGAACTGTGCAGGCCCTACAGTGTCGTACTTTGCCTTTAGTGTCCCATTACACTGCAGCTCTATTAACTCCATCTGCAAATTTACAGGTGCAGTTTCGACATCTATGGCACATGGATTACGAAACAGCTCAAAATTATTGTTCATATATTCAGGTTCCCAGCGGCTTTGAAAGGCTTTGTTTTCATAATCAACTTGTCTCTTGGCCATTTTAAAGGCTAGCTTTGATTTTAAAAGATTGTGCATCTACCGACAGACGCTTGATTGATATCAGCGGGAAAAGGTGATGTAATATCGGCATTACACTACTTTCATTTTTTATGCGCCAATCCAAAACGAGCATCTGAATGTTGCTAGGTAACTATAACAACGAGAGCACATAGAGCGCCCTGGTCATCCACTGCACCTGTATTCGTCTCCAGTCGTCTCGACTTGTCTTGCCACTGGACTCAGATGGACTCAGGCAAGAGAGTGAGGTCGACGAATTGCGCAACTCTTCCTCACTTTAATCCAAGTCATCGTGCAAGTCATTCTTCATCCAACGTCATATATTATTGCGCTCTATACGCCAACTCAGAGGCGGACATGCAACATAATGTTTCAGCTTTCTCACATGCCTGTGCCAACTTTGGGCTCAATATCAACTTGGAGAAGACTGTAGTTATGTACCAGCCAGCTCCAGGGAATAATCACACTGTGCCGAATATCAAAGTGAATGATCATAGACTAAGTGTTGTGGACAAATTCACCTATCTTGGCAGCACTGTGTCACAAGTTGTCACAATTGATGACGAAGTGAATGCAAGAATCTCCAAGGCCAGTGCGGCCTTTGGCAGACTGTACAAGAATGTATGGGACAGAACTGGAATAAGCCTGCAAACAAAGCTAAAAGTCTACAAAGCCGTTGTATTATCCACACTGCTATATGCTTGTGAAACCTGGACTGTTTATCAGCGACATGCTAGGAAATTAAACCACTTCCACACAGTCTGCCTTTGGAAGCTACTGAAGATTAAATGGCAAGACAAGATTCCAGACACTGAAGTCCTAGAAAGAGCGTCCATGCCCAGTATCCACACTATACTGATGAAGAATCAGATTTGCTGGGCTGGTCACTTGACTCGCATGCCAGATCACAGGCTACCTAAACGAATTTTTTACATCGAACTGCGTTGTGGTAAACGCTCCCAAGGTGGCCAGAGGAAACGCTTTAAAGACACTCTGAAAATCTCACTGAATGCTTTTGAAATTCATCATGACACCTGGGAGGCTGCAGCCAGAGACCAAAATTTGTGGCGTGCATCATTACGCAAGGGTGCAGTCACGTGTGAGGCAACCAGGACTGCAAGAGCTGTGAAGAAAAGGCAGGACAGAAAAACCACTGCAGGAAATCCTCCTCCAGAAACATCAAGCATTCTTTGCCCACATTGTCAAAGAACATTTCGAGCCAAAAGTTGTTGGATCAACATCACGGCACACGGTTTAACCCATAAGTGCTCCGTTTTCCTCCTAACTCAAACCTGAGTCTGGAGAAACTCAGCTCAATGCACGAACTCCGTTGCATCGGTGAGGATCCTGAAATACTTTGGGTAGATTTTTAACTCGAAATTTTGCCCGGGCAGCGCCGTTAGGCTACTCTTTTTCGATTTCCAACTGCCAAGGGATTTTTTATGTGCGCAACAATACACACTGGCATCCGATCTCACTACCTAGAGACCAGGGGAAATTTTATTACTGAGGATTTCTTATTTTGTACATAATATTTTCAGTACAGCAGTTTGTATATCTAAGCAGTTACTATGTTTGTTACATGACAAGAATCTCTGATTCACATGGTTTCTACAGATGGGACAATGAACTACCTCAGTCTACTGTGTACTGGATGCTGATTGCCATTGTAGCAGCACAGTCCTGGACCATCTATCTGACATTCTACAATAGTCGTATTTTGGGCCTCATTATCACAGCTGTCATCAATAGATTCGTCAAATATGGACATATTAAATTTGGTACAGTATTTTTTTCCTCATATTTTCGTAACGTTAACATTATGTTGAATGGCATCACTTCACATTAGAAATTCTCAACATTAATAATAGATATGTTGTTATAGATTTAAGAATGAATCCATCTGTCCTAAAGCTTAACATTTTGTAAACATCTGCTTCAATTGTTTATCAATCTGTTTTTTAATTCCACCCCCCCCCCCCCCACTCCCCCAGGTAGATTGTGACTATTATAGTTCCGTTTGGCTAGGAATGTCATTAAGTAACATCTCATGATATTCTCACCTTACAGAGGAAGTTATGCAATTTGTAAATGTTTCTTGTTTTTGCAGGCTCTTTCTCATTTTCTGTGCTGTCTGGTAAGGTTATGTTCAGAGATGTCCACTTCATCACAGAGGATTATTCTGTCCGAGCAGAGTATGGATGGATCATCTTCAGGTGGTGGAGACCTTATGTGTATAAAGAACTTACAGAAGGTCAGTACTATTGATGGAAATGTCTATTGTATGTTATGTAACCATACATAAATATTCTTGTTTATTTAGTCACAATGAAGGGAACTATATTTCAGCTGCATTTTGGGCAGGCACACAACACGCAAGTATTGCTTTTAAAATTAAAATAAAGAAGTAGAGATCAGAGGGACACACCAGACAACACAGAAACTGAAAGCTATACTTACCAAACTGGAATAGCACACTGGTTGGTAAACTTGCTTACTAGAGATTGGTCCAGATTCAATCCCGGGCAGTGACAAGATTCTTTTTTTCCCCCAACCAGTAGAGCTCTGGAGTTGACCCAGTCTGGAAATGGATTCTATCAATTAAATTTCAGAATTGTCTGTAAACAAAAGATAGCAAGGAAGGGGAGTGGCCACCTCACCTCATTATAGTTTGACCTAGAATATGTGAAGGTCTCACACCTCAATGGCAGTGAATGCAGTGGGACTACCTTGTTTATACATTTGTGTGCATGTTTATTTAGGCTAATCAAATATATGTAAACAATTTTCAGACTTTTATGAGAAGTATCTATTTGAAGTGTTGTTTTCTGCCTGCATACCTCTGTTGTTGTAATTAATTCTAAATATATATCTGCTGTTGTAACATCTTGTTTGTCTCTGCTGTTGTAACAAAGTGAATATCCCTGCTGTTATAATACATTGTATACCTCTGCTGATGTAACAAATTACATACATAGGCTGTTCTCTACACCTTACAAATGTCAGCTGATGTAACAAATTACATATCTTGACTGTTGTTAAAAATTGCATATCTCTGCTTTTATAATGCATTGTAAATCTCTGCTGATGTAACAAATTACATATCTTTGCTGTTATAATAAATTGCATATCTTTGTTATTGTGATAAATTGTATATCTCTGCTGTTGTAGTCAATTGCATGTCTCTGCTGTTGTAATAATTATATATCTCTGCTGTTGTAATAAATGATCTCTCTCTGCTGTTGTAATAAATTATATATCTCTGCTGTTATAATAAATTATATATCTCTGCTGTTGTAATAAGTTATATATATCTCCTATTGTAATAAATTGTATATATGTATGTGTATGTGCGCATACGTGCACTTGCGTGTGTGCTGTTGTAACAAGTTGCATATCTCTAGTGTTATAGCAAATTGTATTTCTCTGCTTTGTAGTAAATTATATTTCTTGGCTGTTGAAACAAATTGTTAGATTTTGATGTTGTAATAAATTGTACATGTCTGCTATTGTAATAAATTGTATATTTAAGCAGGTGTATCAATTGTATATCTCTGCTGCTGTAAAATATTGTCAGTCTCTGCTGTTATAAAAAAATTACCTTTGCTGTTGTAATAAATTGCATGTTTCTACTGTTGTGACAAATGAAATATAGCAGGTTTCCCCCTATTTTATTTTGCACCTTTAAATATCCTATGTTAAGAGATCTTTTATTCAGAACATGTTGGTTTCAACATACCTCTTGTTGGATTTTGCAGATTTGTCCCATCTGGAAACAAGAATGTCAGTTTTCCTGGATGGTTTTGAATTCCATGTGTACAACAGATCCACAGTTTATGGGCGATTAGAAAAACTTTTCAAAGGAGACAATTCTGAAGAGACCCCAGAACCTGCTGCTGGAACAACTGGGACAAAGAAGATTTGTTCGTAAGTATATCGTTAGTAGTTGGGGCTGACCAAGGGGACTAAAAGTGGAATTGAAGTAATTGCTGTTTTAGGCATAATTTAGGAGAAAATCACGCTCTAGAGTTTTTGTCATGTAAAGTGAGCAGCTGCAGAAATGTCCAGTCTTGCATGTGTAGCTTCCAGTACAGGCTTCTTGCAAGGAAACCCAACACATTTCATTGTTATTCTTAGTATATGACTATTTTAGCGAAGAAACAAAAAGTACAGAAAAACATATGAACAATTTCCCCATTGAGTGCTGCAAATTAGTTTATGCCACATATCAATACCATTGGTGCCTCTATTCGCATGATGTGGGTGTTTTTTTTGTTTTTTTTTAATTTATCAATGAAAATGTATAATTAAGTGCAAATTTGTGAACATATTTGTTATTTTCCATTTTAGCGATTCACTTTGCTTATAGCCTATCAGTAGAAATAACTGAACTGAAGAGGGCATTATTATACCCAAAGATTGATTATGTGGCTTTCATTCATGGCTCCACAACATCCTTATCTTGACTGGCTTATTGATTGCTCTGTTGGCTCTAGAAAACAGTGGGCAGGATAGGTTGAGTTTAGTTATAATAACTTATTGATTGCTCTGTTGGCTCTAGAAAACAGTGGGCAGTATAGGGTTGAGTTATAATAATTTATTGATTGCTCTGTTGGCTCTAGAAAACAGTGGGCAGTATAAGGTTGAGTTTAGTTATAATAACTTATTGATTGCTCTCTTGGCTCTAGAAAACAGTGGGCAGTATAGGGTTGAGTTTAGTTATAATAACTTATTGATTGCTCTGTTGGCTCTAGAAAACAGTGGGCAGTATAGGGTTGAGTTTAGTTATAATAACTTATTGATTGCTCTGTTGGCTCTAGAAAACAGTGGGCAGTATAGGGTTGAGTTATAATAACTTATTGATTGCTCTGTTGACTCTAGAAAACAGTGGGCAGTATAGGGTTGAGTTATAATAACTTATTGATTGCTCTGTTGGCTCTAGAAAACAGTGGGCTGTATAGGGTTGAGTTTAGTTATAATAACTTATTGATTGTTCTGTTGGCTCTAGAAAACAGTGGGCTGTATAGGGTTGAGTTTAGTTATAATAACTTATTGATTGTTCTGTTGGCTCTAGAAAACAGTGGGCTGTATAGGGTTGAGTTTAGTTATAATAACTTATTGATTGCTCTGTTGGCTCTAGAAAACAGTGGGCTGTATAGGGTTGAGTTTAGTTATAATAACTTATTGATTGTTCTGTTGGCTCTAGAAAACAGTGGGCTGTATAGGGTTGAGTTTAGTTATAATAACTTATTGATTGTTCTGTTGGCTCTAGAAAACAGTGGGCTGTATAGGGTTGAGTTTAGTTATAATAACTCAAAATGCAAACTCATCACAATAGTAGGATAATCATGCAGTGGATCCTTGTTCATTCTCACATAAAGGGAGTAGTGCAGTACTGATGGACATATCAGACTACCAGAGAAAAATGGATGATATATTATCAGACGCTTCTAAATTCAGAGTAGAGCAAACAGTCAACAAGTCGGAGGACCTGGATGCAAAAATGAGGAAAGAAATCCAGTCACTTGTGAATGCAGGACTCATCAGTGAGGCCACTGCAAAAACGCTCACACCGCGTGGCTCCCAAACACCTCAGATGTACGGTCTACCCAAGCTTCACAAGCCCGGCATCCCACTAAGACCGATCCTTTCCATGGTTAACTCGGCACAACACCGAATGGCGAGATGGCTAGCTGAAATTTTAAAGCCAGTACGACAGTCCTTCGATCCAAGAACACTCAGGGATACATTCGAACTGGTGGAGTTATTGGATACTATGGACATAAACAACAAACACATGGCATGCATGGATATTGCCTCTTTATTCACCAACGTTCCATTAGATGAGACCGTGAATATAATAAGTGAACGCAAACAACTAAAACTAGGCATACCATCAGCTATTCTAGAGAGGCTATTAAAATTATGTACTGCCAACATACAATTCAACTTTCTAAACAAGTCATATCGCCAAATTGACGGAGTGGCCATAGGGAGCCCACTTGGACCTATTCTAGCGGACATCTTCATGGCACACTTTGAAGAAAAGAGATCCTCAGAAATCAATAACTTGGCCTTTTACCGTCGTTACGTGGACGATATACTAATTGTCACCACAGACGAGCTACAAGCAACGTCGTTCCAGGCCACAATGAACGAGACACATATAAACATCTCTTTATCTATGGAACATGAACACAATGAAGCATTGCCGTTTCTAGATATCCTAATGAGACGTAGAGCAGATGGCACAATTCAAAGATCGGTTTACCGCAAAGAAACATGGACAGGCCAATACTTAAATTTTCAGAGCTTCGCACCTGTCCAGTACAAACGGGGCTTAGTACAGACCCTGTTTGACCGTGCTAGGAAGATATGCACCCAGGACACACTGACAGAGGAATTTAAAACTCTGAAGAATGCCTTAAACCTTAATGGGTACTCCACAGGATTTATAAAGCGCCACTGCCAACAGCCCAAACCGAAATCAGAAGTAACTACAGTCCCTAAACTCAAAGTATTCATCCAGCTAACCTTCCGAGGAGATGACGTAATGCAACGTCTGCGGGACCGGCTCACCACAGCAGTCGAGCGAACATTCTGTGCTGCAGCTCTAGTCATCAGGTACAGAAACACACCGATCCCAGTCCCAGCAGTAAAAGAACCTGTAGCTTTGTACGCCAAATCAAATTGTATTTACCAATTTACATGCAGATGCGAGGCCATCTACATAGGCAGAACTGAGCGACAGTTACATTGCAGGGTTTCGGAACATATTCCGAATTGGTTGGACAAGATACTACACACAGAAGATGGTAGCCTAGGTAGGCCGACACACAGGGAAAAATCTGGCTTCTTCGGTCGGGAGACATGTGCTCGAGAGTGGCCACGTGGTTGAAAGAGACAGTGCCTTCCGTGTGTTGTTCAACACACAAAGTAGTCGATTGTTAAAGTTTGCTGAAGCTATACTAATCAACCTTTGTAAGCCGTCCTTGTGTAAGCAGAAAGACATGTTAGTCAGTTTAAAATTACCGTGGTAGACAATCGACATTACTGTGCGAACATGTGTATATTTCAGTTTGAAGGATTTATCTAATTAATTCACGTAAGTTGTATGATTTCTGCAGTATGTACCTGACGAGATGCAGCGAAATATGCCAGGCAATAAATCGTGCAATCTATTGTTTGTGTCTTCGTTATTCAAATACCTGGTAATGACAAAGCAGACAAACTAGCAAAGAAGTCATCTAGACAAAAGCAGCTGTGTACATCACCAAGTCTTATGACAGTCAATCAACTAATCAAGAACCATAAATGGGTATTCAAAATGCATACAAAACTATACCTATTTCTGTCTGAATCCTCTCTTTCACCCTTGAATCAGCAACCTGTTCCCTGTTTATGCTGTAATCGTAGCTCAAATTCATACACAAATTCACCTGAACCCACTCTACCCACATGTGTGCATTTCAGAATAAAATTACCCAGTAAGTAGCAACTTACATGAATTTTGTACGGACATTTACTTTGACTAATTAGGTCAGATCATGTGAGTGAGGTACTGATGGATTACAATTTTTAGATCTATCTAACTATGCAGGTTTCATATTTTAAAAACATATTACATTTTTTTTTACTGAAATACCATCCTACATCTACAGTTTAATTCTGAAAGTAAATCCTGTAGCTACGCATCATTGGAATGTGTTCACAGTGATATAAGGTTAAGGGAAAACAAATTTAATAATGAGCTTGCTAGTAGCGCAATGTTCAAATTAAACACACTTAAGAAATGAGTTTAATTCAGAAACATACGGCATTTGATGCAATAAATGTTTGTTGGAATATAGGTTCACATATATGATTTCTAGACATTAATTACAATATTGTTTTCTTGCCTGTTGCAGCTTGCAAGACTTGCACTGGAGAGACCTCATTCCTGTCACCAAAATTGAAATTCTATCTGTGAGATTAAGAAATTTACTTTATTTGTTTTTTTTTGTGTGCTACAGTTTAATACTGTAATTGTTATATCACTGTTGTGGTAAACGCTCCCAAGGCGGCCAGAGGAAATGCTTTAAAGACACTCTGAAAATCTCATGAATTCTTTTGGAATTAATTATGACATCTGGGAGACTGCAGCCAGAGACCGAAATTCGTGGCGTGCATCATTACTCAAGGGTGCAGTCACTTGTGAAGCAACCAGGACTGCAAGAGCTGTGAAGAAAAAACAGAACAGAAAAACCACTGCAGGAAATCCTCTTCCAGAAACGTCAAGCATTCTTTGTCCACATTGTCAAAGAACATTTTGAGCCAAAATAGGCCTTATCAGCCATCTTAGAACTCACGGCTCCATACTTTCAACCCCACTGGATTAAATGAATGGTCATCATCATTCTCGATGGACAAACAACAACAACTGTAATTGTTAATTTGTTGAATTGTTATTTAACGCTTCATTTTGCTATTGTTGCACAGTTGCTGAGACGTGACCTGTGTTGTGAGTTCATGAGGTCTTAAATCATTTGTAATAACAGATGTGTAAAAGTATATAACGAATTTGATGTTTAGTTGGGGAAACTAATATTTCTCTCTTCTGTCCTTCAAACAGCTGTTCTGAATTCAAGCTGCAACTTAGTATATATAAACTCACTAAAGTCTGCTATAGGAAAATATTTTACATAGCATGTATGTTTATTTTATAGTGTTTGAATAAAAAAAAAAAAATAGGTAATCTAAATTTATCTCACTAAAGTGACAGAAAACTGGCAAGATTCACCATGTGAATGGTATAATACAATTCCCTCAGGGCCGCCTGGTTCTAGGCAACTACCTAATGCCTTACAGCTTCCTGCTGAAGTGTGACAGAGCAAACATGGTCTACACAACCAAACCAGCCTCCACAGTTTTTGACAAGTTCATGCACATCCTCAAGTGTGACGTGGAGAATGCCAGGCTGATGTTGGTGTCCAGTCCTAAATATCATGGGCCAGTTCAGGATGAGTATGCCTTGCTTTCGTCACTTACATGTTGTGTTTTGTTTGCATATGGATATTACTATGTAGTGTTGTTATTTTATTTTTAAATTATTTTTTTTTTTTTGGGGGGGGGGGGGGGGGGGGGGGGGGTTATTTATAGCTTTTGTATGGGGAGAATTGAAAAGAAAACATTACATTTGATATTATACTCAAATTATTGTTATTTTTTTTGTGGTACTGTAGCTAAAGACGCCCAGTGTCCTGCAGGTGGCATCATGGTGTAGATGAATGAACCACAGGAGTATAAAGATAGCCACCAGATTAGTGACATGCACCAAAGAAGAACAGCTTTTCCAAATCTTTTTAGCAGTAAGGGGATGAAACATGCAGCAATTCAGTCCATGCTTCTTTTCTTGGATTCTGGCTAGTGGCAGTGAAGCCAGATTTTATTTCTAGTAACAATTCTTGCTTAACGTCTTCAAAGTGCTATAACAGTTCTTAACAGATGTCAGCATGTTGTGTTAGTTCTGGAGTAAACAAGCCTCCATGACACTCACCTTGCAGAGACTTTATGGAAATGGATCACATCATGTGTGATGTGTGTTGAACCTTGACAGATGTCCAGAATGTTATATTGCACTGGTGTTCATCGAATTGTCATAAATTCTGTCTTTTCAATGTTAATTTTCATATTAAAACTGTCAGCAATTGTCAAGAGAATTTATATGGTGCTGGAGATCTGCATTGTTCTCATACAGTAAACTCTGATTGTCTGTGAATATTAACTCACTTAAACTCTCTAGCTGTGGATTTGCTTCTTTAGTAATCTTATCCATTTATAGGTGATGATCAAAAGTGGTGATAAAACACATCCTTGTCTGACACCTGATGTTACTTAGAACCAGTTTATCGTGGCGACAGTTGTTCTTACTGCATGTTTACTGTTGTGGTACGGAGCTCTGATGTTATCCAACAGCTGCCCAAATTCACCATATTCCTTGAGCACACTCCACAGCTTACTCCTATTTAATTGGTCAGGGCATTTTCTTGGTCTATGACAGCCTCGCTTAGTTTGTTGTATTCTATAGATTTTTCACTCATATGTCTCAATACAACAATGAGACAGTTCACCTATGGCTGTTTCCCAAATGATCCTTTACCAGTCATCATCATCTTTATCATCCTCATATTCCACTTTTGCCAGCAATCGTCGTGGGGAGGTATAATTGATGTTCTAGCACCCGATGGGTGGCACTGGATAGTGTCATTCTGTGTGATTGTACATTGTCTTCGAAGTCATCAGTCCATATTCTTCAGACATCCTCTTGCTCTCTTTCAGATCTTCTTTTATGTAGTGCCAGTGCTGGTAGCTGATGGTTTTGCTTTCTAGCAAGATGGCCGAACCAATGGATCTGTTGCCTTTCCATATATGTGGCACAGGGTGTTGATCCCACTATCGGTCTGATAACATAATTTCTTAGTCTCAGATAGTTTAGTTGGCAGCTCTTCTCAAACATCTCATCTTGCAGGTGGTGATTTTGTGTAGATGTGATTTGGATAATGTCCAAATCTGACAATGGTAGCATAGAGTGGTGTGAATGTGCTATTTATTGTCTGATATTTCAGTGTGGGTGTTAGTTGGTATATAAACACATGCTTTTTGTCAGTACCAAATAAAAACAATCTATGCTTAGAAGTGGTGTCAGGACTTGAATGAGAAACCGTTGCATTACAGCTTTTGATATCTATCCAACTATGCAGCTCTCATCGGGTTTTATAAACTTTGAAAATTATACTAAAATATCTAATAGCAGTATAATTTAGCATTCCTACACCATTCTAATATCGGCTGAGAGAGACAGGTCACCTGTGGCGGCTTCCCAAGTGCAATGATGTTGATTCTCGTTTATGAATCAATCAATCAATCAATCAATCAGTCACATAATGTATGAGAGACAGCAAACACACACACTCCCATGCACTTACCTACCCATGCATGCACACTTGTTATAACAGATCTGATATGTGGCGATTTTTGCCAGAATTTGTCTTCCAGCCAAAACAATGTTGTAACAATGTATTTAATAAGTTGTTAAAGATATGTAAGCATGTTTCTGTTTTCTTCTGTCACTCTATAAGACCACCAAGATTCATGGGAGAGGGTTTTGTTGTAATGATGTCCAACAACGTGGATGTTTATTACTATCAGGATGAACCTGGTAAGCAGTTTCATCAACTATTGTCTTCATGTTGTTGGGTAGAAAGATGTGCAGGAACAGAAATAATATTACTTGCAGCAATTTTTTGGGGGGTATTTTATAACATTAGATGGAAGATGCATGGCAGAGATTAAGAGCAGAATAGGTCAAACAAAAGCTGCTTTTAAGAAAATTAAAAGTATCTTATGCTGTAAGTCATTATCATTGAATGTCAGTAAGAGAGTATTGAAATGCTATGTAGAACCTGTTTTTTTTACGGCAGTGAATCATAGAATAAGAATGAATAAATTAGGAAGAGCTTAGAAGTGGTCAAAATATGATTCCTAAGACGAATGTTTGCGAATACCTTGAACTGCCAAAGTAACTAACAATGATTGCCTGGAAGAGACTAATGAAAGTAGAATATTATATACAACTATAAGAAAGAGACAAACAACATTCTTTGATCATGTAATAAGTTGTTAGGCATTGGAAACAATCATGATAACTGGAAAGTTCATTGGGGAAAAGAGGTAGAGGCATACTGAGAGAAGTCATGCTGGATGGACTAAGACAGTGGCAGGGAGGAATATCATTAGCTGAGTTGATCCAGAACACCAGTGACTCTGAGGTCTGTGGAGACTTGAACACCCATACCGGTTGGTAGGGTGCATGAGGATGATGATGATTTTTGAAGAGACCACATGTAAAGAACTTTGACAGATTTTGCCATCCATCAACTGGTGCCACAACACATAGGCCTGTCTCTCTGAGAAGATGTTGAAGTGTTCCAGTGGCCATTTGTTTACATACACCTTAGTTTTTTCTTCTACCATGATCCTTCCTGTAGTGGCATCTTGATTTATGATTCCATCTTTTGAGGCTGTATTTAGTCATAGATTTGTTTCTTCATGCAGCGGGCGATCTCTTATAGGCAATATCATGTCAGGAATATGTTTAATGATTAGCTGACACTGTTGTTAACAATGTTTCCATATGTTTTTGCTTCACTTCGGTTCGGCCAAAATGCTAATGTGGGGGTGTTGACTTAAGGACGATGCTGCTGACAATGAGTACTTGAAAAAATGTTCAGTCCACACAAGGATCTGGCAGATGCTCAGATGAAAGGATCAGGACAGACTCACGGCAGCAGCTGGTGTAGCATTTATTCCCAGAGGATGTACATCATATATGCTCTTACAACAGGCTGAGATACTCTTAGTCACAATAGACAGTCATACTTATACACCTCGATCATGGGCAGTACACTTGATGACTCTCAGTAATGTCAAGACAGTCCAACCGTAGCAACCTTTATCACACTGTGCTCTCACTCTGCCGCTACTTGGCACAGCTCAGTAGGTCAGCTTATTACACTGTCTTGTACACAGTGGATTAGAACTCACTCTTCCTTACTGCTGCTTACATTCAACGATTAACTACTGGAACTTTCCATCACCCATTCTGGTTTGCAGTTGCACGCATGCATCCTTTGAATATTAACAGAATGTCACTTGCACATCATCTTATGATGTAAAATGTTGATTGATATAGTTAATTGTTAACAGTAAGCGAGTTGATGTCGAAGTATCGCTGATCTAGTGTTATGTGTTGTCCGTCCATGTTGCATCTATTATATAATTTTTATGACTTGTCGCTAAGCTGTCTCATGCCTGAATGAGGGGCTCTTTCTGTCTAAATTTGGAATGGCAACTCTGGTTGTGGGCTTTCCTTGTGCTAACTCAAGTTTTTGTCACTACAGCTCATTGGTTAGCTGCTTGACTGGCTTTCCAAGCATGTTATGTCTTGCTATAGTCTGTTTCAGTTAAACTGTTGTGTAACTGTCTTTCACTCTTTACATCTTATCTTTCAGTCATAGCTAACTCAATCTAAATACATGACAACTTCCGTGATTTTAAGTTACAAAACTATTAGGAAGATCACCCAAGACTGAGAGAACTGTCACTATAATGATCGAGGAGAACAATTGTTCCTGATCCAAATGAGAACATGACTGACAGTCAGACACAGATGGAGATTGGTTCCATCACCCCTGGGCACACATGGACAGACAGAACAGACAGCTGAACATATTATGTGCATGAATACCACACATTTTGTCAGTTGTGGATTTGAACTTTGGTCCACAGAGCTGCTTGGTTCTTGGTTCTAATTATCCACATCGTAGCAGTTCAGACAAACCTATAGATGCCTTGTCTCCCTCAGCAAGTGTAATTGCTGTGGTTACTGATCATTCCTGACTGTAGCACATTGGTTGTTGACACACTTAAATCCAAACTTCAGCATCTTTAAATATGTTATTTCATCTATTATTGAATATTCAACTAGCATTCATTCATAGCTTTCAGAAAATCTCTCTTGTCCATCGATGGTGTTCCAACTCCTGGCACTCTTAAAGCCAAAAACTCCACATTCTCATAGCCTCATACTCCCACAACACTGGGACAGCATATCCATGTCAGTCTTTGTAAGGGAGAAGTGTTTTTGCTTGATTTCCACTCTTACCATGTCTGTCCATTATTAATTAGACACAGTATGGAATGAAACTCAGACACTAATGGTGCTCTGGTGATTCTAGTAACTGATAACCACCTCAAAGCCACAGTGAATTCAATTGCCTCCATCATACTTGAGATTGTACACCTATAGGCTCCATACCTGCTGAGAATCCTCAGTCAGATGTCTCTTCACGATGCACATGAGCGTCAGTATTCCCTATTGTGTCTCTGCCCACATTTTCATCTTTCAGTTACTGGACCACACATTTTGCCAACCATTTACACCACACTGTACACTCTTTTCCCAATATAATGTTAACCTGGGGGAAGCTTTCTTGTGAGACACATGTCTGCATAAGGCTATGTGAGTCTTCATGACAACAACATACATCCAGTAAATCAAACTTTTTATGTAGACATCACTAACACAACAGCACAAGTGGAGAAGATGTCAGAAGAATCTGAAGAAGACAAAAGATAAAGAAAAAGATAAGAAGAAGAAGTAAGGATAAAAAAGAATTATTATTTTTAGTCAAATATTGACATTTATAATGAATACAACAAACATACTCTGTGTGACATAGGTATGGTTAATCCTTGCAGTATTCAATTTTCTTATTTGTTCAGGCATAGTTCAGCATGAGCCAGAACAGATTCAGATGGCTGATGGAGAGGTGTTAGTTAAGAGAACCTACCCCTGTGTTGGCGTAGACATCAAGTGTGGAAAGAACACAGATTTCAACTATGGTCCTTGGGTTGATAGACAGAGGTTTGTTATTACTATTACAAATTGAATTCATTCTTTATATACTATCATACTGAAAATCACACAATGACCTGTAAACAGTAACATAAATTATAACAAAAAGAATCGTACCGAAAACTGTGCTATCATTTTGTTGAAAGAAGTCTTTTTAAAAAAAAATAACAATTTTGTTTGAATTAATTAATTCTTACACCAAAATGTGCAATGACTGATGTTATAATGAAATATATTAGACAATACAATTAATTATGGCTTGTTTGCAGTCTTTTGACATACACAATATGTAAGGCATATGTAAAGCCATTGCTTTCCTTCTTGGTTGTGACCATACTGTTTGATGACTATAGTCATTGTCTCTATAAAGAGATCCCGTGCCTAGCATTGTGAAGTTGAGACCATAACCAACAACTATCTGTTGCCTGCTCCCTAGCTCCATCCACAACCTTCTCACATGGTTTCATGTTAACCTGATTCTGGGTAGGTAAGCGGAGAGAAAGCGGCACATTACTTCTTTGATATGGTATACCCCTACCCTGCAAAGGCAGCATTTCACAAGATGAAGAATATTCTCTGCCATTTATCTTTGTCAATGAAGGTGAGGAAAAGAGTTTCAGTGCTATATTGAGCCAGTCTTAATGTACGTAAGTAAATCATGGACAATTAGCTGACAAGTGAGGAATTATGTGGAGATGTGGTTTTATAGGAGAATGATGATAACTCCATGGACAGATAGAAAGAGCAATGAGGATATCTTATAGGAAGTTATCCCAGAAAAAGAAGTGGTTACTTCCATCAGAAAAACAGTCCACATTCATTGGTCATGTCATGAAATGGGGAAAGCTGGAGTATGTTGTCACAGTGGGAAAATTGGAGGTCAAGAGAGAAGGTGTTGAACATTTTGACATCAAGGCATGGAGGAACATTGGTATCAGAAATGATTGGCAGCACAAGAGAAAGAAGGCTGTGGACAGACATGATCACCAAAACCACACAGCATGGACTATATATATTTATGTATGTATGTTTACATAAATCGCTGCCAGTATGTTGTTGAATCTAGAAAATATATATATATATATATATGTATACATCCATTTGCGATCAGTTTGTTTCTTCTGCTGAATTTCAGTAAAGATGTGCTAATATACATGCCTTTGCAAGCTGCTTTTTAAAATTCCTGCAACAACATATGACGTGGAAGAATCTCTTTATTCCCACAGGGAGTTGATATGGAAGTTTTTCTATCCTGCTGACTACCAGCCTTTGGTCCCCTCCAGAGAGGCAGAACCTGGAGAGAAGAGGCAGTTCAAGTCTCTGGAAGTGAAGCTGACCATCAATGCCATTTCAGCTATTGACATTCTGTTTACTAAACATGCTGTAAATATTACTGTTGGTTACAGCTCTTGTTGTTGACTAGTGTTTTGATTTGTCACAGAATTAGTGTGATCACAGTAAGATCAGTGATTTATTAGTGTGATCACAGTAACATTGATTTATTAGTGTGATTGCAGTAACAATGATTTATTAGTGTGATTGCAGTAACAATGATTTATTAGTGTGATTGCAGTAACAATGATTTATTAGTGTGATTGCAGTAATAATGATTTATTGGTGTGATCAGAGTAACAATGATTTATTAGTGTGATTGCAGAAACAATGATTTATTTGTGTGATAGCAGTAACAATTATTTATTAGTGTGGTTGCAGTAACAATGATTTATTAGTGTGATTGCAGTAACAATTATTTGTTAGTGTGATTGCAGCAATAACAGTGATTTATTAGTGTGATTACAGTAATAACAGTGATTTATTAGTGTGATTGCAGTAACAATGATTTACTAGTGTAATTGCAGTAACAGTGATTTATTAGTATGATTGTAGTAACAATAATTTATTAGTGAATCGCAGTAACAACGATTTATTAGTGTGATCACAGTAACAGTGATTTATTAGTGTGATCACAGTAACAGTGAATTATTAGTGTGATCGCAGTAACAGTGAATTATTAGTGTGATCACAGTAACAGTGAATTATTAGTGTGATCACAGTAATAGTGGATTATTAGTGTGATCACAGTAACAACAACGATTGCCAGCCATTGAACCTGGAAAGAAGGAGCAGTTCAAATCTTGTGTGATGATATTAAGAGCAATGATTCATTAGTGCGATGACATTAAGAGCAATGATTTATTAGTGCGATGAAATTAAGAGCAATGATTCATTAGTGCGATGACATTAAGAGCAATGATTCATTAGTGCGATGACATTAAGAGCAATGATTCATTAGTATGATGACATTAAGAGCAATGATTCATTAGTGTGATGACATTAAGAGCAATGATTCATTACTGTGATGACATTAAGAGCAATGATTCATTAGTGTGATGACATTAAGAGCAATGATTCATTAGTGTGATGTCATTAAGAGCAATGATTCATTAGTGTGATGACATTAAGAACAACAGTGTCCATTATATTTATTTAGGAACACTAGACTGCTGTAGTTTGACTTGGTTTGATTATTATCTGAGCTGATTTAATCCAATTGTGTTCCCGACATTCCAATCATGAGACCATCCAGATATCTAGCCAGTAAAAGTAGAACCACAAATCAACAGTGAGGGTCAATAGATGAAGCAGAGACTTAAACAAGCAGCTGCAGTGCTAACTTTTCTCGCAAGCAAGTAACTTCAGTCTTCTAGTAACTACCACTGCATCGTTCCTTTTTTGAGGGAAGTGCATCAAACCTAGTTACGCACCTCGAAGGTCGGCATGAATTTGTTTGCTTTCTCTAGGCACATTTAATCTAAGGTAAAGGGCTCCATCTACTTGTGGGTAGGTTTTCTGCCCTAACAATTTTGCCAAGACAGCAGTCTAAAGGCTTGCTCTTTGCAATTTCCAACTGCTGGGGAATGTTAACATGCACAACATGCAGGTGGACCCTCCTGCTTGTCACCCTTTATCTGAGAAGACTAAGTATCTGATCTGACTAAACTAGAGATCAGGACGACATCAAACACCATCAGATACATAGGGATTCTTGGAGAACGCTTGTCACCCTGTTCTGGGGACGAGCCTTATACCTTATGAACCAGTAGTCTCTCAGTCACGGCTCCACACTAATATGCTTTACTGGCACTCATTCATGTATTGTACGGACATCCACCGGGGCACTCACACAAGCATTGTTCGGACATCCACCGGGCCACTCACACATGCATTGTTCGGACATCCACCGGGGCACTCCTTCTTAGTTTTCACTCTCAGACCATCGTCATATCTCCATTGCTTCCAGTTTCCCGCCTTACCTTCCTCCCCCCTTTTTTCATGTACAACTTTCACTCATTTATCTGGGATCTTCACTGAACCATTACCATCCCTTACCCTGGTCCCCACGACACCACAGACTCCCACGGCTGTCTATATGAAAGTATCCAGGTGAAATTCATAGCCTGGGATTCTGAGATAAGTATTTTGTTCACATTTTGATTTTCTCTTCATTGTTCTATTTTTTTCATCTTTTCATTCTTCCCATCCTGTTCTTATGTCTGAATGTAGTCACTGGCAGGTCTTCTCCATGATTATATGTTGTGTTTTGTGTAGTATTTGTTTACTGATGAAAGCTAGCCGCTGCAACGTCCTGTGTTTTTCATAATATATTCTGTAAAGCTACATTACTTTGTGTTGTTTAATATTGTTTATAAGAAGAAGAAGACCAATATTTACATATGTTAATTACATATAGACAATGTCTAGCAGAACACTGATTGTAGTCAATGATTTTCAGATGACTCAAGCACTCCACATGAATGCAGGTAAAGGTTCCTATGTGGAAGTAACTGTCCCTTACATAGTGGAAGATTCTGGATTTGTCACTAAGATCAAGGGTCAGCTCATGTTGGTGGATGCCACCACAAGCATGTCATTCAGATCACTGCTGGAATGTGAAACTTTAGAGGTTGGTTCTACAACAGTTGTACTCGTGTATGGTCTGTGTTAACCGTTGTATGATATAGAAAAGTGACTTCATTGCTGGCAATTTATATTTACTTCAGCCAGTGTTCCAATGAGGGATACAAGACAGAAGAAGAAGTAAATCTTTGACATAGCAATTTATGGTAGCAAAATCTCTCTCTCTCTCTCTCTCTCTCTCTCTCTCTCTCTCTCTCTCTCTCTCTCTCTCTCTCTCTCTCTCTCTCTCTCTTCTCTCTCTCTCTCTCTCTCACACACACACACAGAGAGAGAGAGAGAGAGAGAGAGAGAACAGAGCTGATCCACGACTGGTGATCGTGTGAGATGACCACTTTCGCTTATAGGCATGACATAGCATATTACGCATGCATGCTTGCATGTGTATATTAATCTCTACCTCTCTCTCTCCCTCTCTCTACTTCTCCCCACCTCCCCCTCTCTCCCCATCCTTATCTCCCTCTCCCCATCATTATCTCCCTTTCTTTCCTTGTCCTGCCCTGAAGGACTTGTAGTTAGACAGCCGTGTCCTGTATCAACTACCTTCTACTCCCGTCTGTCCTGTCATGATGAATGGATTGTCATATGTCTATCCTCATGCAGATCGGGTGAACTGGTAACGTTACTCTAACTAGTGACTGGAAGCCTAGATTGTCTGTTCAGATTCTTATAAATATACACATAGTTTGACATCATGGCATGAGGAAACATCTGCATCATATATTATTGGCAACATGCCAAACATGAAGCTGTGGACAAACATGACAACCAAAGGTATACATCATGGCCTATAAAAAGAAAAAGGGACAGTATGTAATAACATTTAATAATAGAGTCAGATGAAGAAAAATCAGAATAAACATTAGAAAACACACATCAGGATGAAGGTAAGCAAGCCAAGTATAATAAATGGTTATTTCAATTTACAGTTTGATGTGACAGCTTCATACCCCAGGGAGTGGAATGCTTGTCAGGAGTGGCGCTGCGAGCTGACTGCTTGCAAAGCTGTGGTGTACCTCATATACGATCTGAAATCATTCTTTTCTGGTAGGACAGTGTTTTTATTACATAATTTATTATGATAGTTTTCTCTGGAAGGATGTAAATAGTTACTCATTGATTTTCCATTGTCTGTTACAATTAAAGGTTACAAGTTGTTAAAACTGATACAAGTCAAAAGTAACACCCTTTGTCACACCATGAGGTGTGTTAGGTAAATGGTGCTGGCTCCATATTTGAGGACCTATAGGCACTCCAGGTGTGATGTGATCACACTGCTGCCTTGACTTCCCTAGAAAGTTCCTGGTTTAGGCTGGGCCGACCAGTGAGCCAAGGTCACTGAAAACATCCCTGTCTTGCTGGTGTTATACTTGTTTATGGGTATATAAAGAATGAATATTGATTGCCTTCTTGAATGGAGTATGAGAAATCCATCTTGTAGCTGCAGTGATGGCCTCCACTTCCATTCTCATGTTGGGTGTCACATTTTAGTCTGCTCCACTTTGTTCTGTGGTGATCATGCCCTTCTATGTAGCCCAAACCATATCTGACCTCTCTGCACCAATTAGTCAGATATGTATAATTTATTGCTGTAGCAGTCATTTCACTTCAGTTTTATTTTTAATTAAGGGATTTGGGTAGTGGATGAATACTCAATTAAAGAGAGTGGTAGCTGAAAAGAGAGGCCACTTATATCACAGACATGGGTTTGAGTCCTTAATAAGGAAAATAAATTATGTCTGTCAGAAGCAAAATAAAAAAGTCTATCTGTATACAGCATGGCAACTGCCTGGAAAAGTTATCTTTATACCTCAGCTCCAAAGAAAACCCTCCTTGTAAACATCAACAGAGCACATGATGTTGTTGGATAGTTTTATTATTTAATACCCTATATGTAGTGCTTTCTTATAATTACTTTCCTGCTTATGCCAGCTGTTATCTTGTGATCACATTATAAGTCAAAAGGATCTGAAGAATATGGGGCTAACTGCAAGAATTGGGATATTAGAGACATGAGGTCAGCGAAGGGAGAATACGCTTGATGGATTCGCAAAATTATTTGGAAGAAGATCTGCAGCTAAACTTATCCAAAGGTCAAAATTCAGATAGTTGTGGAGGAACATCAGTCGAGAAGAGACATCATAACGCTTAGGATTTTCCCATAAGCACTCTGTCTGGAACAAGATCACCTGCGAAGCCAGCCTTGGTACATGTTGCTGATGACATATATTAAACACTATTGTATGCAGTGGAAACATGGACCTTAAGTAAGTAGATGAAGAATTAAATTGAACATTTTTACATGCAGGTTTTCAGAAGTCCTTGGTGAGTTTCTTAGATGGAAAAAGAAAAAGAAAAGACAAATAAAGAAATCCTAGAATAACTCAGTATAGAAAAGTCACAGCTGAAAGAAACAAACATGAGAAAATCAGGCTACTTTGGCCACATTAAGCAGCATGACAATCTACTGAATTCCACAATGGTGGACAACTTTAATGCCAACAGTCTAGGGGTTTTCAAAGACAAATGAACAGTCAACATCAACTGAATACAGCCTGGCAGAATGTACAACCAAGGCTAAGACAGAAATTGTCTTCAGATCAATTACAGTGTGCCTTGACTGTAGTGGTGGCACTGGATGCTGATAATGACTTATGTTAAAAATATGTGGATTAAAATATATCCATAATATAAACCTTGTTATTTGTGTTGAACATTATCCCAGCACTATAGATGGATGTTATAATTTTGTTAATGAATGTTGGTTTGTTTATTTGTTCAATCTCAGATCTTGTTAATGACTGGTCATCAAAATCACCGCCAGATATTTACTCGTTTGTTCCCTATACTTGGACATTAAGTCTTGTCATCAAGCAGTTTGAAGTGCTGACCCTGTCTAATGAGAATAACTGGGTGGACACATCTTCTCAACATCAGGAAAATGGTACACTTGTTGGAAGAGTGATAGTTCAGTTCTATATGTAATTGTATCAGCTGTATGATGGATGTGTATATTGTTATTATTATTATTAATAACAATATTATTATCCTACTGATTGAGTTGTTTTACTTTTTAGTTGAAAATTTAAATTCTGAATTTGTTAATATTTATGTATTCTGCTAGTGTTAAACTATATAAAGTGTGTGTGTCATATTCAACATTAGATACACACAGAATTTATATGTCTGATGTTCTGAATTCTGATATTCTTATTGTGTGAGATATAAGGCATACTATGTGTAGACATACACCTGGTGACTAACTTCATAGGGGGGGGGGGGTAGCTTAGAGTTAATACATTTAGCTTTCACTTGAGAAAGAGTGCAAATCATCAGCATGTACATTTTTATATACATGAGGAACCTGAGGATATTATACCATCCCCAATCTTAGGGTAGTGGTTTGGACTCTTAACCTTCTCAAATAAGGACCACAGATTAGGAGAAGAAGCATGCAAGTTGATTATCTCTCTGCAATTTTAAAGCAAATTCTAAATAAATCACTGCTATATTTAAATCTGAGAAAACCTACCCACATAATTTATTTATGGCATGTGTGATTCTAGTACACACACACATGGATCCTAGCATGTGTGCTTGAGTTGGTGCGATGTATTGAGAACCTGCCTGTGTAATCTATGGGAGGAAACTGTATGGAGGTATTTGTGTGTGCAACAAAGGTGATCCTTTGCAGATGGCACCAAACCCTCCAAACATCATAGACGTTGACATGTTTATAAGTGTCTGATTTCAAGAGAGTAGGACAGCTTGACAGAATGGATAAGAACACATGTTCTAAAATATCCAGTGTCCTGATGCTGAGGTAAGGGGTTCAACCCTTACACCAGACTGTCGGACTGAAATGTTGACCTTTCATCCTTGACTTGGGGACGTTAATTACAAGTACCTCTGAAGTCGGAGTGGGTTCACCTGATGGCGAGGGACACTGTTAATAGCTAAAGCTAATCCACACGCAAAATTCAGTCCAGCACTACTAGAAGTAGAGTAGTGTGTATGGAGTACGCTTGAGTTCAAAGTGAGGTAGTGGGAAAAAAAAAATTTCCAGAGAGAAAACTCATCAAATGCAACAGAACAGACTTGAAGAAAGCTGCCTGCCTCGCTGTTAGAAGCAGAGTTAGAAATGATGACACTAGAAACATCGGTATCACTCGCGTACTGAATTTGTGGAGAACCAAATAAAGTGTTGTGAACATCTTGTGAATATGAAGTTATGCCTTCAACTGAACAAGCTCAGCCTTTAGAGCTCAAGGGAGACCAAGAATCAGATGAATAGATTCTATCAAGGCTATACACTAGTTTCATGCAGTTTAAATGTGTGAAGGCTCAGCCTTGAGAAGAATGTCGATACACAACCACTGGGTTGTCAGGCAAGCATTCTGCGATATCAACATTTCCTATGGATCAAAAACTTCACCTACTCTCTGTTTTCCAGGTCGCCTCTGCCTAACATGAATATCAGGAAATGTTCAGGAAAGTAAAGGCGCCTTTCATGATATTGGCCACATGATCCATTGAGTGCCGATTGGTCTATACAGACATGGAGCCAGCACCATGTACTCAATATACCTCTAGGCATGGACAAGAGACTTGACTTCCTGGACTTCTGACTTGATTTCAAGTTGAATACAAATTTGTAAATGTCAAAGGTTTTGTTGTTTGTTTCTTAAAGCATATTATTTATTTGTTTATATTACAATTTCAGCTCACGTTGCCTTCTGTGGGGAACACTTTGACTTGTGTGTGACATTCCCCTTCAGTGACTTTGTGCCAGAAACTGTTCCCATCAATCTGGTCATAAAGGTATTGAAAGCATTATGGTTGTGTTTGTCCACATTTGTTGTGTGCTGTTCACATGGTGGAAAAGCTCAGAATTCGCTATACAATTGTATATGTTTCTATAAGCCAAGTATGACGCAACATTTCTTGATTGACCTTATCAATTATGGCAGTTGGAGTGGAAAATGAATCATGGAACTGATTGAAATGACCTCCGACGAGGACAGTTCTGACATGTAGCTAGCCATCTTGTAAGAGGGTCAATCATCCATCCTTTGACTTTTGCTGGCAGAGACCGAGTGCTTTTGTGCTTGTCTTGAATGCAGTGATGTTGATTTTTTTATCATCATCTGTAGCAAACAAATCACCACACATGATCAGTTACTCTCCAAAGACCTGACCACAACATCTTTAGTTTTTTGCTCATCTCCATAATCATTACTTTAATCATCCTTCCTCTTATGCTTCACTGTCTTTCCCCTTTTTTCCCTTCCACTATTTGTACTGTCCTTTATCTCTCAAGCTTTCTACCTCCCTTCTGTTTACTATTCTTTGGTGTTCTTGTCTGTCTCTCCATCCTGATCAGTCTAGTCTGTGGCTGCTCCATCTTCCATTCACACTCCACACTGACCCTTTTTTTATGTACACTTCTGGTCGATGTTGTTTGTTTCCTGTTTATCTTGACATGCTGCATTATCAGACATGTACCGTTGTTGATGTTAAGAGCACATGTTTACACAACTTTGTATCCGTATGTAGTGTTTGCTTGTCTTTGTTTTATTTTTGTTGATGACAGCTTTGTAGGTGCAGTGTATCATATGCGATCATATCTTGTATCAGGAAATGACCTAGCTCAGAGACTCAACTTTATTGTAAATGAGGAGAGAATCCCTGCAGCAGAGTGTGCTTACTGAAACTAATCTTCACATTTGTCTCTGTCTTCCTCTGCTTCCCTTGCCCAGTATTTCCCCACATAAGGCTGGTTTCTGTACTCCACCTCTGCTGTTGATACAAATGTTGCACGTTCTGTGCAGGACATTGTGATCAACTCCAGGTTGATTTTCTAGGCGAATATTTATGTTGAGTAGTTTGCCATTGCTATCTGAAGGAGAAAGGTGCCATTTAAGTCCAACTGACAGCTGTGGGGGGAATAAACTCACTACCCCACGCACAGGAGGTTTAAGTCGTGCAGATCTATCTCTATGTTGATGTACCCCATAGATTCTATGAGTCTTTTCTGGATGGTTTGAGGAGTGGTCTTGTAACAGCTGCAGCCTACAGTACCTCAGTGTTTGTTTTCTTCTTTCATCTACAACATTCTCAACATCTGCCTCAAAAGCCACATGTTTGCTGCATCTAGTTTCTTCACTAATTTTGTGCTCATATCCTGACCATGACAGCCTCAAGATCTGCTCAATGAATTAGATCAAAGTCAAAGAATACTTTGGATGAGCACCCTGGAAGAACAGGACTGAAGTGGCCGTACCTAACTTGTAAATCTGACCTGCTGTTCATGTGAAGATTGTAATCAGCGCTGTCTTGGTTTTGTTGTTTCAGGGTGACACTGTCTTCTGCAGACTACACCTTCCTGACAGCAACACAATGAGACACACACTGATAGCCATGTCAGAAAATATCAAAGTTGTGGACCGTGAAGGCAATGAAACAGGCAAATGTCTTGGTGCTGTCAGTGACAAACAGTGGAGAAATGTCACTTTAAACAAGTACAGTTTAAATTTGAAAATCAAAATTTATAAATGTGATGAATTGAAAAATTTTTAAGAAATAAGGAAATAACTGAGATGAATTACTGTTTCACCTAGCTGTGTTGTAAACGATGGTTTTGAATGAGATGATAAACTGGTTTCATATTTCTGTTATGTAAATACATTACCGCAAAGTAAATACAATCAGTAACTTGTATTCGTAATCTTGTAGAGCTAACATTTCTAACTTTCTGTTTGTTCTTTTATTCATGATAAAATATTAAAACACAGCTAGATGCTTAATTCAGTTACAGCCATCGCCATAGAAACTTAATGCTCTGACAGTCACTCCTGTCTGCTTAATATGGTTTCAGAAATACAGAGTACAGGCCCCTTTTACATACCTGCGACATTTAGTAGATGCGGTTGTTGCACACAGCGAACAACTAGGGTTAGAAGTGAATTGTAAGAAGACACAGATTATGGTCGTCACTGGGAAGAAGGAAATACCACTATGTAATATACAAGTAAATGGGAATATTCTTAAACAAGTGAATAAATACAATTATCTCGGAACAGTCATAACATCTGATGGGAGATGCCTTGAAGAGATTAGAACAAGAATTGCCATGGTGGAGGTGGCTTTTTGCAAGATGAAAAACATACTGTCCAATAAAAAGATATAAATTGCAACAAGAAAAAGAGTGTTGAGGTGCAACATAGAATCTGTACTTTTGTATGGATGTGAAGCGTGGACAAGCTGAAAAACATCTGATGCTGTGGAAATGTGGTTTCTGAGGAAAATTCAAAGAATACCATGGACAGACAGAAAAACCAATGACAAAGTCCTACAAGAAACAAATGAAACTTGTAAACTGATTAGAGAAATTAGACATAGACAGTCACAATTATTTGAGCATGTTATGATAAGAAATAAATTGGAGGACTCAGTGACAACTGAAAAGTTCGAGAGGAAGAGAACAAGGGGAAGACAGAGAAGTAAATACCTGGATGGCTTGGCCACGTGGTATGGTCGAGACAAGAACACTGAGCTGATACACGACTCTGGTGATCAAGTGAAATTTTGAATCATGACCGCCCATGCTTATCGGCATGGCACATGATGGATGGATATCAAGATTGGCTCTATATAACTCTTAAGAACTCTCGTACTAGCGTAGAGAAGGATATGTTGCATAAAATATTATTCATCTTGTGCATTGCTGCTCCGGTAAACCAATATAAAAATGTCTTGATTGCTGTGTAACTTCTGATCAAACATGTCTGTTAGACAAAGACAATTTATGTTGTTCTTTTTCTGTCTTGTATCCCCTACTGGAGCTTAGACCTTCTTTCTAACCTTTCATGGCAAACACTTTCTTTGCTATCTCTTGTAGTTCCTTCCATGTCTTTCCCTTATTATTAATCTGTCTCCAATTCTCATCTCTTGGTGTTTGTTTTTTTAGGTCTCCCTATATTTCTCTTGCCTTGTGGATTCCAGAGGAAGGACCTTCTATTTAAAATATAGATATGCTTTCTCACTGTGTGTCCTCTCCAGCATCAGCTTCTATTCATAAACTCATTAACTGGGATTTGTTTAGGTTTCTCCATAAATTGGTGATTCTGTTATACAGCAATTGTGCTGTTACACCATGATGATAATTAATGTAACAATACTGTAGCAGTAGTCAGTTCTGCCACTGTACTAGTCACTTATTCTGTTAGTTAAAAAGTTAGTTGCATATCCTTTACAGAATGTTGCAGTCAACCCCAGCATTGTATGACTGTTTGTGATCTGTTAGTGGTGACTTTTTGAAAAATAGACTAATTAATTTGATCCATGATTTTATAATTTGTATGTATTCTTGCTGAAAACCAATCAGATAATCTTGTGAAATCCACTTGTGAAATCACTTGCTGGTGTCTAACATTATCAAACTCTCCTTGCAGTAATGGCTGGGTGGACTGCTGGACAACACCGTATGTTTTCCTGACAGTAACGTACAACTACTACCCTGCACCACCTCTCCTGTCACATGCTGCGGCAGATCGAATGGCCCACTACAGCACCTGCGTGCCCATCTTGGAAGAGGAAATCCCAAATGTTGACTTTCTGCAGCCGAGCTGCTCCAGTGCTTCACATCCTGGTAGTAATGTATACGTCAGTGGGAAGGACCACACATTTGACCCTGGGCTCATGGAACCTGACTCTATCCATGTAGAGTTGGAGGTTGCTCCATCAGTTATGATTCTGTATGGTTCATTGCTGAGAAACCTCATTCATCTGAAGGTTTGGTTCAATTTAATATTCTTGGTTCACTTGCTAGATAATTTTGTTCTGTGGGTTAACAAAATTAAGTTAGATGCTTGTCCTTCACAAGATGTTGCAATCAGCCCAAGCATTTATTGTCTGTTTGTGATTTACTAGGCGATTTGTTTCAGTAGTTTGCTTTCTGAATGGCATACGTCCCATACCATGGAAAGCTGTCTCCTTCCAAATTGTCAGTGTTTGATTTTGAACCCTCAGCAGACGTGACAGCTGATTTGATTTAAAGACCATTATTATTTCACTTCAAAACTACCCATTAGTGCTCCAGCTTTCTCCTTTAGATGCCACTCGGATTGATGAGGATCCTTGTGTGTGTCCCAAAATCCACACATGCACTAATTATTTTGTTGTGGGTAAGTTTTATAATTTTGAAATGTTGCTAGGGCAGGATCCTGCACTTTATCATTTCCAAATGTAGAATAGGGTTTTTAATATACACAACATGTGGGCCTGATTGTCTATTTGTTAACATTGCATGAGAAGCCTAAATATTCACTCTACTACCTAGAGATCATGAGGAGGATGGGGCCAGGAGCATGGCATTAAATTCCTCTGAAAAACGTTTTCTTCAAACGATATATACACCTGGCAGTTTGACAATTAAGACTGTACCTTTATAAAGGGGGTTTAGAGGCAAGAGGATGGCTTAATTCACAGATTTCATCCCATATGACTGGGTCTCTTTTCATGCTTCCAGAAGCGTCACACAGAGCATGAACATTGAAGTTCCAGCGATGACCCCAGGGATCTCTGAAAAAATTGCACAAATGTCCAAATGGTGGGAGTCTGAAAATGAACCCACAACCTTCAGAATGCAAAGAGGTGGTTTGACCATGTTGCCATGGAAACACCCTTGACGTTGATGCACAGACAGGACAAGTTTTACCTTATACAGGATTCTGAATTCATCATGATTGTTAACTTATTTTGTTAATGTTAAATCAGTTCATGTTGCCTTAATAATTGGCTTGGGTGATCATGTCTCTTTGCGTTTCTGTAGTGCTATTCATGATACTATGTGTGGCAAGTGATAGCAATGTTGAATATTTCTTTCTGCCCTGATTCAGCATTTGTGACTTCGTTCTCAGGAGAACTACCTAGGAGAGTTTCAGAAAGCCACTGATTTTGTGGAAAACCCGAGCAAGCAAAGTGACATAGAAGCCACCTATGTTCATGTAGAGAACCCTGAAGAAGATGAGCAGCCATTTGATGCTAGAAAATATCGACCCTTCTCTGTGACGGTATCTGTGACACTCCACGATATCCAGGCACACCTGGCTAAGGTGAGTGTCTTGCTGTACCTCATTGTTAAACTGGTCTATAAGACAAAAAGGACAACTGTGTGACATTCAACAGTGGTACTGCTCAGTACATTAACAGGACACTTAATCATATTCAACAATAATGCTGGTCAGTGTCCATTCGTAGGACACTTACATTCAACAATAATGCTGGTCATTACATTCCTAGGACACATCAACAATGATGCTGGTTAGTACATTCTTAGGACACTTACATTCAACAATAATGCTGTCACTACATTCTTAGAACACTTACATACATAGGACACTTACATAATTCATAGGACACTTACATTCAACAATGATGCTGGTCAGTTCATTCATAGGACACTTACATTCAACAATGATGCTGGTCAGGTCATTCATAGGACACTTACATTCAACAATGATGCTGTCACTACATTCTTAGGACACTTACATACATAGGACACTTACATCATTCATAGGACACTTACATTCAACAATAATGCTGGTCAGTTCATTCATAGGACACTTACATTCAACAATAATGCTGTCACTACATTCTTAGGACACTTACATACATAGGACACTTACATCATTCATAGGACACTTACATTCAACAATAATGCTGGTCAGTTCATTCATAGGACACTTACATTCAACAATAATGCTGGTCAGTTCATTCACAGGACACTTACATTCAACAATAATGCTGTCACTACATTCTTAGGACACTTGCATACATAGGACACTTACATCATTCATAGGACACTTACATTCAACAATGATGCTGGTCAGTACATTCATAGGACACTTACATACATAGGACACTTACATCATTCATAGGACACTTACATTCAACAATGATGCTGGTCAATACATTCATAGGACACTTACATACATAGGACACTTACATAATTCATAGGACACTTACATTCAACAATGATGCTGGTCAGTTCATTCATAGGACACTTACATTCAACAATGATGCTGGTCAGTTCATTCATAGGACACTTACATTCAGCATTTAGTAGGAGCGGCTGGCCGAGTGGCTAGATCGCTGGATTCTCGTTCGGGAGACCCGGGTTAGAATCCTCGGTAAGGTGTGGATTTTTTTCTCTCGGGGGCAAAAAGAAAATCCTAACCTGCACATTTCGTGGCGACTGCACAAGCCAGGCGGCCTTAATTCCTCAGGCTCAAAGACCCCCCTGCCATACACCACAAGGTACTATATTGGCAGTAAATGACAGTGACAGACAGTAGTGTATATAGGACAGTTAGTCACATTCATCAGTAATGCTAGTTCGTAGTGTGTCTGGGACAGTTTACCACTTCCCAGAGTGATGCTGGTCAGTGTTATAAATATAAGGTAGTTATGCCGTATTGAATATTGAAGCCGTTCACCAATAGATGTCATTATTGAACAGGCTTGATGTTGAAAGGCTTCTGGAGCATGCCTGGTGGCACTAAGTATAGATGAAAGTAACATATGCAGTTTGTCATAAGGCATCAAGCACCTGGCATAACAGTTCCTAGTGAACAAAATATGGTGAACATTACTGATAAATGATAATAATGTCATTACAAAATTATAACAATCACTACATTGTGGCTGTGTCAAACTGAAAGACATTTATTCCAATTTGTCCACTAATTAATTGTAATGCCTGAAAATCAGTCTGATATTAATTTACAGTGAAACAGCTGATATCTTATGCCAGTTAAAATATATGTATGGCTTTTGTATTGCTTGAATCCAAGTAATTTTTTATCTTTGAAACTTCAGAACTGCACTGCGGATGGGCCCCCATGTCCAACAGCTCATGTAGAAAGACTTTGTTTTGAGTTAGACAAGTCTTTTAGAGAAACCAAACTGCAGCTACTGTTGTCACCATGTGTGTTGCTGGCCAAAGATACTCTAGTGGTACGTATATGTGATGTTCTATTTACCACAGTTGTGTTACTATCTTCAAACAATATTTTAGTGGTAAGTATGTGTGACGTTCTATTTACTGTTGTTATCACCATGGGTGCTGCTGGCAAAAAATACTCTAGTAGTATGTATATGTAATGTTCTATTTACCACAGTTGTTTTAGTCTTCAGATGATATTCTAGTGGCATTTATGTGTGATGTTCTATTTACTACATTTGCTCTATTGTTATCACCATGGGCGTTGCTGACAAAAAATACTCTAGTAGTATGTATATGTGATGTTCTATTTACTACGTTTGCACTATTGTTATCACCATGGGTGCTGCTGGCAAAAAATTCTCTAATAGTATGTACATGTGATGTTCTATTTACCACAATTGTGTTACAGTCTTCAAATGATATTCTAGTGGCATTTATGTGTGATGTTCTATTTACTACGTTTGCACTGTTGTTGTCACCATGGGTGTTGCTGGCAAAAGACACTCTAGTGGTATGTATATGTGATGTTCTATTTACCATAGTTGTATTAGTCTTCAAATGATGTTCTTAGTTAGTTAGTCTTTCCTCTTGAGCCTAAGGCGGTGCATAGGGCAGAAGTCATGGCTCTCCATGTCTGGCGGTTCGCTGCTACCTGTTGTAGATCCTGGATGTTCACTTGGCCATTGAATGAGCCTTCTCTGATGTTCTAGCTGTATTTATATGTGATGTTCTATTTATCATATTTGTGCTACTGTTTCAAATGATATTCTAGTGGCATTTATGTGTGATGTTCTATTTACTACGTTTGCACTGTTGTTGACACCATGGGTGTTGCTGACAAAAAATACTCTAGTGGTATGTATATGTGATGCTCTATTTACCACATTTGTGCTACTGTCGTCCCTGCTGAATTGATTCTATAAGCTTTTATTTAAAGAAATCTCAGTGTACTGTCACATTCGTACATGGAATACCTGTTCCTTTAATTAAATGACTTTACATTATGACAATTGAAGGCATCCTATCATTTTTGTGTGATTTTCAGCTTGCTTGTTATGTGGCATTTATCAATATTTTGTCAAACCACATGCTGTGGTTGAATTTGTACAATGATTGAATCATGTCCCATCACCAGATTGTAGCTGTTCACTTAGTTTTTGTTAGTGAAATGTATTTGGAAATGATCAAGTCAGAGCTGCGGTAACAAAGTTACTGGTGAAATGGCTTGCCATCACAGTAGTCAGAATGGAGGTAATTTTCCCCACCATTTCTGTTGTGCGGTTTAACCAGCTTCAGTAACCAGCTTCAGTAACCAGCTTCAGTAACCAGCTTCAGTAACCAGCTTCAGTAACCAGCTTCAGTAACCAGCTTCAGTAACCAGCTTCAGTAACCAGCTTCATTAAATGGGGCACTGGTAGTCACATGGCTGATATTGCTGCTGGAGTGTGAAGTGTCAGGTGTTCCTACTGAGCTTTCGTAAATATAGTTTTGTTTCTTGCAGGATGTTATGTGGTTGTTTTGTTTCTTGCAGAGAGATTCAGAACAGGAACACTTGAAGGATGGGCACTTGGCTTTGTCAGGGCTTCAGGTTCGTGGCCATGCCATGTTCTCCCTCGAAGGATTTCCATTAGACAGTGAAACACTGGAATATGCCTGGCTGATTGAGGTCATAGTAGGGGAGGTTACTGGAAAATTGACAACACCACAGGTAACAAGAAGATATGGTTCCTTTGCCTGTACTTGTCTGTGATAAATAGTGTCTTCTGTATAACTTCACATAAATTATACCTGTTTCTTACATACAGTAGGCAGTGTTGTGTCTGTATATCTACTAGTGTCCTTTGATGGTTAGCTGACACTGAGTGCTGATGCTGCTTCCATCATAGTACCCCAGCAACAAATGACAGGATTTTGTGTTATATATCATCTCATCTCATCATGTTCCTCTTGTACCTTGCGGTGTCGAGGTGAAGTATAAACTTTGTGAGAGTGCCCGATTATGGGCTTCATGTATCGATATTCCCATGGACTCTGCTATTCCCTCCGTCCAGCGTTTACATGGTCGGCCTCTTCCTCTGTTTCCATCTGGTCTGTACATCATTTCTTGTTGTGGTATACTGTTGACTGGTAACCTACTTGCATGGCCAAACCATTTTACTTGCTGCTTTCTAATAAAATCTAGTGCTGCTTTAACCCCCACTTTAGTCCTGATTTCTTCATTTCTGGTCTTATATATATATATATATATATATATATATATATATATATATATATATATATATATATATATATATATATATATAAGAAACAGTCTTGTGGTAAGAACCTGTTGTGGGTATGTGAAATGTTAGGACCATTACACTTTTGTAGGCCAGAGTGCACGGAGGAGGAGGAGGAGGAGGTAAATCTTTCCCTCTTGTAGCGGATGATGAGAGCTGGCATCCAACCCCTGTTCCACCATGCTCATACTATTTTCAGTGTAACCTCCTAACGATTACATCAAGCTGAAAATAGTCATGGAAGCAAAGGTGAAAGCTAAACATGCCAGAAGAAGAAAATGATTTGGTTGGGAGAAGAACATCAAGAAGAACATGACAGAAAATGTCAGAATGCGTCGCCATAATAAAAGACAGTGGTTGCTTACGATCCACTGTTGCTGACCTTCAGTGAGAAGATAGCGACAGTTATGATGTGAATTCTACATGGGTGTATTTTCATTAACATTCTTTCTTAGAGAACGTCTGCTTCAGACTGTCCTGCATTCTGTGGAGTATGTTTCAGTTTCTTGGCAATGTCTTGCTCTTGTGTGCTTTGTTGACCAAGCACAGACTAGAGCAGTTATCTGTAGTATTGTGCAAGGAAGTGAAGTACATTGGGTGACAAGGTCATTAGAGTAATTAGAGATGTGCTTTAAAATGTTTTGCATATCCTTTACAGGACATCGCTGTCAACATCATCATCTTTCAGCTGTATGTTGATTTCTTGGCAAGATTATGCTCAGTAGTTTGCCATTGCTTTCTGAGCGGCCGGCTCAGTATCCCGCAAGTCATCAGCGGGGGTCGAACCGCTCCCAGCTCTCGCCCACTCCGAGACTCTGCGTGATAAACAGGATTACGGAGAAAGTGTTGTAACCCCTCGGCCAGAGAGACCGGCAGAGATGTGCTTACCTAGTATATATTTGAATTAATTTGACCCATAGATGAAAAGGGGCAGAAGTGGTATTTCAAAAGTCATAACAATCAACAGAAACATGGACAGATATTAACTCACCAGATGTGAACATGTCTCCAGATAACATTGGCACCTTGCTGACGAATAAGTGTATTTTCATTCATGACATATAAAAGGGCATCTAATGGATAAAAGTATCATCAAGACAGCCCTTGAATTCAAAATGGCATCTAATGGATAATCTCAAGTATCATCAAGACAGCCCTTGAATTAAATCAGTCAGTCAGTCAGTCAGGTAGCTTTGGCAAACCAGGTCACTGTCAATTATGCACTCACTTTTAAATCTTGAATGTATTGACAAATGATGGCTGTTGCTGCTGCAAAACTGAACACATTTATTGTTTAATTATTGCTGCAGAGCATTGCAGATTTTCTGCAGAGCACACAGAATATAGCAGATTTTCTGCAGAGCACACAGAATATAGCAGATTTTCTGCAGAGCACACAGAATATAGCAGAGTTCCTTCAGATTTGTGTAACTATGGCATGAAGAACATAGCAGAGTTCCTTTAGATTTGTGTAACTATGGCATGCAGAACATAGCAGAATTCAGATTTGTGTAACTAAGAAACATTTGTCACATCAATTATAGCTGCAGAACATAGCAGTTCCTTCAGATTTGTGTAACTAAGACACATTTGTTACATCATTACAGCTGTAGAAAAAAGCAGTTCCTTCAGATTTGTGTAACTATGACACATTTGTTGCATCATTATAGCTGCAGAACATAGCAGTTCCTTCAGATTTGTGTAACTAAGACACATTTGGTACATCATTACAGCTGCAGTACATAGCAATTCCTTCAGATTTGTGTAACTATGACACATTTGTTGCATCATTATAGCTGCAGAACATAGCAGAGTTCCTTCAGATTTGTGTAACTATGACACATTTGTTGCATCATTATAGCTGCAGAACATAGCAGAGTTCCTTCAGATTTGTGTAACTATGACACATTTGTTGCATCATTATAGCTGCAGAACATAGCAGAGTTCCTTCAGATTTGTGTAACTAATACACATTTGTTGCATCATTATAGCTGCAGAACATAGCAGAGTTCCTTCAGATTTGTGTAACTATGACACATTTGTTGCATCATTATAGCTGCAGTGCATAGCAGACTTTCTTAAGATTTGTGTAACTGTGACACATTTGTTACATCATTATAGTTGCTAAACATAGTTTCTTCAGATTTGTGTAACTAAGACAAATTTGTTACATCATTACAGCTGCAGAACATAGCAGAGTTCCTTCAGACCTTCTATATGATGATTGAGAACGCAGAAAACAAGTTACAGACGTCTATACCATTGAAGCAGTGCCAACACTTGATGCCTCAAGAGTCATGCTTCAATTCCAAGAATTTGCCATTCCTGTGTCCAAGTAGTGAGGAAGTTAAATATGAGATGACCAGAATCTCTGTGGACTTTGTCAGTATATTTTTAGTTGAGTCTGGCTCAGCTCTTAACATACAGGTGTGTTTATAGCTTTATCTGTTCTGAACTTTGGCTGATGTCCTGGGTTATGGACATTATATGTTGATCCTTTGTTGTCATTAATGACATCATGGTAACTACTCATGGACACTTAATTTGTCAATCAGTCATTAGATATATAAAAAATGGATGCATTAAAAGTAGCCACTGTTAGTGTAATAAGAGTACTATTGTCAGGGTGGACAATACCCAGATATTAAATAGGAAAAGCCTATATGAATGCTACATGAAAACACAGAACAGAAGGTGTTGGAGACTTATTGCAGCTGACCTTCAGCGTAGAGATAATTTTATGATGATAGTGATTATTAGTGTTGAGGCAACAGTTTGCTCACATTATATTGAATTGTTCATAACTATCATAGATAGACGGGAGAAATCTCATCATACGCAACATTGAATGCATAAAAACAGCTATTACTAGAATAGACAGAATACAAAATAGTGACAACATTAGAAGAAAAATTGGTATCGCTTCCTGCATTGAATTTATAGAAAGACAACAAATATAGTGGTTTATACATTTTTTGAGAATAAACACAATCAACTACTACTTTGTACCTATAACTGTAAAAACTCTGCTGTTTAGCTCGAGGGAGACCAAGCCTGACATGGATTTATCCTTTCAGGGTACATCAAACATATATCAACACAGTCCAGGTGGCACATTTGTCTCTAGATGGAAAACTTCAACTCTCCTACAATGCTTAATGGCAAGTTCAGACCATATCTTCCAAGTGGCAATATGATATATATAGAATAGATAAAAAGGAGCAGCATATGTAGGCAGATGTAGATAAAATGTTCCGTACAACTATGAATGAAGTTACTGGTTATGGACATTATGGTTCAACACTGAACACAGATCTGTTTACAAATTAATCATTAGTGATGAAAGTGAGGCAGCAGGTTGTAAGTAAAGGGCATTTACCAAAGTACCTGCTTTTAAGATTTTTCAATAACAAATCTTTATTTAATGCATTTGTGGAAACATTTATGTGTCACCAATATCTAGTTTCTTTAAACAAACAGGTGCACTCCATTTGTCTCAGTTACTTTTAGCCAGAGAATGATTTGTTTTGTGATATTATCACAACCCCAGGAATCTACGTTGGTCAGGGTTGTCTGAATCCACCCCATTGTTCCATCCTACATCTCTTTCATACATTCTTATTTACCCCCAACACAAAATGCAGCTGTTTCCTGCATCCTCTGTAAACAAAATTCTTGTCTGTTTAGTGTGAGTTTGGACCCCTATGGCCTCTCTCATTGTTGTGTGACATAATTCCTTGCCCACTAGGTGCTGAGTGGGGGAAGGAACACTGTTATCTCCTTGTAACCAGTAGATAACAGATTTAATGGGATTGGTGTTGGTTGGGACACGTTCTCAAGGGGACATGGACTGTTCTTGTTTATTTAATATAGGCCCTTATGTTTTAGTTTCTTGCATATATGTGTGTGGATGGTGCTCAGATGCAAAACAGATCTGTTACCATGTAATACATTTAACCAGTTATTAAATAAACATTGCTGAAAGAAATAAACATTCCAGCAGTTTATTTTCACTGCCTTTCATTTTCATGCAGCAGGTCTTTTGCAGAACACTATCATCATGGCAGAAAGACCCTCAATCTTTGCCAGGTCTCCTACCTCATGCAGTTTTTTTTAACTGAGGATATCTTTAGTGTCTGTCGCCACTTCTGTGTTGGTTGACCCGCTGCCTCATGCAGACACCATGCCTTCCATTATTGCTCTTTCTAAGCCACTATAATGTTTCTCATCTCATCTCATGTTCCTCTTGTACCTTGCGGTGTCGAGGTGAAATATAAACATCATGAGAGTGCCCGATTATGGGCTTCAACTATGGCTCACCATAGGGGATTGACTCCCTGTGGTCAGATTTGTGTCCTAAACCTGCGACTGGCCTAGCAAGCCGGCAGGGGATCTTCATACTGCTCGTAGAAAAACTAAGAAGTATAAACTGTAATGTTTAAAATGGCCAAATTATTTCACTTTCTGAGATCTGAAATTGTTTATGAGCCAATTTTCTCCTTGTAAAATGTCAATATTGATCTTTTTCATGATCCACTATCTATATTGTTAGAAGTTTTCTCCTTTATTTAAGTTTACCAGTCCTGACTTTTCTTTTTTAACATTCATATGCTTCCATGGGAAAGATGCTTTCTGTAGCATTGATTATATAACATATAATTATACTTGTATTTTCTGCTTTCTTCTGTTCTCTGTTGTTCTTTTGCCTTTCTTTTTTAAACATGAGTATCATATATGGTCAATGACAGAAAAAGAGAAAAGAAAAATCACAACAGAAATGAGATTCCTGAGAAAAATACTCAACGCATCAAGGAGAGATAAGATCAGAAATGAAGAAATCAGGACTAAAGTGGAGGTTCACAGCAGCACTAGATGTTATTAGAAAGCAGCAAGTCAAATGGTTTAGCCATGCAAGTAGGTTACCATTCAACAGCATACCACAACAAGCAATGATGTACAGACCAGATGGAAACAGAGGAAGAGGCCGAACACGTAAATGTTGGACGGAGGGAATAGCAGAGTCCATGGGAATATCAATACATGAAGCCCATAATCGGGCACTCTCACGATGTTTATACTTCACCTCGACACCGCAAGGCACAAGAGGAACAAGATGAGATGAGATGAGATGAGTATCATATACAGTGAGTTTTGGTATGCACTTAATACAAGGTGGTAATCACAGTCTCAGCAGATATTTCATCAGTATGTTTGGAATGAAGATGTGTCTAAGTATTAAAAGTGTCTGTGCATCACTATTGGTGGTTGGTCATCTTGTCAATATGTGACCAAACTTTTTGAGTTGTTGTGTTTTAATATTGCCTGACACTGGTGCTGTCACCACTTGTTTCCTCATATCATTGCGTCTGACCTTGTCTCTTCCCTTTACATTTATAGTTTGTTGCAGGCTTTTCATTTCTGTTGTCTCAGTTTTCGTTTTCTCCTGTCTTGTTAGTGTCAAAACCTGTAATTTTTAGCATGTTGGTAGAAAGAATGTGTTGCACATTGCTCTTTTTGGATCAATTACTTTGTATGCGCTGCAGTACTGATGAGATTTGTCCATAATTGATGTTCTTTGCAGCATCTTTGTCTAATGACTACTGCTATTATCCCTAAGTATTTTAATGTTTCATAAAATTTCATAAAATATACATGAAAACAACTGCATTTATGAATTGTTGCAAACAGGTGCACCCAGTTCGTATTGCCAACTGTAATCTACATGGACCAAGCACAAGGGCAGGCATCACAGGAATGATAGATAAAGTAGAGCTGAAACAGTATGTGTCTTGTAGCTCTCCAAAACTGAACCTGCACAACTGGCTGGAGGCTGGCGGCCTGTCCCTGGGCCCAGTCACATTAGAGGCTGCCATGGCTTTAGCTCACCCTCAGCTGTATCAGGTGTGTATGGTGTCATCCCTTCAAGTCATGATATGCTATGTATAGTTTAATGTATTGTATGGGTCAGTGACATGTTCAGAACAAGCAGTTGGAAGACAGGATTAATGACCTAGAAATGTGACAACTGTCATGAATATATGACACTACAAATAAACAAGTTCCAAACATACCAGAAATGGACACAGTATTACTGAATGAGATCATAGCCAGACAACTACAATATTTTGAATTCATCAAGAAACAGTATGGTTATGAAAATCTGGCTAGATTACTAGTTAAACATTCAAGAGAAACATAATGAACCAATGTTAAAGTAACCCCCAATGATGGTCAGGACAGAAAATACACCTTCATGGTGAGACACAGACAGTATTGTAGATCCATGACAGTCCATCTTCAGCGTGAACATGGTAAACAAATACAAACAAATTCCTGAAGAAGAAACCTGCAATGGGTCTGTGGAGTATCAGGACCGTCACAGTGTGCAGACCTGAATGCACGGAGCAATCGGTGGCCAGTCTTTCCCTCTTTTAGTAGTTGGTGGTCGGCAAGTGAAGGCATCGAACCCTCATCTGACAGTGCTCATGAAATTATCAGCGTAACCCCTTAACGGCTTCACCAGCATGCCCACTGTGAACATGGTAACAGATCTGATACTGTGTCATCAAGTGATGTGTTTGGACAGTGTGAGCTCTTCCTTCAAGTGTGTTACATATGTATTGGCTGTTCTATGAGCTATCTACAGCTATTTAAAGTAACTATATTAGTGCACCGGCTTACTGACAGTGGTTCAGCTTGGTTTCCTAATAGTGGAGGAATTATCCTACCCTTACAAAGTTAAGGTGGCTGGTGTGACACTACTCATAACACTTCTCTTGTGCCACGTTATCACTGAATCTATGAGCTAACATGTTTTTTTCCATTATGCCTAATTGGCATGACAACATGGTTATTTGACTACAATCACTGCTTTATTCTTTTCTATGTTCTGGTTTGTACATGACACCTAGTTCTGTATCTCTGTAACTCAGAGATCAATGTGTCCAACTTCAGCATTAATGTGTGTCAGTACAGGACTGTTTTCTATACCTTGAGGCATTATAGGTAACTGGTGCTGGCTCCATATTTTTATAAAGCAATCAGTATGTGATGCTAGACCCCCATATTAAAAATAAAACCAATAAGGGCTGAAATGGGTGATGTGGCCAGTATCATGACAGCTGCCTTTATCTCCTAGAAAATGTCCTGGTACTCATTGTATTCTGGATCGACCTGAGAGACCAGATACATTTAAAACCAAATTGTGTCATCGATGGAAGTTTCAACGCATGACCACTGAGCTGGCAGGCAAGTGTGCTAGTCGCTGTGCTACCGTGGTTGTCATTAATTTGTGTACTGTAAGGTTGACTTCTGTGTTGACAGATTCCAAACCAGATATTTAGATCTGTCTACCCATGGGAAAGGAATGTGTTTTAAAGCAGCAGGTAATTAGTTCTGTTTACCCATAGGAAGGGAAGGTGTTTTAAAGCAGCAGGTAATTAGCTCTGTCTACCCATAGGAAGGGAAGATGTTTTAAAGCAGCAGGTAATTAGCTCTGTCTACCCATAGGAAGGGAAGGTGTTTTAAAGCACCAGGTAATTAGTTCTGTCTACCCATAGGAAGGGAAGGTGTTTTAAAGCACCAGGTAATTAGCTCTGTCTACCCATGGGAAGGGAAGGTGTTTTAAAGCAGCAGGTAATTAGCTCTGTCTACCCATGGGAAGGGAAGGTGTTTTAAAGCACCAGGTAATTAGCTCTGTCTACCCATAGGAAGGGAAGGTGTTTTAAAGCACAAGGTAATTAGCTCTGTCTACCCATAGGAAGGGAAGGTGTTTTAATGCACCAGGTAATTAGTTCTGTCTGCCCATGGGAAGGGAAGGTGTTTTAAAGCACCAGGTAATTAGTTCTGTCTGCCCATGGGAAGGTGTTTTAAAGCAGCAGGTAATTAGGCTGTCTACCCATGGGAAGGGAAGGTGTTTTAAAGCAGCAGGTAATTAGTTCTGTCTGCCCATGGGAAGGGAAGGTGTTTTAAAGCACCAGGTAATTAGTTCTGTCTGCCCATGGGAAGGTGTTTTAAAGCAGCAGGTAATTAGGCTGTCTACCCATGGGAAGGGAAGGTGTTTTAAAGCAGCAGGTAATTAGTTCTGTCTGCCCATGGGAAGGGAAGGTGTTTTAAAGCACCAGGTAATTAGTTCTGTCTGCCCATGGGAAGGTGTTTTAAAGCAGCAGGTAATTAGGCTGTCTACCCATGGGAAGGGAAGGTGTTTTAAAGCAGCAGGTAATTAGCCTGTCTACCCATGGGAAGGTGTTTTACAAGAACAGTTTTGCCCGGGCTGTAGCCTGATGGTCTACTACCAACTGTTATGGGGTGTTTTAATATGTGCAACTTGCGAACAGTACTTTCTGTTGTGCCCTCATTTGAGAAAGCTAGGTATCTGATCTAACTACCACACAGAGCAAAGGGATGTGTAAAATCATTAAAAACCAGTGGTTCTTGCAAACATTCCTAGCCCTTGATTGGGAGCAAGTCCAGTAACTTCTAATCTAAATGTGGACAAGAAAAACTAAATTATTTGCTTCAAAATGACCATTTAAAAATAAAATTTGTTTGAGTAGCAATGAATAATGATGAGAAATGGTATACACATCTGCTTCAAATTGCATCTTTCTGATTTGTTCTAGAATCAGGATAGATTCCTGAGACTGCATGATGCCAAGACGAAGCGACTGTGGTTCTTGTGGAATGATGCCAACATGGCGACAACAGCACCTGCCACTGTAGTGGGGAAATGTGGATGTCTCGGAGGCTGTGCTTTCTTTGGCAAGAATAAAAATGGCTTGACTTTCTTTAAAATAAAACGGCATAGGGATGGCAGCAACATAGTAGCTGTTCCACAGGTAATGATAAATGTTTAAAGAACTTCCAGTTTGCTTGTATTCATTCATTCAGTAGCATGTCCTTTGCAGAACCTCACTCCCATAACATCTTCCGGAAAACTTCTCAGTCATAAGCAAGATGTCCCGCGTCCGATACACCCATCTGGAGATCATCTGCCACATGCTGCATCCATCTTCTATTTGGCCTTCGTCTTCCTCTCTCCTCTGGCGTCTACCCCTCCATTATTGTTCTCTCCAAACTTTCATGATGTTTCAAGTGACCAAAATATTTCAATTTTCTTTGTTTTATCGTCTTTAGTAGCCAACCTTCTTCAATATTCAGTTCATGTATGGATGCATTTGTTCTTGTCTGCATCCAAGGTATTGTTAGAACCCATCTATAACATTTATATTCAGAGGTATTTATGCCATGAACAGACAGAAAAATCAATCAACAAGTCCTTCAAGAAACAAATGAAGATCTTAAATTGATTAGTGACATTAGACGTAGACAGTCATAATATTTTAGGCATGTTATGAGAAGAAATGAATTGGAGAACTTGGTGACAACTGGCAAGATCGAAGGGAAGAGACCAATGGGAAGACTGAGAAATAAATTCCGGCTTGGCCACATGGCATGGTGGAGACAGGAACACGGAGCTGATCCACGACTCTGGTGATCGAGTGAGATGGCAAAACATGACCGCCCACGCTTATCGGCATGGCACATGATGGATGGATGGGATTTATGCTCAGTTCAGCTTGTTTAGTAAGTGTCCAGGTCTGACAGGCATATGTTGCAATGAGAAAGTGCATGCTCTTAAAAATCTTAATTTACTTGTATACTTTTCCCTTGAACTAGATTACCATTATTGTGTGTACCTATAACTAGCTACTCCAAGGGTACAAAGGAAGCTGTGATGGGAGTAGTGTATATAACAAACACCATGGTCTGGGTTCAGCTCTCGGTTGAGGAGAGACTTGTTTCCAACTACATGTAGCTCTGGAATTGATCCAGCTCATAAGATGAGCTCCGATGAGAGATAAGTGTGTGGATGGCCTGACCACATGACGTAATCATGACAATAACACACACTTAATCCAGCACTGGTATCATGTGAAATGGTGACCCATGACTGCTCCCACCTATTGACATGACACATGATGAGGAAAGAAGCTGATCATCATAACTATTATAAGGTATTTTACTTGACAGCTCTATGAAATGATTTGCCATGGGACTACTTACTCCTGTATATATTGTGTTTCATTCATAGTGAGTTGTATGTTTACTTGTAGGTTTGCAAGGATGGAAGTGATCCTGGCTTTGGACAGAGTTTGTTACATGCAGGCAAGCTGGTGTTTGAAACCAGTCAGTTGACCTTGAGAATCTCCCCAACAAAGACTGCTGGTGATGTCACTGGATTTGCCTTCACACGAGGCTACATGAGTGAGCTGGCAAGTCCTGAAGTTGATGAAATTGGTAGGTTAAAAACTGTGCTCCACTGTGGTGTTTTACATAATTTCAAATTGCCTGCAAGTTGTCTGTTCTATTTATTGTTATTAATCCCCATACAGGTCATGATTTTGGGTCCATATTTGTATTAAGCTTAGATGACAGTTGAAATATTACATCTGGAGCCATATGTGTTAACTGCACTGCGTTGACTTGGTGGTTTGTGTGGTATAGCTTTGATAGAATCTAACGTGATTCTTATCCTTCTTAAGCCTGCAAGTACTCACATCCACATGTGTACCTCTCCTGCTCACACACATCCACATATATATACAAATATTATATAGTTTGCACAGTTCAGTATGCATGCAATTCAGTTTCAGCAATTTAGTTAAACTAGCTGACCCGGCCCGGCTTCGCCCAGTCCCTGGTGTGAGCATCTCATTTAATTCATATAAGTAGTCATATAAGTTCTCGTTCCCGTTACCGACTGTCTGTCTGTCTGTCTGTCTGTCTGTCTGTCTGTCTGTCTGTCTGTCTGTCTGTCTGTCTGTCTGTCTGTCTGTCTGTCTGTCTGTCCGTCCCTCCCTCTCTGTCTGTCTGTCTGTCTGCCTGTCTGTCTAATCATTTATTGGTTGCAGTTAGAACAACCTTAGATAAACGAAGACCAACTTACAAAAAGCATTAGAAAGAGCACTTGAAAGATCTTTACATCTTCCCCAACAATTAACTTGGGTAAATGGAGCGGCGGCAGCAGCATCAGCAGAAGAAGGAAAAGGAGGAGTAGACAACTGCAGCGAAAAGGTGGGTCTGTGAGTCAAAGGTGGGATAGATACCCTGTATCTATCTGACCCGGCGTGGCTTCGCCCAGCTCCTGACAGGTAGCGTCTAATTAAATTCATACAACAAAAAAAGTAACTTAAAAGAATGTCCTTCCACACACCATCCATTATTTTTAATGAAAACTCTTTCTAATCACCTGCATGACTACAGTAACTTCTTAAGCATAAAAAGATGAGTTACAATGTTATGCATTGTGCATTATTTTTATGAAAACTTTGAAAATGCCTTAAAGATTGTATCATTATTTATTATAACTCATATGCCGGTACATAACTATAGACACAGAGTTTATAAATCTTTGAAAACGATGCCACAATATGACTATAAGTTATACAGAAAAGTTATGCCCCTTGAAATAACTTTTACAGAGTTAGGTCCCCTGAGATATATGAAATTATAATGAAAAATGAAATAATATTGGGTAAGCAGCCAATTTCACACTAAAAAAATATGACAGTGGGCTGCGCTGGAATGAAAGGAAGGCGTGTAGAAAATTTCATCTCAATCGGATGGGCCGTTCGCGAGCGCATAAAGGACATAGGGACATACAGACAGACAGACGGACGGAGATCGCCTTTTATATATAAGATAACCTCAAACACTCATGGCTCATTGATGAGGTACCATAGACAAACAGTTACTATGTAAAGTATGAGGCATTATTGCTGACTCTACAATCCACAAGTACAAGCCTCATTGCTAACGCTTCAGTCCACAACTGCACAAAGTACAAGCGTCACTGCTAATTCTTTAGCTCACAATTACATAAATTACTAGTTTTTCTGGTGACAAGAAGTTAATAAACAGAATACCACAGAATGACCATGGTTGGTTAAAAAGACAAGACCAGGTAATCAGTTTTCTGACTCACAAGATACAAAAAACTGTGCAGCGATTTGGGGTTGATAGACAATCACACCATACTGCAGAGCTCTGTCTTCAATAATACACCAAATACAACAAATTCAAGTGTGTTTATTGGCTTACTGAAGCTTCTGTGAATGATTGCAAAAAAGAAATGAAAAAAATATACCAGTTTATACAGGGGTAACACTGCAGATTTAGACAGTACAAGCATTCACGGACTAGCAAGAATGTTCACACCGTGCTTTGCTTTGATTTGTAAATTTCTTGGGTTCTCAAAATGATAGATAAGCATAGGTTGTAAAGTAAAATCATTCTCTGTGCTGCCTCCTAAAAAAGAGGTTAACCCATCCTTAACCCCATTATGAATATCCCTTCCGGGCAAGGGTGCGCCTATGGAGCACCCATTTATGCTGTTTATCTGATTGTCTATGAATTGGCCATACATGATTTTCTAGGCATCCGTAAAGAAAGTAGTCTACCTTGGTCGCAGCTAAAGAGGAAAGTAAAGGCAGGCTCCTTTTTTTTTTGGGCCGCTCACTTGCTTTGAACTCAAGCAAGTCCATACACACTATTTATAATAGTGATGGACTGAATTTTGCATGTGGATTAGCTTTCCATATTAACAGTGTCCCTCGTCATCAGGCAAACCCACTCCGACTTCAGAGGTACTTGTAATTTATATCCCCAAGTCAAGGACGACAGGTCAACAGTTTAGTCCAGCTGTCCGGTGTAGGGTTTGAACCTCTAACCTCGGCATCAGCACAACGGATGTTTAAGAACACATGTTCTTACCCATTCGGCCATGTGGACCTGCACAGGCTACTTTTAAAACAAGTACCTAGAAATTGGTGTGAACATTATGCCTTCCTCTGCATATTCACCCCAGACTGTAGAACACTCCCAATTGGGCCTAGAGCCATGATGCCGTTTCATCTTGAACACTGCTTGTTCCATTTGAAAGTGGTTTTTCCAGTGCTTCACTGTATCATATGAAGGACAGACATCATTATAAACGACAAGCATCATCTCTTGAATGTTGCGCAGATTTTCCTTGCAGGTTGTGGAATTTGGTTACACAGTGATCCCCCATATTGTCCAAGACACAGCTTCATACACACCTGCACCCGTTTCCCCACCAATTGCGCATGCTGATGTGCTTCTCACCCCCCCCCCCCCTCCCCCAAACCACCACCACCACACACCCACAATATGTGCATGCAGCAAATTTTAACCAGTAGTGTGTCTTTACAATGACACAAAGCAATTCTGCCTGTCTTAATGATAGTAAAGTGCAAAACTTTGTGCACTCCTTATATACAAAAAACTACAATAGATAACATTCCAGTTCTATTATATATAAATACCTTCTGCAAATTATATTTTATTGTGGTTCAGAATTAAGTGTGGGAATATCACAAATTGAAATTGATTGTTTTTATTTTCAGGAATCAATAAGATTTATGGTACCATGATGACCCCAACAGATGACCCCAGACCTAAGTCGACATTCAGTGACACTCAAATGCTGATTGCTTCCACCAAACATGGGGAAGTGAGGCGCTTCAGCAAGGAAAGTCTTCTCACCAGACAGAGCTCTCTTCCTTCATCAGATAAAGCAACCACTGTTGCGCAGCACCAACAGCTGGGTTTAGGTTAGTTTCCAGCAATGTTAAATGATCCCCCATTATAACTGATGCTGAAATTTGACAGAGTAATTAAGTTGCAGTAGTTTCCTCCTAAAATCTGTGACTTCACTGTGTTTCCTCAACTGTTTTTTAACCAACAGATCCTTGGTTCCATAAAACTCTTACTCCACATCACCCTAATGTATCTTATAAGCACTTATTCTTCTCTCTTGTTGTCAAATAGTCTTATCTATCTCTCTTATGAAGTTGGCAGTCTGTCTTAAGTTCCTCATGCACTTATGAAGTTGGCAGCCTGTCTTGAGTTCCTCATATATCCAAATAAATTCTCATTCTTTGGGGTTGGGAAGCAGAGCCTAAAGATTATCACCTGGTCACAACCTGGTAATGAGAAGTATGGTTGTGATATGTCTGTCTCTGGATATTCTTGAAGTTATTTTTAATTAAAATTAGTATAATTACTGATTTTATCTCTTGACATACAGCTCTATCTTTAGCTTGAATTTGTCAGCCTACCTTCTCATTTCCAAAAAGATTGCAGTAGGCAGACATTGATTGGACTTTGTGTGATTTGTATCAATAACTGATATCTTGAAGCTGTCTATTTCATTATTTTTACTGTCCTATAAGCCTGTGGTGACTGACTGGGTGTCAGTGAAGAACACTGTTTTGCTTTATATTGTCATAAATGCTTAACAGACCAAGTTGCAGCCACTCCCCTATCCTACCACAAACACCAGCACACACCTTTAAAGTCATTTCAAACTGTAGTCCCAGCCACCAAATTGAATACTGTACATGTAAACATTTAACAGTATTGTATGACAGTGTGAATTTTGAAAAATGCCAGCTTTATAAAAACACTTTCAAACTCTATTTTAAGCAGCTAATTTTAAAAATGGATTACTGACACTGGTATCTATGTGTCAGGAAGTGACTTAATGAATGATACAGGGTTGGCATGAAGTATTAGGGTTCTTGACGACAAGACCTGTTCATCTGATGTAAAGATCATACGACACCATGTCAGGCGTAAGGTATGGTAGACTGTGTCCGGTGTGAGAGCAAAGTGGGCATGAGATGACTGCATGAGCTCAGTAGGGTACATAAGTGCTGTGTGAGCATGGTTTGATTGCTGCATATGCTATCAATCTCAAACCTGGACTTTATCCAAATTACACCTTTGCAAAATCAACACCTGCGAAATGAGATGCCCGAGGAGAGCTGCCAACTTAACAATCCGAGACCGAGTAAGAAATGCTACTATCAGACAGACTGTGGGATCAACACCTTGTGCCACATTTATTGAAAGACAGAAGATCAAGTGGTTTGGCCATGTCGTTAGAATGCAACATCAGCAACTACCATCACTGGCCTTACATCAAAGATCATCTGCGACGAGACCACGAGGACGTCCAAGAAGAAAATGGATTGACGACATCAGAGACATTGTACAACCACACGGAATGACACTATCCAGTGCCGTCCACCGGGCGCTGGAACGCAAATTATTCCTCCCCACGACGCTTGACGGCAGAAGTGGAAGATGATGATGATGATGATGATGATGATGATTGACTGTCTGGTGTGTGGTGGCCAGTAGTCAGGTTTATTATTTGATGATGATTATTTTATCAGCCATTCTGTCTGCAATGACATCATTTTGTGATGTCTGGATTGTTGACTGAAGTTACTGTTATATCACAGTTCTTCTTTTGACGTCTGTGCGTTCTCATTGTATAAATTGCTTGAGAAAGTCATCAGCCGAGAGAATGTGTTTTTCCTAACTGGTCATAGCAACATACATACAGACATATATAGAGGACATCATATTGTAAAATCATAGCATGTAGTTATCTCTCAATGCATTTATCTTCTTTATCAAATGATCAGTTAATTTTATTTATTTCACAGTTTCCCAGTCTGGCCCAAAGAGAGGGAGGAATTCATTCCCATTAAGTGGAGGGCAAAGTCCAGCTGGGATCAGGAGAGAAACTAGATCACAGAAGTCAGGTGTGTCTGACTTGTCTGATTCAACCACCAGCCAGTACCACACAATGTATAACAGTGCCAGAACACCACCTGTGCTGAGACGTCCCATCTCTAAAACCAGCATGGAGAGTGGGCCTTATTTCACTGCAGACGAAGAAGATGATTCTGATGATGAAGGCAATGCTACACTTACTCGTGACAATGTAGACTTTGCTCTCATGTCTGTTGGAAAGACAAGTATGTTCATTTTCATATTCACAACTACCAGACTCATTTCTCATATTCTAGTTTAAAAGTGTAGAACACCTACTGTGTTGCACTTTCATGCTACTTTGATGACACTTGTTCACAGAAGTCTGGTTGAGATAAATATTACAACAAAAACTACAGGGATTGTCAATTACTATGTTCAGGGTAATTGTTTATGTTCAGTATAATAGTCTGAAAGTATTTCATTCAGATTACAAACATTTTTTAAATAGACAGTGCAGTACTAAACATTTTTTTCTGTAATACAGGCACTGTAATATAAGATTGACTACAACATGGGATTCATTTCATTCAGGAGATGCGTGAAACAATTTTAATTCTGAAGTCATGCGACGTGATTAATACAAGATTATTTTCACAATGAGGTGACACTGCCTCGACGATTTAATGGTGAACCTTTTGTAAATATGATCAGAAGTGTACTGATGGGTTCTGAATGGAATATTCAAACACTGTAACTAGGACACAGTGGAATCACCAGTTTATGAAAGTTATTATGGGTGCTTATATGTCCTTCTGCATGAGTGTGTCTGCTGATGTGTATTTGTGTGCACATATTGACACACATGCAGCTATTTTGTTTTAAATTCATGTTTCATGTCATGTTCTTTTACTTTCTGCTCCCTGTGCCCCTTTCTATTTCTGTTTTAAGTTCCAAGACTCCTGGACGGGACAGCATTCAGGAACATGTTCCTCTGTGTTGTTCATTGTATATATATTTTTTATTGTATTTTTGTTGCTCCGTTGATAAAGACCTCGGCTGAATCGTTCGCCACTATCTGTGTCTGTGTAACTTCTCACTCATATTTTGTGTTTTTATTCAGACTGCCATAAAGCCTGGCATCATAAACCCCTTCTGTTGATGACTGTCATAAATGGGTGGCAGAGCCAGTGTATGCTGCATACACAGAATAGCTATGACCCTGATGTGGTGAAGAGTTAATCTTATGACCTCATTTTGTCTGAGTTCTGACTTCACCAGCAGACTGCGAGATATTGTGACCATCCCAGACCATACTCAGTCACAGTGTCAACGTCTCAGATCTAGGGATAGAAGACTCGGGTTCAGACAGGCGATCAAAGATCTAACATAACTCCAAGTGCAAACATTATCAATCTACTTTAATATCAGGTAGATCTAATGAACAGTCATCTAGCACTTTCTTTCATGATATCTTACATACACATCGACAAAGCATCATATAATTTATACATCACAGCATTAGTCTATTAACAACAATCTCTAGACTCTAAACCAATATCTATATGTTCTGTCCCTAGAAGCTAAACCCTCCTTTCAGTCCACTGTCCAGTAGCCGTCTGCCCTCCGACTTGTGTCCGGTGGACACGGCGTGTCTCGCACACCTCGTGAGAGTTGCTTCTCACGCTTTAGGCGAACTCTGCCTGGGTCTATTGCGCAGTAGGCAATTCGACCCCTATGTTATCGAACGTTCGAGACTTCGAACATTCGGGTCGTTCTTATCTCCCTTCTTTGGACGCTGGTTCTTTCCGTGTATTGTTTCCCTTGTACTATGCCTGTGAGACTCTGACACACAGAAATTATCAGATGCTGGTCTGGCCATCTGTCATTTTCATAAGTTAACAGCTTTCTGTATTTTGCATTTACTGTCATGTCATATAATGCTGTTGTTATATGTGTTTATTCTTCATGTTAAGTTGTGTTCAGTGTTATTCAGCTTAATGTTTTGGGACGCATAGCAACACTTAATATCATCATGAAGTGGTATGGAACACACTATCTTGCAAATATACATTTGTGACATTTTTATCACATACACAACCCTAAAGTATTGTTTCATTTTTTCCAAGCAAACACAGGTGATAAGATCTCCCAAGGGATTGTCAGGCATACATCACATAAAAAAAGACTGGTCAAGAAAAAGAAGAAGAAAAGCTTACAGGATGGCAGTGATTTTGTTTCCGCTACCTCCAGCCTGTCTTCTTTGGAGAGTACATTGTCATTTTGCTCGGTCACCTCTGTCAATGACAGTGACCTTTCAGACACTGAGGATCCGGGTGACCTCATTGACATGATCAACCTTCATAGTCACATGAATCTACCGATCACAGAGTCACCACTTCTGTTGTCCTGTTACTCGCAGCATCTCTCGCACTACTACTGCCAGGTGAGTCCAAGTAATCTTGTTTACATGATTAGGGCAGGGATCTTTAGGTGCTAGACCTGCCCGCATCAGTAACTTGAGTCCAAGTAATCTTGTTTACATGATTAGGGCAGGGCTCTTTAGGTGCTAGACCTGCTCGTATCAATAACTTGAGTCCAAGTAATCTTGTTTACATGATTAGGGCAGGGATCTTTATGTGCTAGACCTGCCCGTATCAATAACTTGAGTCCAAGTAATCTTGTTTACATGATTAGGGCAGGGATCTTTATGTGCTAGACCTGCCCGCATCAGTAACTTGAGTTCAAGTAATCTTGTTTCCATGATTAGGGCAGGGATATTTAGGTGCTAGACCTGCTTGTATCAATAACTTGAGTCCAAGTAATCTTGTTTACATGATTAGGGCAGGGATCTTTATGTGCTAGACCTGCCCGCATCAGTAACTTGAGTCCAAGTAATCTTGTTTACATGATTAGGGCAGGGATATTTAGGTGCTAGACCTGCTCGTATCAATAACTTGAGTCCAAGTAATCTTGTTTACATGATTAGGGCAGGGATCTTTATGTGCTAGACCTGCCCGCATCAGTAACTTGAGTCCAAGTAATCTTGTTTACATGATTAGGGCAGGAATATTTAGGTGCTAGACCTGCTCGTATCAGTAACTTGAGTCCAAGTAATCTTGTTTACATGATTAGGGCAGGGTTCTTTATGTGCTAGACCTGCCCGCATCAGTAACTTGAGTCCAAGTAATCTTGTTTACATGATTAGGGCAGGGATCTTTAGGTGCTAGACCTGCTCGCATCAATAACTTGAGTCCAAGTAATCTTGTTTACATGATTAGGGCAGTGATCTTTAGGTGCTAGACCTGCCCGCATCAGTAACTTGAGTCAACAGAAAATAACTGTAGGAAAAATATATGTTGTTGATGTAGTTGTAACAGCTATTAAAAAAAAGTTAGTTTCATGTCTTTGTTTACAGAAAGTTGCAATCAACCTCAGTATTTATTGGCTGTTGTGATTTACTGCCATCTCTGTGGCGAAGGGGTTACGGACGCAGTTCGTAATCCCACATACCGCAGTCGAAACACAGCCGCGGGCAATTTGGCAGCAGAATGCCTCGCATTGTTTTTTTTACGAAATAGTATGGGTACTGGTCGTTCAGAAAGCAATGGCAAACTACTGAACGTAAACTTACCAACCACAAATGCTGGGGTTGACTGCGACGTCCTGTAAAGTATATGCAAAAAAGGATTTTTTGTGATGTACTAGGCAGTTTTGTGCTCAGTAGTTTGCCATTGCATTCTGAACATTTGATGCTCATACCATTGAAATCAGTGCAAAGTGATCTGCTCCTAGATCATCAGTGACTGATTTTGAACCCTTGACCCAGTATGTCGGAGAATTGTGAAACTAACCCCCAAGAGTTGCCCCCATCCATAAGACTGAGTTCATGGGTGCTACAGAAATAAAAATAAAAATAGATCAATAGATCATGACATATGCATTGAAGTGATCAATTCTCTTCCTCATTTCCTTTCTTACCCAGACAGTACCCTAATATAATTTTGAAAATGTTTCTGGTGCCCATTTGATCATGGTGGGTCGATCCTGGAGTTGTACTGGTCAGGACAATTAATTCTGCCTGTGATTGAACCAATGACTTGGCAGACTAGTGCTCTAACCACTATGCCACCACAGCTCCGCTACAAAAATAGCCCGAAAGTGGTATTTTCTGTTGATGTCAGAGTCAGTTTATGAGTTAACAGAGATCACAATGGATCCTAGTTTACATGCATGTAGTTCATGTGTCCGTATTAAATCATGGGTCTGGCTGTTAGCACTTCTTGTTATAAAGAAATGTATACATGATTGCACAGAATGTGTATGCTTTTTACATGCATTTTTACAAACTTGAGTTGAGTTTTAAAAAAAAACATCACAGCAACTGGGACATTTCCATGTGTGCTCCATGCTCAGCTTCAACAACCAGCAAAGAGTCCCAATACTAACGTTATCAGTTGTAGTCTAATGTGTCCGTCTGGCCTTTCCTGGGAATACTGAGTATCAGCCAGATCCTGTGGTCATGCCCTGCCACACCATTCTCTCTAGGCCATTACAAACTTGGATAATACAAATGAAAGAATAACTGTGAGGTTAAATAGTATTTATAGTGTAAATTGTGGTGTGTGTGTGTGCGTGCGTGCGAGGGAGGAAGAGAGAGTGACAGTGACTGAATGAGTGAGTGAGTGAGAGAGAGAGAGAGTGAGTGAGAGAGTGAGTGAGTGAGTGAGTGAGAGAGAGAGAAAGAGGAGTATGCGCTGCAAGCATTGTTAGTTTTGTAGGTATTAGTACAACTGTTCATGAATGTGTTGCCAACTGTAGTCATATACCGAGTTTATGTATGTGTTGCCAACTGTAGTCATATACCGAGTTTATGTATGTGTTGCCAGCTGTAGTCATATACCGAGTTTATGTATGTGTTGCCAACTGTAGTCATATACCGAGTTTATGTATGTGTTGCCAACTGTAGTCATATACCGAGTTTATGTATGTGTTGCCAACTGTAGTCATATACCGAGTTTATGTATGTGTTGCCAACTGTAGTCATATACCGAGTTTATGTATGTGTTGCCAACTGTAGTCATATACTGAGTTTATGTATGTGTTGCCAACTGTAGTCATATACCGAGTTTATGTATGTGTTGCCAACTGTAGTCATATACCGAGTTTATGTATGTGTTGCCAACTGTAGTCATATACCGAGTTTATGTATGTGTTGACAACTGTAGTCATATACCGAGTTTATGTATGTGTTGCCAACTGTAGTCATATACTGAGTTTATGATTGTGACTGTGTCAACTCTTGGCAGGACTGGTGCTCAAGTGCACCACAGATGGCAGTGTATACAAGCAGGTTTCATGGGCTGAACTCTGTCCAGTCTGAGTACTCTCTGTCATCTGCTGGTCATTCCATATATAGTGCTGGCGCCGCTTGGACTCCTCATTTTCTGAAGGTCAAGGATGGGTTTAGTGTCAATGTCATGAAACCTCAACCAGATATGAAGGTTAGACTACTTTCAGTTGTATGTCATCATTATTGTTATCATTATAATGATTATCATCACCTTATCACCAATATCATCATCATCATCATCATCATCATCATCAAGTTTCTGGCTAACTAGTGCAGATGACCATTCATCCCAGCAGCTCCCTCTCTCAGCAGTATGTATCAATTCATGTGCTGACATCTTTCCATGTGAAGATGCTAGAATGTCCATAATCTTCTCTAAATGTCCTCCTGTATCTTATTTTGACATTAGTCTTTCATGGCAGCACATGTTCCATTTTTTTTTCTGCTCATAATGAGATCCAAACAAAAAAATTGTCATCATCAGGCATCAGTAGACAGATCTTGGAAGTATAACAACCATCAGATGGATGAATAAGCGAAGGCATTGGCAGACTGATCTTGAAAATACATCAACCATAGGATTGAGGAACAGCCAAAGGCATCAGTAGACAGAACTTAGAAGTACAGCAACTATCAGATTGAGAAATAAGTAAAGGCATCAGTAGACAGAACTTGGAAGTACAGCAACCATCAGGTTGAGAAACAGCCAAAGGCATCAGTAGACAGAACTTAGAAGTACAGTAACCATCAGACTGAGAAATAAGCAAAGGCATCAGTAGACAGAACTTGGAAGTATAGCAACCATAAGATTGAGAAACAGCCAATGGTATCAGTAGACAGAACTTGGAAGTACAGCAACCATCAGATTGAGAAATAAGCAAAGGCATCAGTAGACAGAACTTGGAAGTACAGCAACTATCAGATGATGGAACAAGCAAAGACAGCAATAGCAAATAGAACTAGGTCTGATCAGATTCTGCCATCATGAACAGCAGATGGAAGTCCTGCAATGTAGCTGTTATATTTATTTAATGGTTCCTTACTTTGTATACATTTATGTTTTATTTTTTTTTTTCAGTTAAAAGAAAAACCATGCTTTTACAGTTTAATTCAGTGTGACACATGATTTTGATTCTTGTAGAAAACATCTCCAACAAATGTCACGGCTGATCTGTACACTGTGAAGGCCACGTTGGATAGAGAACACCGTAAGCAGACTCACCCAGATGATGGTGAGCCCAATGTCTTGTATTTTTTTTTTAGCATTTCAGTGGTGTATGTTCCTGTGTACATGCATTAATGGACCATTTTTTTGGGGCATATCCTGTTTACAGGACATCGTTGTCAACACCAGCATTTTACTGTTGTTGTTTACGTCTTGGCAATTTTACTTTCAGTAGTTTGCCATTGCTTTCTGAGTGACCGGCTCCCATACCAACACCTTAAATCCCAGCGTGACATGGTCTGCTGCCAAATTGATTGCAGCTGTGTTTTGAACTTGATTAAGTGGGCTTACAAATTGCGTCCATAAGCCCTTAGCCACGGAGACCGGCAATGGACGTTTACTGGTGCTTATATACTTCTTGATGTTAGTAGGCTGTGCCTTTAAGGACTAGTCTAATACAATCTGGGGATTTGGCAGGGACTTTGATGTCTTTCTCTCACAAGAACAGTGACAACTGATTGTGATTCTGATAGCTCACATAGACTACTGTCTGTTTGTTTCCTAGATCTGGCTAGTCTTGGTTTGTGGTTGTCAACAGTTTCTGATAGTGCCTTAGTTTGGAAATCTATATAGTACAGGATTTTGTGCTTTTAGTGCTTGAATAGACGGTTTTGTTTTTGACAAATACTTTGTATGTTAATGGGGTAGAATTCTCACCATGTCAACTTGTGAGTGACAAAGACATTCTTAGCTGTATAATTGCCTCGAGGTATTCATGCTGCAAATTTGGGTTTGTTCTGTTCTTCAATTTTGAGAAATTTGATGAACAGCAATTGAATGAATTGTCATTTAGTAGGACACTCTTTTAGTGGACATTTTGCAATGACTTGTCATTTGTATTTGGGAGTGAGATGATATGCAACTTTACTATGTCATGGCTTTTGGTTGTGTCAATTCAAGCCTATAACGGCTATTTATCCATGGCATATTTCTAATTCTGCTACAGGAGTTAAGTGGAAAGCAGAGTAAACATAGAGAAAATACATTAGTCACCAGCAGCAACAACAATGTTCGAACAGCACAATTTACTGGCAGACTGATAACTTTGAGCCTTGCTCCTTGTCACTAGTTAACAGAGATAATAAACAAATAACAAAAACATGTCTACCATTAGGGCTTTAAAGCAGCAACATTTCTGAATGATATTATTACTAGACATTGTAATAAGTATTAGTTAGTTAGTTAGTTAGTCGTAGTTCCAACCTCACAGCAACGGGTCGTCCCCATTATGCTCCGTTCCTGTGCCAGTGAATATCGCACAAAACGCTCCCCACTGCCCAATGTGAAAAGTGGAAAAGACAGGAGTCTCGACAAACAACAGCCCGCACAGATCCACTGTGCATAATGCCGCTGCCAGAATGTCAACACAATAGTCCCCCACGAAACACCCAGTTCATCTCTGATGGAATCGGCAGTCATTTTCCCATCTGGATGTTTCCTAGATGTTCACCCACGCAGTCCACGAAAATACAGTTCATCGTCGATGGCAGTGGCAGTCAACCAGAAGCCCAGCAGCCACGCATTTCTGCATAAGGCAAAAACCGGTCAATCTGGGACATAGCCATCTACCATCGCTCCGAACATGTAGTCATGTTCCAAAAAACCTCGGGCAGATTCAAAAGCATTTCACACGAAACTCACAGCTCACAGTGTCGCGCCACGCACTCACTCAGTAACAGGGCGACGGAACCATCAATAATAAGTATTTGATTGGCAAGTCCTTGAGCGTAAACAGAATCAGCCCTGTGCACTTAACCAAATACATTTCTTTCCTATATGTGTTAAATGATTATGTGTGACTTCAAATACAAGTAATGTTAATTTGTTCAACTGCTTACATCTCACAACATACTGATTACTGACTTTACATCGTTACATCTTTATTACAAATTTCTATAGTAATGTTAAGCTGGATTTTAGGTTAAAATCTCATTACTCCCACTTCATTGTATATTTGTTAGTGTTTATGCCTTATTAGTTTGGATATATTTTACACATTGAAATACTTTGTTGTTTGTAACCTCTGTGGTGAAGGGGCCAAAGACATGCTGAGCATCAAAATACATTAGGCAGGGGCTGACCTGGTTCCATCGGTTCCATGGTGTAATGATTAGCACTCGACTCTGAATCCTGCAAACTGAGTTCAAATTTTGGTGGAACTTGAAGATATTTTTTGAGCGGCAGGCCGAGTGGCTAGAATGCCGGATTCTTCGGGAGACCCGGGTTCGAATCCTCAGTAAGGTATGGAGTTTTTTTCTAAAGACAACTCTAACCTGCACATTTCGTGGCGACTGCACTAGTCAGGTGGCCTTAATTCCTCAAGCTCAAGAGCCCCCTGCCACACACAGCAAGGTACTATAGGCTGTAAATGACAGTCACAGTAATGACAGGGGCTGACCAACACAATGGTGGACACAGTACATTAAAGACACCCTGAGCATCAAAATACATGAGACAGGGTGATTTGAGAGTATTTTCAGTGTTCTGTGATGAGGACGATGTTCCGCAAAGCATTTGCCACCTGATGATGATAATAACAGCTAAATAATTATACTCTGTGTTTTTCTGCATGTATGAAATATAAAAGAAGGCAAATTTGTATCTGACAGAGCTGAACAGTGAAAGTCCTCCAGAAAATGTTTCCAAAACCACCGCCGTTGTCTCACTGTCTGGCTCCTTGGATGTGCTGGTGACACCACTCTTGCTGGAAGCTTTTCAAAGGTTATTTACTGATCTTCTCTTATGTTCAACTATCAGCACAACATTGCTTTAACATTACTGAAGACATGTTTCATTTTCCGTTGCTCTCAAAGTGCAAACAATCACACCAAAGTTAAGTGGACATGAACTGCCTTAAGGAAAACCCCTCATACCTGGAGATACAGTGGACACAGACTGAACAGCAGGAGATAATGTTACTACCACTCAATGCTTCAAATATTCATCATCATCATCATCATTATGTGCCCTGACAAATGGTTTAGACACACATGTGTCCACAGATTATGCTCCTTGGTGTTTTGGATCTATTCTACTGCTGGCATTCCCCCCATGCCATCTTCTTAGACCATCCAGCATCTTTTCTTTTGGTCTGCCTCTGCATCTTCTACCACTGTTTTTTTCCAGTTGTCACGATATTCTCCAGTGCCTCTCTTCTAATTATATGATTAAAGAACACTGTGTCTCTTTCTTGTAGTTATGTATAAAGCTCTACTTTCAGTAGCCTGTTATAGTCAGGCATTTTTAGTTACTCTCTCAGAAACCACATTTTTGCTACCTCTAAGCTCTTCTTAATTTGTTTGTTCACATTCCAAGATTCATTGACACACCAGAACAGGTTATTTATAACATTTCATCATCATTATCATATACCATGCTGATAATCATGGGCAGTCATGTTTCGTCATCTTACACAATTACCAGAGTTGTGGATCAGCTCAGTGTTCCTGTCTCGACCATGCCACGTGGCTAAGTCATCCAGATATTTACTTCTCTGCCTTCCCCTTGTTCTTTTCTCCACAATCTTGCCAATTGTCACACATTTCTCTAGTTTATTTCTTCTCAAAGCGTGTCCCAAAATTTTTTTTATTGTTTACGTCTAATTGCATCTAATTTCTCTTCAGTTTATGGTTTTCATCTGCTTCGTGTAGGAGTTGCTCATTGGTTTTTCTGTCTATCCTTGGTATTTAATATAACATTTCAGTACTTTTTAAAGATATCATACAGAAAATAAATAAGGATTATATGCAATATATTGCTGTTAGAAGAAATTGTAAAGTACTCTAGGAAGCTTGAACATGTAACAGGCTCATCAGATATCAGGGAATATCAGGATAAATGAATTTGGTTATAGTACTCCTAAAAGAAGCTATGTTGCACAAGAAATAGAACTGATTTCTTCTATACTAGATACTACATAATGAAAAACCAATAATGACATACATGACATTTCAACTGTGGGAAAATATAAAAACACAAGGTTTCCTTAGTTATATGACATTCCAGAAGTAATGACAAAAATGCAGTTATGTAGATGTGCAGAAGATGCATCCTTATTTGTGAAAAGGTTGGATTCCAACTTGGAGCCCATTGACTTAGAAGTGGAGATTGTAGCCCTCAGTCACTCTGCCCTGCTTATTAGAGAAAGATGTGAGAATTACTAGAGAAGGAGAGATTTGATAAGTTCACTGTGTTTTCCATAAGTATTCAGTTAGAATATGTCTAGAACAAAGTGTGTCTAGAAGAAAATTTTTGTATAGTGGCAACAATGTAGAATTTTAATGATTTCAGCAATGACAGGTTGCAAAGTCACTGGAGATTGGTTAAATGTTAACAGAAATGACATCATGCCCATAGGTGCCACATCACTGGATGTATACTAGCATACTTTTAGTGTAGGTGGTCATGAGCTGTGTGGCTTTTGTTTTTGTTTATTGGTGTTTTGATGCTTGAAAGATTTGACAGAGATGTCATGGAGATATATGTATTAACATTTTGTGTTGATACATTGTGAGTGAGTGGATAGGCCAGATTCCCTACACATTTATATGATGGTAAAGGTGCTGAGTTTTCATAATCACATTATTTATGGCTCATAAATTGCTTGTGACTGACTCCAGCAAGGATGTTACTCTTGTGAAGACCTCATCACTGCAAGCTTTGTTTACAATAGCCAAGGTATCAATATCAGTGACTGAATTATGTCATGGAAACTAAAATAATCATTAATGTTGGCAACATAAAAACTTCACTTGCTTGTTAGTATCCACACAACCAGCAGAGATGATTACTGAGTTATGTTCAGCAACAGCTCTGTAGCTGTTATTTTCATGCAGTTATTTATGCTGATGTATTTGACCTATTCAGTCACAAGATGCTTATCCGACATATTTCACATATTATATTTTGATTTCCTTTCTTGATGTCTCTAGTATTTAGGACTGTATTAAAAACTTTCACAATACAAACAAATGAGCTTCTGATTTTTGTTTATATTAAACAAGTCGTGTTCACATAATTTAAAACAGGTACATTGAAGCAGTAACTCCAACATTATCAAAGCTCCACCCATCTTCTTTGATTGATGGCCTTCATAGCCAATGCCTAGACAGGCTGAAACAGCAGAATAAGCTGAAGAAAGGCAAGCGATGTGATGACAGTAAGCAGGAAGAACCAGCTGACAACTTGGCTTCTAGCAAGGATATTACTCCTGTCAAGACCTCATCCCTGCAAGCTTTGTTTACAATACCCAAGGTATCAATATCAGTGATTGTTTTAATTATTTCTGCCAAAGTATTACTACTGGAGTGACTGTTTTAATTATTTCAGCCAAAGTATTACTACTGGAGTGATTGTTTTAATTATTTCAGCCAAAGTATTACTACTGGAGTGATTGTTTTAATTATTTCAGCCAAAGTATTACTACTGGAGTGATTGTTTTAATTATTTCAGCCAAAGTATTACTACTGGAGTGATTGTTTTAATTATTTCAGCCAAAGTATTACTACTGGAGTGATTGTTTTAATTATTTCAGCCAAAGTATTACTACTGGAGTGATTGTTTTAATTATTTCAGCCAAAGTATTACTACTGGAGTGATTGTTTTAATTATTTCAGCCAAAGTATTACTACTGGAGTGATTGTTTTAATTATTTCAGCCAAAGTATTACTACTGGAGTGACTGTTTTAATTATTTCAGCCAAAGTATTACTACTGGCACCTTGCCATCTTGACAGACAATTGTTTGTTACACTGTACTTAAAAAAAGGCACAATAACTACAACCTATTTCCGGGATCAGGGATGGAGTTACACCTCTCCATCGCACAAAGCTTATGCTTAATTGTAGAGACCATGTGTTGCCCGTAATGCAATATCCCTCTCTTGGCCTGCCTAGTTTACTCCAGAGGACAAGTAACACCAATGCATCTGGAACAAGACAAGCTGCAGCAAAGCAATGTATTCCCAGACCCTTTTCCAACCAAGGCTTAGAGCCTGCTCTGCTCTACCATGTTATTTAGTCTTTAAGTTGCATTTTCTCACACTAGGATAAGGTTTGTGCACTCCCAATTGTGCTCCTCCGCGTGAAGCCATTGGCACACTGTGGGGTGTCAGTCTTATCAGTCAAAGTATAAATCATATAACTCTGCAGTAGCCACCTGATGAGATGCAGTCAAATATACCAGGCAGTCAATCGTGCAACTTATTGTTTGCAGCTCATGTGTTTATATTTTTTTCAGCATATCCTATTACAGGACATCACTGTCAACACCAGCATTTTACCACTGTTAGTGATTTCTTGGCAAGATTATGCTCAGTAGTTTGTCATTGCTTTCTGAGCAGCCGGCTCACATATCCCTAAGTAACGGCACGGCGAGAACCGCTAATGATTCTCTCGCAGCTGCGTTTGCTCACGTGGATAAACGGGATTACGGAGATAGTTGCTAATCCTAGGCCAGGGAGACCGATGTGTTTTTATACCTGAGGCATTTTCACATCAATATTTCTTCTTCTCTCCCCTCTACCCCCACTAGGGCATAGTCCCTCAACCAACCCACTCCAAGCCCTCAATCAACTCACTTCAAGCCCTCAACCAACTCACTCCAAGTCCTCCTATCCTTAACTGTCCATGCAGCTCCATCCGTGTGTCCACCCCATATGATTCATTTCTGTTTCTACTTCTCAGTCGTGGGGGATGCGTGGTCTTGAGGTACGGTGTCCGCCTCAAGAGCTGGAGGTCCCGGGTTCAAGCCCCGGTGAGAACCGGGATTTTTTCACTTGGACTTCTAGCAATAAAATTTCCCCTGATCTCTGGGTAGTGAGATCTGACGCCCGTGTGTGTACTGTTGCGCACATAAAAAATCCCTTGGCAGTTGGAAATCGAAAAAGAGTAGCCTAACGGCGCTGCCCAGGCAATATTTTGAATTAAAAATCTACCCAAAGTATTTCAGAATCCTCACCGGTGCTACAGAGTTCATGCACTGAGCTGTGTTTCTCCAAACTCAGGCTTGAGTTAGGAGAATGGAGCACTTATGGGTTACACCCGTGTGCTGTGATGTTGATCCATCGACTAAACTAAACTATGCTTCAGTTCTTCTTCTCAGTCTGCAGTCTTTACTCCTTGCTCCACTCTCTGCATCATGCCATACCTCTTCTAGAAGAGCCTCCTGTCCTCTTGGTTGACTGGGTTATTCTTTTTGAGAATTGTTCATGGTTGGTTGGATTTTGCAGTTAAAGTTTTACCTCAGAAATGACATTTCCACTGCTGTTAAGATGTTTCTCAGCTTGTCTGTTTATTATCCATGTTTCACACCCATTTAACACTATAGTATGTAGCTCTTCAACACTCTCTTATTGCAATTGGGAACTTTTTATTGGTTAGTATGTTTTCCATCTTACAAATGGCTACTTAGCCATAGTACTTCTTGTTCTAATCTCCACAAAGCACTTTCCATAAAATATTATGACTGTTCCAAGATAGGTGTATCAATTGACTTGTTTAAGAATTTTCCCATTTACTTAGATGCTACATTGTGGCATTTCTTTCTTCCTAGTGACAACCATAAGCTCTGTCTTCTGACAATTTAATTCTAACTCTAGTAGCTCACTGTGTAATTTAACCACATCTACTAAATGTTACAGATCCTGTTCATTATTTGCAATAAATACTGTATCATCTACATATCTAATATTGATGTTATGCCCCTCCCCCCTCTTTTTCCGCCCCCCTCTCCCCAGTGGCAATTCCTCTCTATCTTCTAAATTAATATTTTCACTGTATAAGGAAAAAGCATGATCTCATATTAGACTGCTGCTCTAATGTATTGTAGGTTCTGAACTCACCTAATCATGAGTATTATGACTAATTTGTGACCCATCAACCAGCCTTTGATACCCACACTCAGTTGCTATAAACCAAGCTCTTACTGTCCCCCTACTTGATCAGCTACATATAACATGATCCATTAAAGGGACATAATAAATATGGATCATGACAACAAGTGACTATTTAACCTTATTGTAGGTGTTACAAGTGGATGTCTGTGGCCTAAGGGTAGTAAATGCAGTTTTACATTCCCTAACATACCCGGTTGAGGGTTCAAAGTCAGTCACAAGCGATTTGGGAGCAGATCACTTTGCTTTGATTTCAGTGGTATGAGTGAAATACAAGTAAATAGGCATATTCTTAAGTAAATGAATCGGTACAGTTAACTCGAAACAGTCATAAAATCTGATGGCAGATGCCTTGAAGAGATTAGAACAAGAATTGCCATTGCGAAGGTAGCCTTTTGCAAGATGAAAAAATATACTGACCAATAAAAAGATAGTTGAAACAAGAAACAAAAAAGTGTGTTGAAGTGCTACATAGAACCTGTACTTTTGTATGGATGTGAAGTGTGGACAATGAGCAGTCAAGCTGAAAAACATCTGATGGCTGTGGAAATGTGGTTTCTGAGGAAAATGCAAAGAATACCATGGACAGACAGAAAAACCAATGAACAAGTCCTTCAAGAAACAAATGAAAGTCATTAACTGATTAGAGTCATTAGATGTAGACAGTCATAAATTTTTGGGCATGTTATAAGAAGAAATGAATTGGAGAACTTGGTGACAACTGGCAATATTGAAGGGAAGAGACCAAGGGGAAGACCGAGAAGTAAATACCTGGATGGCATGGCCATGTGGCATGGTAGAGACAGAAACACAAAGCTGATCCACGACTCTGGTGATTGAGTGAGATGGCAAAACATGACCGCCAGTGCTTATAAGCATAGCATATGATGAATGGATGGAGTGTGAACTGTTCAGAAAGTAATGGGAAACTTTTTTTTTTGCATATCCTTTTTTTACAGAACATCGTAGTCAACACCAGCATGTCTGCCACTGTGATCTCTTGGCAAGTTTACATTCAGTAGTTTGCCACTGCTTTCTGAGCGACCGGCACCGATACCAACGCAAAACCAATGCAAATGCATCTGCTGCCAAAACGCGTGCAGCTGTGTTTCGAACGTAACCCCTAACATCTTCTTTTTTTTTTTGCATATCCTATTTACTGGACATCGCTGTCAACACTAGCACTGCTGTTGTTGATGTCTTGGCAGGTTTACGTTCAGTAGTTTGCCATTACTTTCTGAATGACCGGCTCCCATACCAACATGTTAAAACCCAGAGCTACATGATCTGCTGCCAAATCGGTCGCAGCTGTGTTTCAAACATAGTTAAGAGGAATTAATGGCAAACTACTCAATGTAAAATTGCTTAGAAAATCACAAACAGACAATAAATGCTGGGTATGGAAAAAGTAAAGTGTTACAAAGCTGAAGTTATGTTAGAGGGCATTTAGACAACACACATTTTAACACATAAGCAACATTACTTTAACACATATAGACAACACACATTTTAACACATAAGCAACATTACTATAACACATTACAACATGCATTTTAGCATTTAGGAAACAGTAATGTTAACACAGACAACACAAATACTGACAAACAAGCAACATTAACTTTAACACATAGTCAAAACGGATTTTAATGCAACAGTAACACACACACAACACAAATTTGATTACAAAGGTAACATTACTTCTACATCTATGTGGGATTTAAATTTGTATCATTGAAGAATTGTTGACTATCATGATAAATGCATACATAAAAAATATACGGTGGAGTTGTGTAGAATCCCTATTATCTCTGTCCGTACAGATCAATGTTTGTGTGTTACAAGCTTCCATTGTGGAAGAGGTGATTGCCTTCTCCAATCTTGGAACGGCCAGTGATCTGACTGCAGTTTCTCTTCTGGCTGTATGCATTGATGGTGTCAAGTGTCAGCTGCTCTCAAACAATCATTCTTGCAAGGTGGGTTCTGTGTGCTGTAATAACAGTTTCAGGTCAGTTTGTATTTATTTATTTCAGTAAACAATGTTGCCGAAATATTTAATGTAAAGAAATCATAATTATTCCGTTTATTTTTATCTACATTGCTGACACACAAGCAAATGTTTGAAGGATGTTAACTTCCAGCAAATAATTAAAAACCTGAAACAACAATTGTAATATAAATATTTGCCAAACTGATGCTGAAAGAAATTGATTTTTCAAATATTCACATTAAAATACTGTGCAGGCTACCCAACTTGAAAATGATTCACATAAAGAGGGTTGCTATTGTGTAATTGTGAGTCACATTCAGCTTTACATACAAACTGATGGACAAACAAAGACATTATTGCTGTTCACTGTAAATGACAGCAGAAAACTACTGTGGTGTGCAAATAATTAACTGTAGTAACAGAATGCACTCCGTGGCAAAGGGCTTATGGACGCGATTCGTAAGCCCACTTACCCACGTTCAAAACACAGCTGCAACTGATTTGGCAGCAGACCTTGTTGCGCTGGGTTTTAACAAGTTGATATGGCAGCAGGTCGTTCAGAAAGTAATGGCAAACTACTGAACGTAAACTTGCCAAGACATCAACAACAGCAGTAAAATGCTGGTATTGACAGTGATGTCCTGTGAAAAGGATATGAATAAAAACAATGCAAATTCAAGATAAGAAAACTAATAGTCTGAGAAAACAACACACATTATTTAAACAGGTAAGAGCATTAGCTTTACTGTTTTCCTGTTTGCTAGAAAATGTATAATATTAGACTGATCAGTTGCTGCCTGTATTTCTTGTAATTGGAAAGCAAATGAGACATGATCTAATTTTGCCAAACATAGTTTCAAATTTTCTCCTTTGAATTGGTAATCAAAGGAGATTAATCATGATGGAAATTGAAATGCTTGATATACATCTCTCTCCCTTGCCAGTTCACCTGCCTCATGCATGTTCTAGCTCAGGGTGTCTGACATGTCCTTTGTCCACCATTGTGTCTGCCAACCTGTGGCTCTGTCTCTGGAAACCTTGCCTTCTGTTATTGTTCTTGTTAAGCCACTGTGATGTTTGATATGGCCAAAGTATTTCAGCTTCCCAGACATGGGGCTGTTTGTAAACCTGTATCTTCAATGTTCAGATCTTCTAAAGTCTCAGCACACTTCTTCTTCTTGATCCACAGAATTCTATAATTTTTCTATTACAATTTAAGTTTATAATCTTCACTTTTATTCTTTTGTAAAGGTCCATGATTCACATTTATGTTTCACAAAATCTGTTTCCAGGAAAGGTGCATGTTCTTAAAATGTTTACTTTTATTTGTTTGTTGTCTGATGTATGAGAATTTACAATAGATTAATAAAATAGTTATTTAAGCTAACTGTTTATTTGGTCAGCACTCTTTCACAGGATGGTGATGTAGTAATTCATGCTATCTATTATCCCCTGACTTTTCTCAGGTTGCTATAGAATCTACAAAAGAATCACTGACACGTAAAACCAGCACAACTCCACTATCATCGGTGAAGTTTTCCAGCAATCAGGTTAGAGGCAAAGGGGAAGTCAACCCTCTGGAGCCAGATGTAGAAAAGTATGCTTGAGTTCCATGTTCTTGTTACAGTAACAATCTTCTTTGTCAGTATTGTTTGTGCAAATTGATATGTTCCAAGTTCTTGATGATGATGGTGTCTTGATTTAATTGTCTGAAATCTGTGGAGTGTAATTTCATTTGCTGGAAAAAAGTTAGTAGCAGTCAACTCCAGCATTGTTTGGCTGTTTATGATTCCAGGGCAAGTTTGCGTTAAGTAGTTTGCCATTGCTTTCTGAATGACCGGCACTGATACCATTGTATAGAAACCAATGCAAGGCAGTCTGCTGCCATAACGCTGGTAGCTGTGTTTCGAACTCAGTATGTAGGATTACAAATTGCATTAGTAACCCCTTCACCATATTTGCTAGAAACACTATATAAATGTAATATTTGGCAGGGGATGCATCATAAGACAGCATTATGTCTTGAACTATCCACTTAACTGGAGCATGTGACATGAGCACAGTGTTTGCCTGGCAAATGATGTATACCTCTTCTGCATATTCAACATGTATGTATCTGTATATTACATATGAAACATTGCTGTACGAAACAGCATTCCATATATCTACCAATGATGACATGTATGACCAAAACACATTAGCTGTCTTCATGCTGTCAGTTCCAGATAGTTGTTACTTATACTTATTCTGTTCCAGCTATCATAGTTATTTGTTGTTATTCTCTAATGATAGTAGTACACATACATTAAGGATGTTCATGGGTGTTACTGTGAAGCTATTTAATACTTATACAAGTAAAGTAACCAGACAATGACAGCAAGAGATCAAGCTCAGAAATCCTCAGAATTATTACAGTAGTGATTAAATGCCTGTGAAGAATACTGAAGGTGATGTAAAGAGACAGGATCATAAATAGTGACATCATAAAGCAGGTGGGTATTATGTCAGGAATATGTTTTATCATGAGGGAGACAGAGATTCAAATGGCTCATACCAGACACCTGAGGACAATGAAGAAGAATAGGAAGAAGAAGAAGAATAACAAGGTGAGCTTATTGTCTATTAAGTCAAGCAAGAAGCAAATGCCCCTTGTGCATGCTGTGAGGTGTATTGGGTATATGGCGCTAGTCCCTTATGTGTATAGACCAATGGGCACTTGGTGAGTCATGTGTTAGTGTCACGCTGGCTGCTTTAGTTTCCCAGAACATTTCCTGGCACCCACTTTAGACTAGGTCAACCTGGGAACCCAGGCCACTAAAACAAGACATCCATGTCTTAATGGGGATTTAAACACATGCACACCAGGCTGGCAGGTACGTGTGCTGGCCACTGCAGTACAACAGCCACCGCACACAGATACAGTGTTCAGCCTGTGTATTTGGTGACACTGTAGTACAGCATCTAGCACACACAGATACAGTGTTCAGTCTGTGTATTTGGTGACACTGTAGTACAACAGCTAGCACACACAGATACAGTGTTCAGCCTGTGTATTTGGTGACACTGTAGTACAACAGCTAGCACACACAGATACAGTGTTCAGCCTGTGTATTTGGTGACACTGTAGTACAACAGCTAGCACACACAGATACAGTGTTCAGCCTGTGTATTTGGTGACACTGTAGTACAGCAGCTAGCACACATAGATACAGTGTTGTATTTGGTGACACTGTAGTACAACAGCTAGCATACACAGTGTTCAGCCTGTGTATTTGGTGACACTGTAGTACAGCAGCTAGCACACACAGTGTTCAGCCTGTGTATTTGGTGACACTGTAGTACAGCAGCTAGCACACACAGATACAGTGTTCAGCCTGTGTATTTGGTGACACTGTAGTACAGCAGCTAGCACACACAGATACAGTGTTCAGCCTGTGTATTTGATGACACTGTAGTACAGCAGCCAGCACACACAGTGTTCAGCCTGTGTATTTGGTGACACTGTAATACAGCAGCTAGCACACACAGTGTTCAGCCTGTGTATTTGGTGACACTGTAGTACAGCAGCTAGCACACACAGATACAGTGTTCAGCCTGTGTATTTGATGACACTGTAGTACAGCAGCTAGCACACACAGATACAGTGTTCAGCCTGTGTATTTGGTGACACTGTAGTACAACAGCTAGCACACACAGATACAGTGTTCAGCCTGTGTTTTTGGTGACACTGTAGTACAGCAGCTAGCACACACAGATACAGTGTTCAGCCTGTGTATTTGGTGACACTGTAGTACAACAGCTAGCACACACAGATATAGTGTTCAGCCTGTGTATTTGGTGACACTATAGTACAACAGCTAGCACACACAGTGTTCAGCCTGTGTATTTGGTGACACTGTAGTACAACAGCTAGCACACACAGTGTTCAGCCTGTGTATTTGGTGACACTGTAGTACAACAGCTAGCACACATAGTGTTCAGCCTGTGTATTTGGTGACACTGTAGTACAGCAGCTAGCACACACACATACAGTGTTCAGCCTGTGTATTTGGTGACACTGTAGTACAGCACTTAGCACACACACATAGTGTTCAGCCTGTGTATTTGGTGACACTGTAATACAGCAGCTAGCACACACACACACAGTGTTCAGCCTGTGTATTTGGTGACACTGTAGTACAGCAGCTAGCACACATAGATACAGTGTTCAGCCTGTGTATTTGGTGACACTGTAGTACAGCAGCTAGCACACACAGATACAGTGTTCAGCCTGTGTATTTGGTGACACTGTAGTACAGCAGCTAGCACACACAGATACAGTGTTCAGCCTGTGTATTTGGTGACACTGTAGTACAGCAGCTAGCACACACAGATACAGTGTTCAGCCTGTGTATTTGGTGACACTGTAGTACAGCAGCTAGCACACACAGATACAGTGTTCAGCCTGTGTATTTGGTGACACTGTAGTACAGCAGCTAGCACACACAGATACAGTGTTCAGCCTGTGTATTTGATGACACTGCAGTACAGCAGCTAGCACACACAGATACAGTGTTCAGCCTGTGTATTTGGTGACACTGCAGTACAGCAGCTAGCACACACAGATACAGTGTTCAGCCTGTGTATTTGGTGACACTGCAGTACAGCAGCTAGCACACACAGATACAGTGTTCAGCCTGTGTATTTGGTGACACTGTAGTACAGCAGCTAGCACACACAGATACAGTGTTCAGCCTGTGTATTTGGTGACACTGCAGTACAGCAGCTAGCACACATAGATACAGTGTTCAGCCTGTGTATTTGGTGACACTGCAGTACAGCAGCTAGCACACACAGATAGTGTTCAGCCTGTGTATTTGGTGACACTGTAGTACAACAGCTAGCACACACAGATACAGTGTTCAGCCTATGTATTTGGTGACACTGTAGTACAGCAGCTAGCACACATAGATACAGTGTTCAGCCTGTGTATTTGGTGACACTGTAGTACAACAGCTAGCACACACAGATACAGTGTTCAGCCTGTGTATTTGGTGACACTGCAGTACAGCAGCTAGCACACACAGATACAGTGTTTAGCCTGTGTATTTGGTGACACTGTAGTACAGCAGCTAGCACACACAGATAGTGTTCAGCCTGTGTATTTGGTGACACTGTAGTACAGCTAGCACACACAGATACAGTGTTCAGCCTGTGTATTTGGTGACACTGTAGTACAGCAGCTAGCATACATAGATACAGTGTTCAGCCTGTGTATTTGGTGACACTGTAGTACAGCAGCTAGCACACACAGATAGTGTTCATCCTGTGTATTTGGTGACACTGTAGTACAACAGCTAGCACACACAGATACAGTGTTCAGCCTGTGTATTTGGTGACACTGTAGTACAGCAGCTAGCACACATAGATACAGTGTTCAGCCTGTGTATTTGGTGACACTGTAGTACAGCAGCTAGCACACATAGATACAGTGTTCAGCCTGTGTATTTGGTGACACTGTAGTACAGCAGCTAGCACACATAGATACAGTGTTCAGCCTGTGTATTTGGTGACACTGTAGTACAACAGCTAGCACACACAGATACAGTGTTCAGCCTGTGTATTTGGTGACACTGTAGTACAGCAGCTAGCACACATAGATACAGTGTTCAGCCTGTGTATTTGGTGACACTGTAGTACAGCAGCTAGCACACACAGATACAGTGTTCAGCCTGTGTATTTGGTGACACTGTAGTACAGCAGCTAGCACACACAGTGTTCAGCCTGTGTATTTGGTGACACTGTAGTACAACAGCTAGCACACACAGTGTTCAGCCTGTGTATTTGGTGACACTGTAGTACAACAGCTAGCACACATAGATACAGTGTTCAGCCTGTGTATTTGGTGACACTGTAGTACAGCAGCTAGCACACACAGGTACAGTGTTCAGCCTGTGTATTTGGTGACACTGTAGTACAGCAGCTAGCACACACAGATACAGTGTTCAGCCTGTGTATTTGGTGACACTGTAGTACAGCAGCTAGCACACACAGATACAGTGTTCAGCCTGTGTATTTGGTGACACTGTAGTACAGCAGCTAGCACACACAGATACAGTGTTCAGCCTGTGTATTTGGTGACACTGTAGTACAGCAGCTAGCACACATAGATACAGTGTTCAGCCTGTGTATTTGGTGACACTGTAGTACAGCAGCTAGCACACACAGATACAGTGTTCATCCTGTGTATTTGGTGACACTGTAGTACAGCAGCTAGCACACATAGATACAGTGTTCAGCCTGTGTATTTGGTGACACTGCAGTACAGCAGCTAGCACACACAGATACAGTGTTCAGCCTGTGTATTTGGTGACACTGTAGTACAGCAGCTAGCACACATAGATACAGTGTTCAGCCTGTGTATTTGGTGACACTGTAGTACAGCAGCTAGCACACATAGATACAGTGTTCAGCCTGTGTATTTGGTGACACTGTAGTACAGCAGTTAGCACACACAGATACAGTGTTCAGCCTGTGTATTTGGTGACACTGTAGTACAACAGCTAGCACACACAGATACAGTGTTCAGCCTGTGTATTTGGTGACACTGTAGTACAACAGCTAGCACACACAGATACAGTGTTCAGCCTGTGTATTTGGTGACACTGTAGTACAACAGCTAGCACACACAGTGTTCAGCCTGTGTATTTGGTGACACTGTAGTACAACAGCTAGCACACACAGTGTTCAGCCTGTGTATTTGGTGACACTGTAGTACAACAGCTAGCACACATAGATACAGTGTTCAGCCTGTGTATTTGGTGACACTGTAGTACAGCAGCTAGCACACACAGGTACAGTGTTCAGCCTGTGTATTTGGTGACACTGTAGTACAGCAGCTAGCACACACAGATACAGTGTTCAGCCTGTGTATTTGGTGACACTGTAGTACAGCAGCTAGCACACACAGATACAGTGTTCAGCCTGTGTATTTGGTGACACTGTAGTACAGCAGCTAGCACACACACATTCAGTGTTCAGCCTGTGTATTTGGTGACACTGTAGTACAGCACTTAGCACACACACATAGTGTTCAGCCTGTGTATTTGGTGACACTGTAATACAGCAACTAGCACACACACACACAGTGTTCAGCCTGTGTATTTGGTGACACTGTAATACAGCAGCTAGCACACATAGATACAGTGTTCAGCCTGTGTATTTGGTGACACTGTAGTACAGCAGCTAGCACACACAGATACAGTGTTCAGCCTGTGTATTTGGTGACACTGTAGTACAGCAGCTAGCACACACAGATACAGTGTTCAGCCTGTGTATTTGGTGACACTGTAGTACAGCAGCTAGCACACACAGATACAGTGTTCAGCCTGTGTATTTGGTGATACTGTAGTACAGCAGCTAGCACACATAGATACAGTGTTCAGCCTGTGTATTTGGTGACACTGTAGTACAGCAGCTAGCACACATAGATATAGTGTTCAGCCTGTGTATTTGGTGACACTGTAGTACAGCAGCTAGCACACACAGATACAGTGTTCAGCCTGTGTATTTGGTGACACTGTAGTACAGCAGCTAGCACACACAGATACAGTGTTCAGCCTGTGTATTTGGTGACACTGTAGTACAGCAGCTAGCACACACATACAGTGTTCAGCCTGTGTATTTGATGACACTGCAGTACAGCAGCTAGCACACACAGATACAGTGTTCAGCCTGTGTATTTGGTGACACTGCAGTACAGCAGCTAGCACACAGAGATACAGTGTTCAGCCTGTGTATTTGGTGACACTGCAGTACAGCAGCTAGCACACACAGATACAGTGTTCAGCCTGTGTATTTGGTGACACTGTAGTACAGCAGCTAGCACACACAGATACAGTGTTCAGCCTGTGTATTTGGTGACACTGCAGTACAGCAGCTAGCACACATAGATACAGTGTTCAGCCTGTGTATTTGGTGACACTGCAGTACAGCAGCTAGCACACACAGATAGTGTTCAGCCTGTGTATTTGGTGACACTGTAGTACAACAGCTAGCACACACAGATACAGTGTTCAGCCTATGTATTTGGTGACACTGTAGTACAGCAGCTAGCACACATAGATACAGTGTTCAGCCTGTGTATTTGGTGACACTGTAGTACAACAGCTAGCACACACAGATACAGTGTTCAGCCTGTGTATTTGGTGACACTGCAGTACAGCAGCTAGCACACACAGATACAGTGTTTAGCCTGTGTATTTGGTGACACTGTAGTACAGCAGCTAGCACACACAGATAGTGTTCAGCCTGTGTATTTGGTGACACTGTAGTACAGCTAGCACACACAGATACAGTGTTCAGCCTGTGCATTTGGTGACACTGTAGTACAGCAGCTAGCACACATAGATACAGTGTTCAGCCTGTGTATTTGGTGACACTGTAGTACAGCAGCTAGCACACACAGATAGTGTTCATCCTGTGTATTTGGTGACACTGTAGTACAACAGCTAGCACACACAGATACAGTGTTCAGCCTGTGTATTTGGTGACACTGTAGTACAGCAGCTAGCACACATAGATACAGTGTTCAGCCTGTGTATTTGGTGACACTGTAGTACAGCAGCTAGCACACATAGATACAGTGTTCAGCCTGTGTATTTGGTGACACTGTAGTACAGCAGCTAGCACACATAGATACAGTGTTCAGCCTGTGTATTTGGTGACACTGTAGTACAGCAGCTAGCACACATAGATACAGTGTTCAGCCTGTGTATTTGGTGACACTGTAGTACAGCAGCTAGCACACACAGATAGTGTTCAGCCTATGTATTTGGTGACACTGTAGTACAACAGCTAGCACACACAGATACAGTGTTCAGCCTGTGTATTTGGTGACACTGTAGTACAACAGCTAGCACACACAGATACAGTGTTCAGCCTGTGTATTTGGTGACACTGTAGTACAGCAGCTAGCACACATAGATACAGTGTTCAGCCTGTGTATTTGGTGACACTGTAGTACAGCAGCTAGCACACACAGATACAGTGTTCAGCCTGTGTATTTGGTGACACTGTAGTACAGCAGCTAGCACACACAGTGTTCAGCCTGTGTATTTGGTGACACTGTAGTACAACAGCTAGCACACACAGTGTTCAGCCTGTGTATTTGGTGACACTGTAGTACAACAGCTAGCACACACAGGTACAGTGTTCAGCCTGTGTATTTGGTGACACTGTAGTACAGCAGCTAGCACACACAGATACAGTGTTCAGCCTGTGTATTTGGTGACACTGTAGTACAGCAGCTAGCACACAGATACAGTGTTCAGCCTGTGTATTTGGTGACACTGTAGTACAGCAGCTAGCACACACAGATACAGTGTTCAGCCTGTGTATTTGGTGACACTGTAGTACAGCAGCTAGCACACACAGATACAGTGTTCAGCCTGTGTATTTGGTGACACTGTAGTACAGCAGCTAGCACACACAGATACAGTGTTCAGCCTGTGTATTTGGTGACACTGTAGTACAGCAGCTAGCACACACAGATACAGTGTTCAGCCTGTGTATTTGGTGACACTGCAGTACAGCAGCTAGCACACACAGATATAGTGTTCAGCCTGTGTATTTGGTGACACTGTAGTACAGCAGCTAGCACACATAGATACAGTGTTCAGCCTGTGTATTTGGTGACACTGTAGTACAGCAGCTAGCACACATAGATACAGTGTTCAGCCTGTGTATTTGGTGACACTGTAGTACAGCAGCTAGCACACACAGATACAGTGTTCAGCCTGTGTATTTGGTGACACTGTAGTACAACAGCTAGCACACACAGATACAGTGTTCAGCCTTTGTATTTGGTGACACTGTAGTACAACAGCTAGCACACACAGATACAGTGTTCAGCCTGTGTATTTGGTGACACTGTAGTACAACAGCTAGCACACACAGTGTTCAGCCTGTGTATTTGGTGACACTGTAGTACAACAGCTAGCACACACAGTGTTCAGCCTGTGTATTTGGTGACACTGTAGTACAACAGCTAGCACACACAGTGTTCAGCCTGTGTATTTGGTGACACTGTAGTACAACAGCTAGCACACATAGATACAGTGTTCAGCCTGTGTATTTGGTGACACTGTAGTACAGCAGCTAGCACACACAGGTACAGTGTTCAGCCTGTGTATTTGGTGACACTGTAGTACAGCAGCTAGCACACACAGATACAGTGTTCAGCCTGTGTATTTGGTGACACTGTAGTACAGCAGCTAGCACACACAGATACAGTGTTCAGCCTGTGTATTTGGTGACACTGTAGTACAGCAGCTAGCACACACAGATACAGTTCAGCCTGTGTATTTGGTGACACTGTAGTACAGCAGCTAGCACACACAGATACAGTGTTCAGCCTGTGTATTTGGTGACACTGTAGTACAGCAGCTAGCACACACAGATACAGTGTTCAGCCTGTGTATTTGGTGACACTGTATTACAGCAGCTAGCACACACAGATACAGTGTTCAGCCTGTGTATTTGGTGACACTGCAGTACAGCAGCTAGCACACACAGATACAGTGTTCAGCCTGTGTATTTGGTTACACTGCAGTACAGCAGCTAGCACACACAGATACAGTGTTCAGCCTGTGTATTTGGTGACACTGTAGTACAGCAGCTAGCACACACAGATACAGTGTTCAGCCTGTGTATTTGGTGACACTGTAGTACAACAGCTAGCACACACAGATACAGTGTTCAGCCTGTGTATTTGGTGACACTGTAGTACAACAGCTAGCACACACAGATACAGTGTTCAGCCTGTGTATTTGGTGACACTGTAGTACAACAGCTAGCACACACAGATACAGTGTTCAGCCTGTGTATTTGGTGACACTGTAGTACAGCAGCTAGCACACATAGATACAGTGTTGTATTTGGTGACACTGCAGTACAGCAGCTAGCACACACAGTGTTCAGCCTGTGTATTTGGTGACACTGCAGTACAGCAGCTAGCACACACAGATACAGTGTTCAGCCTGTGTATTTGGTGACACTGTAGTACAGCAGCTAGCACACACAGATACAGTGTTCAGCCTGTGTATTTGGTGACACTGTAGTACAGCAGCTAGCACACACAGATACAGTGTTCAGCCTGTGTATTTGGTGACACTGTAGTACAGCAGCTAGCACACATAGATACAGTGTTCAGCCTGTGTATTTGGTGACACTGTAGTACAGCAGCTAGCACACACAGATACAGTGTTCAGCCTGTGTATTTGGTGACACTGTAGTACAGCAGCTAGCACACATAGATACAGTGTTCAGCCTGTGTATTTGGTGACACTGCAGTACAGCAGCTAGCACACACAGATACAGTGTTCAGCCTGTGTATTTGGTGACACTGTAGTACAGCAGCTAGCACACATAGATACAGTGTTCAGCCTGTGTATTTGGTGACACTGTAGTACAACAGCTAGCACACACAGATACAGTGTTCAGCCTGTGTATTTGGTGACACTGTAGTACAACAGCTAGCACACACAGATACAGTGTTCAGCCTGTGTATTTGGTGACACTGTAGTACAACAGCTAGCACACACAGATACAGTGTTCAGCCTGTGTATTTGGTGACACTGTAGTACAACAGCTAGCACACACAGATACAGTGTTCAGCCTGTGTATTTGGTGACACTGTAGTACAGCACTTAGCACACACACATAGTGTTCAGCCTGTGTATTTGGTGACACTGTAATACAGCAGCTAGCACACACACACACAGTGTTCAGCCTGTGTATTTGGTGACACTGTAATACAGCAGCTAGCACACATAGATACAGTGTTCAGCCTGTGTATTTGGTGACACTGTAGTACAGCAGCTAGCACACACAGATACAGTGTTCAGCCTGTGTATTTGGTGACACTGTAGTACAGCAGCTAGCACACACAGATACAGTGTTCAGCCTGTGTATTTGGTGACACTGTAGTACAGCAGCTAGCACACACAGATACAGTGTTCAGCCTGTGTATTTGGTGATACTGTAGTACAGCAGCTAGCACACATAGATACAGTGTTCAGCCTGTGTATTTGGTGACACTGTAGTACAGCAGCTAGCACACATAGATATAGTGTTCAGCCTGTGTATTTGGTGACACTGTAGTACAGCAGCTAGCACACACAGATACAGTGTTCAGCCTGTGTATTTGGTGACACTGTAGTACAGCAGCTAGCACACACAGATACAGTGTTCAGCCTGTGTATTTGGTGACACTGTAGTACAGCAGCTAGCACACACAGATACAGTGTTCAGCCTGTGTATTTGATGACACTGCAGTACAGCAGCTAGCACACACAGATACAGTGTTCAGCCTGTGTATTTGGTGACACTGCAGTACAGCAGCTAGCACACACAGATACAGTGTTCAGCCTGTGTATTTGGTGACACTGCAGTACAGCAGCTAGTACACACAGATACAGTGTTCAGCCTGTGTATTTGGTGACACTGTAGTACAGCAGCTAGCACACACAGATACAGTGTTCAGCCTGTGTATTTGGTGACACTGCAGTACAGCAGCTAGCACACATAGATACAGTGTTCAGCCTGTGTATTTGGTGACACTGCAGTACAGCAGCTAGCACACACAGATAGTGTTCAGCCTGTGTATTTGGTGACACTGTAGTACAACAGCTAGCACACACAGATACAGTGTTCAGCCTATGTATTTGGTGACACTGTAGTACAGCAGCTAGCACACATAGATACAGTGTTCAGCCTGTGTATTTGGTGACACTGTAGTACAACAGCTAGCACACACAGATACAGTGTTCAGCCTGTGTATTTGGTGACACTGCAGTACAGCAGCTAGCACACACAGATACAGTGTTTAGCCTGTGTATTTGGTGACACTGTAGTACAGCAGCTAGCACACACAGATAGTGTTCAGCCTGTGTATTTGGTGACACTGTAGTACAGCTAGCACACACAGATACAGTGTTCAGCCTGTGTATTTGGTGACACTGTAGTACAGCAGCTAGCACACATAGATACAGTGTTCAGCCTGTGTATTTGGTGACACTGTAGTACAGCAGCTAGCACACACAGATAGTGTTCATCCTGTGTATTTGGTGACACTGTAGTACAACAGCTAGCACACACAGATACAGTGTTCAGCCTGTGTATTTGGTGACACTGTAGTACAGCAGCTAGCACACATAGATACAGTGTTCAGCCTGTGTATTTGGTGACACTGTAGTACAGCAGCTAGCACACATAGATACAGTGTTCAGCCTGTGTATTTGGTGACACTGTAGTACAGCAGCTAGCACACATAGATACAGTGTTCAGCCTGTGTATTTGGTGACACTGTAGTACAGCAGCTAGCACACATAGATACAGTGTTCAGCCTGTGTATTTGGTGACACTGTAGTACAGCAGCTAGCACACACAGATAGTGTTCAGCCTATGTATTTGGTGACACTGTAGTACAACAGCTAGCACACACAGATACAGTGTTCAGCCTGTGTATTTGGTGACACTGTAGTACAACAGCTAGCACACACAGATACAGTGTTCAGCCTGTGTATTTGGTGACACTGTAGTACAGCAGCTAGCACACATAGATACAGTGTTCAGCCTGTGTATTTGGTGACACTGTAGTACAGCAGCTAGCACACACAGATACAGTGTTCAGCCTGTGTATTTGGTGACACTGTAGTACAGCAGCTAGCACACACAGTGTTCAGCCTGTGTATTTGGTGACACTGTAGTACAACAGCTAGCACACACAGTGTTCAGCCTGTGTATTTGGTGACACTGTAGTACAACAGCTAGCACACACAGGTACAGTGTTCAGCCTGTGTATTTGGTGACACTGTAGTACAGCAGCTAGCACACACAGATACAGTGTTCAGCCTGTGTATTTGGTGACACTGTAGTACAGCAGCTAGCACACAGATACAGTGTTCAGCCTGTGTATTTGGTGACACTGTAGTACAGCAGCTAGCACACACAGATACAGTGTTCAGCCTGTGTATTTGGTGACACTGTAGTACAGCAGCTAGCACACACAGATACAGTGTTCAGCCTGTGTATTTGGTGACACTGTAGTACAGCAGCTAGCACACACAGATACAGTGTTCAGCCTGTGTATTTGGTGACACTGTAGTACAGCAGCTAGCACACACAGATACAGTGTTCAGCCTGTGTATTTGGTGACACTGCAGTACAGCAGCTAGCACACACAGATACAGTGTTCAGCCTGTGTATTTGGTGACACTGTAGTACAGCAGCTAGCACACATAGATACAGTGTTCAGCCTGTGTATTTGGTGACACTGTAGTACAGCAGCTAGCACACATAGATACAGTGTTCAGCCTGTGTATTTGGTGACACTGTAGTACAGCAGCTAGCACACACAGATACAGTGTTCAGCCTGTGTATTTGGTGACACTGTAGTACAACAGCTAGCACACACAGATACAGTGTTCAGCCTGTGTATTTGGTGACACTGTAGTACAACAGCTAGCACACACAGATACAGTGTTCAGCCTGTGTATTTGGTGACACTGTAGTACAACAGCTAGCACACACAGTGTTCAGCCTGTGTATTTGGTGACACTGTAGTACAACAGCTAGCACACACAGTGTTCAGCCTGTGTATTTGGTGACACTGTAGTACAACAGCTAGCACACACAGTTTTCAGCCTGTGTATTTGGTGACACTGTAGTACAACAGCTAGCACACATAGATACAGTGTTCAGCCTGTGTATTTGGTGACACTGTAGTACAGCAGCTAGCACACACAGGTACAGTGTTCAGCCTGTGTATTTGGTGACACTGTAGTACAGCAGCTAGCACACACAGATACAGTGTTCAGCCTGTGTATTTGGTGACACTGTAGTACAGCAGCTAGCACACACAGATACAGTGTTCAGCCTGTGTATTTGGTGACACTGTAGTACAGCAGCTAGCACACACAGATACAGTGTTCAGCCTGTGTATTTGGTGACACTGTAGTACAGCAGCTAGCACACACAGATACAGTGTTCAGCCTGTGTATTTGGTGACACTGTAGTACAGCAGCTAGCACACACAGATACAGTGTTCAGCCTGTGTATTTGGTGACACTGTAGTACAGCAGCTAGCACACACAGATACAGTGTTCAGCCTGTGTATTTGGTGACACTGCAGTACAGCAGCTAGCACACACAGATACAGTGTTCAGCCTGTGTATTTGGTTACACTGCAGTACAGCAGCTAGCACACACAGATACAGTGTTCAGCCTGTGTATTTGGTGACACTGTAGTACAGCAGCTAGCACACACAGATACAGTGTTCAGCCTGTGTATTTGGTGACACTGTAGTACAACAGCTAGCACACACAGATACAGTGTTCAGCCTGTGTATTTGGTGACACTGTAGTACAACAGCTAGCACACACAGATACAGTGTTCAGCCTGTGTATTTGGTGACACTGTAGTACAACAGCTAGCACACACAGATACAGTGTTCAGCCTGTGTATTTGGTGACACTGTAGTACAGCAGCTAGCACACATAGATACAGTGTTGTATTTGGTGACACTGCAGTACAGCAGCTAGCACACACAGTGTTCAGCCTGTGTATTTGGTGACACTGCAGTACAGCAGCTAGCACACACAGATACAGTGTTCAGCCTGTGTATTTGGTGACACTGTAGTACAGCAGCTAGCACACACAGATACAGTGTTCAGCCTGTGTATTTGGTGACACTGTAGTACAGCAGCTAGCACACACAGATACAGTGTTCAGCCTGTGTATTTGGTGACACTGTAGTACAGCAGCTAGCACACATAGATACAGTGTTCAGCCTGTGTATTTGGTGACACTGTAGTACAGCAGCTAGCACACACAGATACAGTGTTCAGCCTGTGTATTTGGTGACACTGTAGTACAGCAGCTAGCACACATAGATACAGTGTTCAGCCTGTGTATTTGGTGACACTGCAGTACAGCAGCTAGCACACACAGATACAGTGTTCAGCCTGTGTATTTGGTGACACTGTAGTACAGCAGCTAGCACACATAGATACAGTGTTCAGCCTTTGTATTTGGTGACACTGTAGTACAACAGCTAGCACACACAGATACAGTGTTCAGCCTGTGTATTTGGTGACACTGTAGTACAACAGCTAGCACACACAGATACAGTGTTCAGCCTGTGTATTTGGTGACACTGTAGTACAACAGCTAGCACACACAGATACAGTGTTCAGCCTGTGTATTTGGTGACACTGTAGTACAACAGCTAGCACACACAGATACAGTGTTCAGCCTGTGTATTTGGTGACACTGTAGTACAGCAGCTAGCACACATAGATACAGTGTTGTATTTGGTGACACTGCCTTACAGCAGCTAGCACACACAGTGTTCAGCCTGTGTATTTGGTGACACTGCAGTACAGCAGCTAGCACACACAGATACAGTGTTCAGCCTGTGTATTTGGTGACACTGTAGTACAGCAGCTAGCACACACAGATACAGTGTTCAGCCTGTGTATTTGGTGACTTGAGGAAACAGGGCACACATGGAGTGTCCCAAATGATCTGACCTGATTCTAGTTAATCAGTCAGTCAATCGGTCAGGATTAGGGGTACCTATTCTCTGGGATGTAAAGTTGGTGAGAAAAATAGCTTGTCACCCCACCTCATAATGCCTTGGTCTGGTATGTGCTAAGACCTATCACTTTATACCCTTCTAACACTGTTATGTCAGACACAATCACATAGTTTCATTGTTTAAAGATTTTATGACAGAAGACATAAAGCACTTACATTTATTCCAAAATTGTGTACAGTGATTAAACTGCTTGCTGCTTCTGTTAGACCTCAGGAAATCACAAGAGAAGAAAATGTTGGCACCTTGCAGATCTCCCACATTCACATCCAGCTGCGCCGGCTCCTCAAGTTCAGCAATTACTCTGAAAATGTGCTGTTGACAGCAATCCCAGAGCACTGTTCACGTGTGTCGTTTGCCTTAGAACAAGACACCTCAACACCTGTGTCATCACACCCTAATGATACCAGTGCTCAGGTCTTTGCTGATGGAAATCTAGGTAATTTTTGTGTGTGCTGCTAATGCTATTTGCAGTTTTCATTTTTTTAAAGGGAGTCTCTATGGCGAAGTGGTCAAGCCACCTGCCTTGTGCTCTGAAAGTTGTGGGTTCGATTCTGGGCTGCATCTTTTGGTTCACGAGTGCATTTTTATCTGAGACTCCCGGGGGTCATCACCAGAGCTAGGGAGTTTGTGCTTTATGCTATGCTTTCGGTAGGGCGCTCTGACTTTTAAGACTTTTTTTAAGACTGTTATTTTTTACTATCTCCATTACTCCTTACCTATTCACCTGCGTAAATACAAAACCAAGAAAACAAAAACCTGAGTAAGTTGTTTGTTTAAAGAAAATGGTAAAGATTATTCCATGGCAAATAATGATGTGGAACATCACATATACTGATGACAACAAAAGGTAGAGTGGTCATGGGTCTTCCTAACTAGCTTTCTGTCCCAGACAAATCAGTGATTCTTGTTTTTATGAAACTGAGTTGACTTCAGGGCAACAAGCAGACGCAAGAAAATTCCTCCTCAAATGGGAATTGAATCTGTATCATAGTGCCAGAAAGTCAGTGTACTATCCACTGTGCTACCAGTTCCTATATTTATTTTTAAGTGTGGAAGAAAAAAGAAACTCCCGCCCAGAAAATCACAAAGAATATTACATGATGTATGTAAAGGAGAATTCTGGCCTATTTAGTCAGTGAAATAAGATAAATATTAACTGTTTGGGGGAAATTACCAATATGGCACATGATAATAATGAATGACTAGGCATAACATCACCACAACCACACCACCTCGCCAGTATTGACTGGTCTGTAACATTTGTAGCTAGCGCCATATGCTCAGTATATCTCTAGGCATGTAAAAAGGTCCTTAGTTTTTATTGTTGCACATGTTTAGTTTATTTCATTTTGACCAAGTAGACCAGAATTCTCCTTGTCATGTATCATGAAGACAGCATACAACTCTAATGAAGATGGCACACAAATCTAATGAAGATGGTACACATACCTAATGAAGATGGCACACAACTCTAATGAAGAAGGCACACAAATCTCAGATAATACTCTCTTATTCTCTCTGCTAGTGTACAACACCATGTCCAGTTAAACCAGACAACATAATGCATACTTCTAGCAGAGCTGCTGCTTATAGATGTTAATTGAACAGTGCAGTGAAAAGATGAACATTGAACAAAAACACATGCATTGCTTGCTTTGCCATAGGTTTTGTTAATGGATTTTCCAAACCAAGAGCAATGGTTTTGTTAATGGATTCCGCAAAGCTAGAGCAGTGTTAATGAATTTGTTAAAGTGAAAGCAACTTAGCGCAAGGTCGAGTTGTTGCCACAGGACAGCAAGTGATGTGTAATACCATAGCATCTAAGAGTTGCTTCCCAGCTAACTGTGTTGTCTTGGGACATAGTGAAAACAGATGGCAACTCTATTAATTAAAAAACAAAATGTAAAACATAAGACAGGCTTAGGGACACAGTGTTTGTCTATGATTCCAATAGTAATGGGTATGAGTCCTGTTGTTGATTATTTTGTATTTGTTGACATAATGAGGTACTCAGGGATAATAACCCTCCTCTGATCCTGGGGTAGAGGATTGGATGCTGAACCTTTTTCAGACAAATCTGAAAAACTGAGAGGGCATGTGTACATGCTGTACATATTACAAGTGTGAGAAACTGAGAGGGCATATGTACATGCTGTACAAGTTACACATCCCTCAACTAATGGGAACTTAACTCACAGGGCATGTGTACATGCTGTACATGTTACACATCCCTCAACTAATGGGAACTTAACTCACAGGGCATATATACATGCTGTACATGTTACACATCCCTCAACTAATGGGAACCTAACTGAGAGAGCATGTGTACATGCTGTACAAGTTACACATCCCTCAACTAATGGGAACTTAACTAACAGGGCATATGTACGTGCTGTACAAGTTACACATCCCTCAACTAATGGGAACTTAACTCACAGGGCATGTGTACATGCTGTACATGTTACACATCCCTCAACTAATGGGAACTTAACTCACAGGGCATATGTACATGCTGTACATGTTACACATCCCTCAACTAATGGGAACCTAACTGAGAGAGCATGTGTACATGCTGTACAAGTTACACATCCCTCAACTAATGGGAACTTAACTCACAGGGCATATGTACGTGCTGTACAAGTTACACATCCCTCAACTAATGGGAACTTAACTCACAGGGCATGTGTACATGCTGTACATGTTACACATCCCTCAACTAATGAGAACTTAACTCACAGGGCATATGTACATGCTGTACAAGTTACACATCCCTCAACTAATGGGAACTTAACTCACAGGGCATATGTACATGCTGTACCAGTTACACATCCCTCAACTAATGGGAACTTAACTCACAGGGCATATGTACATGCTGTACATGTTACACATGCCTCAACTAATGGGAACTTAACTCACAGGGCATATGTACATGCTGTACATGTTACACATGCCTCAACTAATGGGAACTTAACTCACAGGGCATATGTACATGCTGTACAAGTTACACATCCCTCAACTAATGGGAACTTAACTCACAGGGCATATGTACATGCTGTACATGTTACACATGCCTCAACTAATGGGAACTTAACTCACAGGGCATATGTACATGCTGTACATGTTACACATCCCGCAGCTATACACACTTCTGGGTCCTTGCTGGAACTATAGAGTTGTGCATTGTGTTGAGGTTCTTTTAGTGTCGTCATGTTAGGACACTGGGAAATTCATGGTGGGAGGGAGTACTTGTGTGTTCCATGAAGGTGGCCCTTTGTAAACCACAAACTACACAGCTAAATCAGGGTAAATATTCAGTTGAAGGTCAGACATATTTTATATTGCACACACATTTGGTGTCTGCTTTATGAGATTACTGTACCAAATACTTTCTTCCACATTGCCTTTGCCTTCTCTAACTCGGAGCAGAATCACACCTATTTTGTAGATAAGTAGACTAAAGATTGAGACCACCAGAATTTGTCTCAATAGACAAACCCTGGCAGCACTGCAAAGTTCTTTGGTTTTGTTGTAAGCATAACCATTGTATGTTTGAAAACTGATTCCATGTAGTATGTTGATCATACACTAGATATTAATATCTATGACTTTCAATACCCACGTTTTATATAGAGCAATTACTGGAATATATGTTGTTAGAAAACTATTTTGTTTGCATGTAATATAATACCAAATAACATGACTATATATCACAAAATATAAATGGCAGTTTACCAATCATTTTCATCACAGGAATTGGCTCTGGCATCAGCCCATCCCCAAAGCGACGGCTATCTCGAACATCAAGCAGAGATAGAGACATTGAAGGCAATCTGAGAGGAAATGATGGAGGAGGCAGTCAACAAGCTCCAAGTATTGGCTTTATCATGTGCGAGGCTGGGCTTGAGGGTGTTTCTGTCACTGCTGTCAGGCGGCTGGGATACCAGGAGGTTTGTGAGGTTCAGAGCATGGAGGAGAAGCTCAGCAGTCTTGATAAGACTGTTGCTCAGATGGAAGAATCTGCTAGAGCCACAGTGGAAGCCTCTACAGGGAAGCACGTTGTTGAAGGTAATGAAGACAAAACAGGGAATGCCGAAGGCAGCAAAAGCAGAGGTGACGAAAGTCAAGAAACCAGCACAGATGAGCCGGTTCCACTGAGCTCTCCATCAGGTCTGCTTGACTCTGCTTCTCTCAGCTCTTCAACCTGGGGATCTAACAAGTCAGTGGCTTCCAGTGACACATACTCACCTTCATCCATTCAGATCTCTGAACCACTAGATGGGGATGCTTCTAATGGGAGGCTTGATGTCAAGACCATATGGTTCAACTTTGCTTCACCCCCTCCAATTTCCATTCACAAGAAAGTTGATTTTACAAGGTTGGTGAATTCATCTTGATAGAATGGTAGATAGCATGAACAAAATTGATCATTTGTGTGAGCATAATTATTACATGGAGAAAAGTATATTACACTTCTTACATTTTGTTACCTTGGAGACTTAAATACAAGGTTGTTGGCAACATTCTCTGTTGCTGGTAATCATTTTTCACTGTTATTATCCTGTCTGTGTTAGCATAATCAACTCCACAATATTAGTGAATGGTGAATGTCTGTATAGTTGTGACAGAACAAATGTATTAACCTTAGTTAGTTATAAATGTATCAGTATGTTATGTGCGTCTCAATAATATAATGCATGCAATAATGTGACAACTGGAAAGATCGAGGGGAAGAGAGGTAGAGGCAGACGAAGAGAAATGATGCTGGATGGATTGAGACAGTGGCATGGAGGAATACCATCAGCAGAATTGATCCAGAACACCAAAGACCGAGATCTGTGGAGAGCCATGAACACCTATGCCAGCTGGCAGGTCACTTTATGATGATGATGCAATAATGTATTTTGTATCTTATCTGATTTCTAGTCTCTGAATTCTGCTGCTCAGTGTTTCTGAGATGTGTATTTGTCTGTTGGATGTTTTCCTGTGCATTCACATAGACAGTAGCTTTACTTGATGTAAGCCATTTGTTAGGTTGGCTAGTAAAATGACCTTGAGATATCAACAGACAGCCCACTTATGTTTCTCATTTTGAATTTTGTTTGTAAAAAACTTCTTGTTGTCTTTCATTCTTTTATATTAGCCAGCGTAAAAAATAGATTCCTATTTACAGATGCCTGTTTATTTCTATTGTAAAAAAGGATTGCTTTTAACTGATTGCCTGCCAAACAAAAAAGTGGTCATACCCAAACAGAAATTCAAGGCAGAAAATTTGAAGTAGGGGTTTGTCACAATAGTGCTTTTAAAATGGTTAAAATGGTAGCAGATGCATTGTATTACATATCAAATTAAAGAGAATTGCACAGAGAATCTGACAGTGTTAATAATTAATTGATAGGTTACAAATATTATGACAATAATGAGAGTTTTAGTAATAACAATTGAAATTAAAGTGTTAAAAATTATGAAAAAAATTCACTTACCAAGGCATTATTTTCTATCCGAAGCCGCTAATCCAGTTAAATTTAGTGAATTATGTTACACACACCAGTTGTGTTCAAGAATATCACAAGAACTGCTCCATAACACGAATAAACCAACAAGGAAATCATCAAATTATGAAGCACATAATTTTCACACAAAATGGAAAAGCCATCATATTCTTAGTAAATTTCACTGTAAAATTTCTTTTTATATTATCTGACCGTCTTCTAAATAATTAACTGACTACTCTACATGGTTGGTTTTAGAATCGTCCACAGAGTCCTTTACATCACAATGACTATAATATAAAATTGTTTAAAACGGTAATTTTATTAAAATAAGTGAGGTCCAGAACCAGAAAATATTGCACTTCGAATTTCAAATCACAACAATCATTTGGAATCTCATGCCATGTGTGTTAATCTTGTTGGCCATGCGTGATTGTGCATACGAACGGAAAGAAAATCTTTTCTTGTAAAGTTTAATTCTATGGGGCACTAAAAATTGTGGTCTAAAACGGAGAAACGGATCAATTAGAGCACTATATATACGGAACCGATGAGTCGGTTTTTGGGTACCAAATTTGGGCTCTAGAACCGACCATTCGGTCCCCGGCAGAGAATCAGTTAAGCAGTATTTTTGAGGATTCTGTTGCCAGGACAAAAGATTAAGAACAGCATGGTGGAGCAGTAAAGTTAAAGATAGCATATCAAGAATGAAGGTGGTGTTAAAAACAATGGATTACATCTAAATTTGAACAAGACTATGTGACATATAGAATAGCATGACGAAAGGCTAAACATACAATTAAAACATCATAAGATGAATCCTGGAGAATATACAGTGAACAGATGGCAATACTCAGCAAAGACTCCAAGAGAATTCTATAAATGGGTCAACAATATGAGAAACAGCATCTCGAGCGCTGACAAGACAAGTCACCTGAACAAGTCAAGAAGCCTGATACAGAGGAAAATAGCACGTGGCAAGTCCAACAACAAGAAACAACAGACGCACAAGATGTGCCGCATGGGAGCCACCAAGACCTTAGAGAAGACGAACTTGGAGAGCCTGCCTGCAAGCTGTAACAAAGAACCTGAAACTACAGCTACTACTGAAGCCACCATGAGGGAGACCGTCAACAGCTCACCACAGACAAGAGCCAAGACAGCTGAGAAGGAGGAGAAAGACACCAGAGTCGGAAACAGTCAGATGGGTTGTCAAGCGGATTCAAGTGGAGCTGTCAGATGAACAAATTCAGAAGCATCTGCAAGAAGAAAATCTCCACATCAGAATCTTGAAGGCGGAGCGGATCCTGACACATTCAAAAATCCCTGCAACGCTAGCGGTGGTGGCGACTGAGGGCAGCGAGATACCACACCAGGTATGATAAACCAGAAAATTCAACAGCCTGAGGGATTCATACCAAGGATCACCCAATGTTCCAGATGCCAGAGGGCTGGTCACAACAGAGCAGCATGTCGCAGTAAGACGGAAATCTGCCAGAACTGCACCGATCACCACGCCTTCAAGAAGTGTCCGCTGGCCAAGCTGGAGATGGACTTCCGAGCACCCAACAACAAAAGAAAGTGCGCCAACTGCCTGAGCAAGCATGGAGCCAGATACTTGGGCTGTCCATACCTCCAAAGACATAGAGACATCTTAAAGTTCGTCATCACCACAAAGACACCATATAAGGACGCAATGCAGAGGTGCGAGACAGCCACGTGCATCTCACAAGTGGAAAAAAGCTCAACTGCAAGACCAGATAGATGAGCTAAAGAAGCAAATCAAGCTGCTTGAAACACCGGCACCGACCAGCGACAATGAAAAGCGGCTTGCTGAAATAAAGGAGATCCAGCAAAACATCAAGCAAGAAGTGGAACATATGGCAGAGATAAAGAAGGAAAACAAAGAAATGCTGTGCACCATTAAAGCAGAGAGAGAGCTGCTGAAAGCTGAAATGGAATTAATCCGAAACAAACCAACAGAAGCCATGCAAGAGAACACAGACAAGCCGCAAGGCGAAACCCAACAAAAGACCAAACCAAAACCTCAAGATAAAGACAGCAGCCCAACCACGACGCCCGATACACTTAAGGGGAAACCAATATCCTGCCAGACTTCTGAAGAAAACCAAGATGAATACCCTGACAACGGCCGTACCTTGGAGGAATGCATAGGAGCGGCATAGAGAGAGGGAATCAAAGAGGGACTCAGGTGCAAGGAATTCAGAAGGCGATGGGAAGAAAAAGAAATGAAGCCCAAGAAACTCAAGGGGAAACTGATAGAATACCTAGTTATACACTATGACAGTGAGGTCGACTTTGAGAACTACATAGATGACGGAGAGGTCGTCCCGTGGTTGACCACAGAGGAAGAAATTAAAAGGCAGCAGATACTCAAACTCGACAGAGAAAACAGGCGCAAGGGGGAAAATGAAAACATTGAAAAGCTCCTACAGAAAATACACAAAAAAGGAGGCAAATAGACCAAATAAAAAGTCCTTATAAGGGCTGCAACCAGTCAAGCCAGATGAGCCAGAAGCCTTCACTAACAAAAGAAACCACCAGAGGAGATGGGCACAAAAGACAGCCACCTACCAACCCCCCAGCTGACGCCACAGACACAAACGCTTACATAACCAGTCCGAGATAGGACTCACTCGTACGAGCGCACAAGACAAGAATCAGGGTGAATAAACCCACAAAAACCATGGACCTCAACAATAACTACAGCTGAAAGAAGCAAGTTGAACGAGGCCGAATTTGGAATTTTTGTTTTTTTAATCAACCGAACTGAACAGAAACGGAGAAGCATGCTACAACCTAGTCACCATTATAAACAGCAAAAGAGGTATACTTGTATTTAATCCATAAGAGAAACTAGTAAGGTGGGCAGAATACTTCCAAGAATTACTAAACCTCACACATAACATAGAAAACTCAAATTTTTTGCCTAAAAGCTTGTAAAAAAGAAATGTCCCAGACAATTGACAACAGGCAGTATTAGTACCAATATGGAAAAATAAAGACAAAATGAGAGAGTGTGAAACATACAGAAAAGTATCTCTCTTGAGTCACATAGAAAAAATGTATGCAAAACTATTTGAAACGAGCTAATTGAACAACTTTTAAGCAAAGTACAATTTGGTCTCAGGAAAGGTAGAAGTTGCACTGATGCACTATTCATATGAAGACAAATATGTGAAAAAACCATCACATTCAGTGACCAGCAGAATATTGTGTTTGTCGATCAGATATGTTCACAGTCAATACTGGAGTAAGGCAGGGATGTGTGCTCTTCCCCCTCCTATTTAATATCTACAAAGAATATTAATAAAAGCACATCTTGTCAGAACCGATGAAACAAATTATGAACTCTTTACTTTAGAGGAAACAACATATCCACCCACAGTAAGTGAGCTTTATTTGAAGATGATCAGTGCCTGCTTAACAGTGAGTAGGACAAACTGCAAAAACATATTAATAAGCTGAGTTCAACATGCAGCAGATACAATATGAATATAAATACAACCAAAACTGAAGTAATGCAGGTTAGCAGATCTTCTGGTCCACTAAATATACTGGTAAATAGTACACCTCTGAAACGAGTTACAGAATTTAAATATCTAGGAAGTATGGTCATAGAACCGGTCTCTGTGGCTTAGGGCTTGCGAACGCGGTTTGTGAGTCTGTATACCCGGGTTCGAAACACGGCGGTGCTGGTTTTTTCAAACAAGGTATAGAAGCCGGTTGTTCAGAAAGCAATGGCAAACTAATGAATGTGAAATTTGCCCAGGAATCACGAACAGCGAAAAATGCTGGGGTTGACTGTTACGTCCTGTGAAGGACATGCAACTTAATTTTTTTTAAATGGTCATAGAAGATTGCAGAATAGACAGCAAAATCAAAATGTGATGTCAAAATGCAAGGGCGCTTATATATCAGGTATCACCTATACTGAAACATCCAAATCTATGGTCCAAACTTTTCAAAATGACAGATAATAAATAGCATATTCACACCAACCCTATACTACCAATGCCAAACTTGGACATCCAAATCACACCTATGCCTAATCAACACCTGTGAGATGAGTTGCTTGAGAAGAGCTCCCAATTTAACTATCCTAAGATCAAGTAAGAAATGAGTAATCAGATTAAATGTTGTTTTCATGATTAAGAATCATATAAAATAGTAGGTAAAACTTCGTAGAGTGAATCAGCATATTCACACATCACAATTGTAAATCATTTATGCACAAAAATGCAAACAGTATGCATAGAAGGCAAAAATGAGAAACTTCCTACACAATTAGATACTAAATATGTTAAAAAAAAAAAAAAAAAAAATTTAAATGTGTAACTCAAGAATTTAAAGGCATGACTGTCAACTTTTTTACACCAGTTTGTATCCTCCGTGGCTCTGTCTCTGTCTGCATATCGGTCTGCCAAAAGTGTCACACAGAGCACAAACTCCTTAGCTCCAACAACCATCCCCAGAGGTCTCCAAAAATTGCACCCATGAACTGAATGGTGAAGTCAGAAAACAAACCCGTGATCTTCAGAACGTGAGGCAGGCAGCTTACCCACTTCACTCACCCACTTCACTCACCCATTTCACTCACCCACTTCACTCACCCACTTCCAAAACCTAACTTTTCACATATTTAAATATTATACTCAAATATAATGCCCCAGTTAATAATTAATAATTTGAATATGGCAGACGTTTAAATAAATGATAATAAAAACTTCATTGGTAGTGTCATTCTTGATTCTGTAACTTCACATAGTTATGGGTGATTTATCAGTATCTGGGTGTCTGTTTTTCATATTTTGTTATTGTACTGTCAGATGAGGAGTGGCTAAACGCTGGAATCTCCTTCGGGAGACCCAGGTTCGATCCCTCGGAATTTTTGTCTGTCGGGGGAAAAAAGAAAATCCTAACCTGTACAGTTCGCGGCGACAGCACTAGCCAGGCGGCCTTAATTCCTCAGGCTCAAAGACCCCTCTGCCATACACCACAAGGTACTATATTGGCAGTAAATGACAGTTTATGACAGTACTGTCAGATGAATGTTAATTGTTCAGTGCTTGTAACTTCAGTAATGTATGGCTTTTGTTTCTACAGTTGTTGTTACTAGAACTCTGTTGATTCTAATTGGTTCCTTGACTTGAAAAATTGGAGACTGGAGATGATTTGCTTCCATCCCACTAGGCAAGCAGCACACTCATTTTTAACATGCTCATATGCTGTAGATGGGGTGACCATAAAACTTTAGTGCTGACTGTCTGCCATAATAGTTGTGAATTTCTGTGATTCTCTTGCAGTCTTGCAGTGTGCACAGTTTGTAGGCTACGGCAGTCTTCATTACAGCACAGAACCTGGCCAATTCTCTCATTGTTGGCCATGATCCTGTCTATCCAGGATGCTCATTAGGAAAGTAAAGTGAAGCCTTGGTCAGTATAAAACCCTGCCTTGGCACATTAGCAACCCTGCATCCCATGTTTCTACTAGAATTTTACAATGTCTTTTGAGAAGCTCATTAAGGACCTGATGGTGAGACAAATAATGCAGGTTAAGAAGACATTTCATCATGTTATTATTTTACTTTGTACATTTTTTAGGTTTGCTAGTTTTTTTGTTTTTGCTTATTTGTAAATTATTGCTCAGGCTAGACTGGAACCTTCTGAGCACGGCTACACCAGCTATTGATGCCTGGCTAAACCCCTGTGATAGACTGATGATCTCCATGAGAACCTTGGTCAGAGAGTATTCAAAGCGTCTGTGCTGTGTCATTGCCTGCATGATGATCGAGGGGCTGGAATGTCAGGGCATCCATGTTGCTTACAAGGTTTGTTGGAATGTCAGGGCATCCATGTTGCTTACAAGGTTTGTTGGAATGTCAGGGCATCCATGTTGCTTACAAGGTTTGTTGGAATGTTAGGGCATCCATGTTCCTTACAAGGTTTGTTGGAGTGTCAGGGCATCCATGTTGCTTACAAGGTTTGTTGGAATGTCAGGGCATCCATGTTGCTTACAAGGTTTGTTGGAATGTCAGGGCATCCATATTGCTTACAAGGTTTGTTGGAATGTCAGGGCATCCATGTTGCTTACAAGGTTTTTTGGAATGTCAGGGCATCCATGTTGCTTACAAGGTTTGTTGGAGTGTCAGGTCATCCATGTTGCTTACAAGGTTTGTTGGAGTGTCAGGGCATCTATGTTGCTTACAAGGTTTGTTGGAGTGTCAGGGCATCCATGTTGCTTACAAGGTTTGTTTGAAATAACCAGTTTGACTAGTGCTTGACGTTTCTGAAGATTGGTCAGTTGAGACACCTAACATATGAAGTTGTTTATCTTTGTCTAAATATGATATTGAGGAATGATGTTGGCTTGGTTCTGTTAAGGTGGGCAAGCAGAACTTTCATTTTGTGCATACTTGTCAGCTCTCCACACACGGTGTGATGTGAGGGATATGGCTGCTGGTAATGTTATCATGTGGAATCTCTGTCACTCTCTTGCAGTTTTGATGCATGCAAAATTTGCAGTCCTTGATAGACTTCTTCGCAGTCAGTGTTGAGTTCATGTTCTGTACCCCCTTCATTATCCAGATGAATGCATGTCTCCAGTAAATCCTGCAAGGAGGTGAATGGAAATCTGCATTTCATTATATTTCAGATATTTGCATACACTTATTAATTTCCTCCAATTTAAATATACATGTAAATATTTTTCCAGTGGAAACATACATATTAAAAAAGCCATTTAAAAGTCGACAAGGTCGACTTTATTGCACCAAATTTTTATCCCATATGGCTCAGTCTCTTTCTGCAGCACGGAAAGTATCGCACAACGGAAAGCGTCGCACAACAGAAAGCGTCACACAAAGCACAAACTCTATAGCTCCAGCGACGACCTTCAGGAATCTCCGAAAAAATGCACTCGTGAACTGAAGGACGCGGCCTGGAATCGAACCCACAACCTTCGGAACCAGAGTTAGATAGCGCGACCACTTTGCCACGGAGACTCGCACACATACATATAAACATTTACCCAATGGAAAAATACATACATATATTTTTAAAGTGTAAATACACATATAAATGTTTGTCCACTGTAAATATACATATTAATGTTTGTCAAATGTACATATACAATTACTGTTTGTCTAGTGTAAAAATAATTATAAATGTTTATATAATGTAAATATGCATATGAATGTTTGTCCAATGTCAGTTTTTGTAAGAACATTTATCCAATGTAAAATTGCAATTGAATGTTTGTCTATTTTTGCATTTGAACATTTGTCAAATATTTGTCCAGTGTAAATGAAGTGTTAGGGGTATAACACTTAAATATTGATCAATAATGCCAGCAATGATGCTGTAAGAATAAAGATTTTGGTCAGTCACATGAGGGAGACTGTAAATGTTGTCTATAATCTTGTTTACAGAGTAAGTTTAACAAACTGACGCCTCTGGCTAAAACTCTGCAAGAAGATCCATCTAACCAGCTGCTAACTGTTCTGAGAAAATATATACACAAATATGGTGCTGAACCTGTAGAGAAGGCCGTGTCATCTGAGACTGTGCCACAGCTGATCACAGTACAGAAGGGCATTTTGGCTCTCATGAGGCAGTGGAAAAATGTCTTATACATGCCCAACCTAAGTGAGATTAACTTCAAGGTAAGTCAAGAAACCACACTTTCTGAGATCTCACACAGAGTGTTGTTAATTCTAAGTAGTTTGATGTATTTGAGGTACTAATGTTGATTTTGAAAGCTTTCATGACTGTCATTCATATACTAGAGTTTCATGATGCTTAGGATAGTGAGCCTCAAGCTGTATGATTTGTAGTTTTTGTTTTGTGGGATGGTAATAGGGTGGGTGGAAGTGTCATATGTTTTAATACTCCTTCTCATAACATTATGACTCAATAGACCAGTTCTCCTATACATATAAACATGTAAACAATTGAATTCACAGTGTTTGTAGTCAACCACTAAATACAATTACATTTCTTCTGAAAGGTATTGCCTTGTATTTACATAATTACCTCTTTGGTTTAGATTCTCTAAGTAGATAACAGAAACAAATAACTTGTCTTTATCGATGCTGTTAAAATAGTAAGTGAGCATGATTATTGCATTCAGTTGAACTTATTGCTTTTGTAATGAAGAAATTCAGTTGTGGAGGTGATTCACAACAGAGCAGTTGCCATTTTTCACAATATAGATCAGTTAGTCGACAGATCATTCTCATTGCACATCGAACCATTCAATTCATAAGTGCATAGATCCCCTCCTCAGTAAATCCTGCAGCATGTAGAGCCTAACGACACCAGTTCTGTGTTGGTTGATTAATCTTCTTTGGATTCCTGCATAGTGTTATTATTTGGCCACACCTCTTTTAACTTGCTGTTCTCGCAGTCTGACCATGGTTGTAGATTGGCAGTCATCACTTGGTTCTCGCAAACGACATACTTCTCGTAGAGCATTCAGAATATCAGCCTGGTCTATGGTTCGTCCGCTAATCTCTGTGCTTACCCTGACAATACACGAAGACATCGTCGGCATATGACAATGTCCTCTTCGATCCTGTGATCTGCTCACCGGTGAGTGATTCTCACAGTGTAGACATTGAACAGCACTGGAGATAATGGTGATCCCTGTGGCAGGCCAAGATGTATTGTTGTTTCGGAAATCCAACTGCCACATCTAAAAACTGCTTTCCTTTAGAAGAGGGCTGCAGCGATCCAATTTAGGAGGAATGGTCTTATCTTGAGTTCAAGAAGCTGAAACATTAAGAAATCCAACGGTACTCTGTTGTACGCTTCCTCAAGATCAATTGTTGCAGCGCATGTTTCAGTGCCTGAATATATAATATAGATTAGCTACAATAAAACTCCAGCATTTGATGTCTCTCACCATGATGGCACAAACCAACATCCTCTCTCCAGCCCATCCTGAACATTATGTAGCTTTTTCTATACGACTCACCACAGCGAGTGACTCGTGACTTTTCACTTGTGTGTGGCTCTCGAATCTGTATTTTTGCCTTACATCTTTTCTTTCCTTGTAGTGTTTCACAACTTTTAAGTGATGTTTATTAAAAATGACAGTTTTCACTGTTGGAGAGTTCATCTGTGGAAAACATTGAAAAGTTGGAACTTTCTGTGCATCGATCATTAGTGTCTGTGTTTTTGTCAAACAAGGGCATGGATGTCTGTGCAACCAAAACTGGCAGGTCTAAATCTAACATCATGTAGGCAGAATCAAATAAACACAAAATAAGACTGAGAAAGAACAAACACACACTCATACTTGTAAATGCTTTGACCAGTCTTTAATCAATGAACAAACCATAAAACGGAATACTTAGCTGGAAAACTGGTGTGTTATATAATTTTCAAGTGTTATTGCACAAAATTTACTGGAAAAAAAACCATAATTTATTGATAAAATGTATCTTGGTAATAAATTAAAAGAGTTTCAAATAAACGTGAAAATGAAGTGTGTTATTTTAAGTTTTGATGGTTATTGGTGTGAACAACATTATTGCCACATTCATTTTACTAATATTGAGGCTCAAAATGGTGAAATATGCATCATATGTTCAGTAACTAACAACGAACATGTAATTTCAAATAAAATGATACAGAGTAAACGTTTAATGCTGTCATTCTGAAGTTGAACTAAAGAGACTGGTGGAGAACAGCAGCATCACATGATCAGATGACCTCACAGATGTTTTCGTGCTGGTTAACCTGATGATGATATTCGGTAATGTTGTGAATAAGTATACCTCGTGTGAGGAAGTGTACAAAAACTTTGCAGATAATAATTCAACCTGATGATGATGTTCAGTGATGGTGTGAATATGCACACATCTTGTGAGGAAGTGTATGAAAACTGCAGATAATAATTGTTGTTATAAATTTCAGACTCAGCGCAGCATTCGCCCCTATAATGTTTCATTTGCACTTCCTAAAGAGGATCCTGTGGATGAAGTTGTCGAAGATAATGAGGACATCATCATTGATCAGTTTGATGTTGTTGATGAAAAGATGTCACTGTTGCAGGTATCTAACATGATCTTCATGTGTGTGCTGTCTTTATCTATGGAGAATGTTGTTTGAATGCTTTCCATGTCGTCACTCTCTTCCAGTGATCATTGAGAAGTTGATCAGAAGACTTTATTGACAAAATGAAAACAAAATATATACACATTCAATCAATCAATCATGTGCCATGCCGGAAAGCGTGGGTGGTCATGACTCGCCATTTCACTTGATCACCAGAGTCATGGATCAGCTCAGTGTTATTGTCTCTACCATGCCATGTGGCCAAGCCATCCAGGTATTTACTTCTCGGTCTTCCCCTTGGTCTGTTCCCTTCAATCTTGCCAGTTGTCACCAAGTTCACCTGAGTGGTCTCGAGGTATGGTGTCCGCCTCGAATGCTGGAGGTCCCGGGTTCAGGCCCCGGTGAGAACCGGGATTTATTTTAAAAAATCCACCTGGACTTCCAGTAATAAAATTTCCCCTGGTCTCTGGGTAGTGAGATCGGACGCCCGTGTGCGCACGTAAAAAATCCCTTGGCAGTTGGAAATCGAAAAAGAGTAGCCTAACTAATTTTGAGTTAAAAATCTACCCAGAGTATTTTCAGGATCCTCGCCAATGCAACGGAGTTTGTGCATTGAGCTGAGTTTCTCCAGACTCAGGTTTGAGTTAGGAGGAAAACAGAGCACTTATGGATTAAACCGTGTGCCGTGATGTTGATCCAACGACTAAACTAAACTAAACTAAACTACTGAGTTATTTACCGAGCTGAGGCCTGCTAATGTCATCGCCTTTACCTTTAATCATCATCATCATCATCATTATCTTCCACTTTTTGTCGTCAAGAGTCGTGGGGAGGAACATTTGGCGCTCCAGCACCCGATGGGTGGCACTGGACAGTGTATTTACCTGTAATAACAAAACTAAAGGACCCCTTTTCACATCATGAGGTATATTGGGTATATGGCAGTAGATCCATGTCATTAGATGAATGGACACTCCGTTGGGTGAACAATCCCCATCTCTCATCTCATTTCATCTCATCATGTTCCTCTTGTACCTTGCGGTATCGAGGTGAAGTATAAACAGCAGGAGAGTGCCCGCTTATGGGCTTCATGTATCGATATTCCCATGGACTCTGTTATTCCCTGCGTCCAACATTTACGTGGTCGGCCTCTTCCTCTGCTTCCATCTGGTCTGTACATCATTGCTTGTTGTGGTATACTGTTAGTTGGTAACCTACTTGCATGGCCAAACCATTTGACTTGCTGCTTTCTAATAAAATCTAGTGCAGCTCTAACCCCCACTTTAGTCTTGATTTCTTCATTTCTGATCTTATCTCTTCTTGATACATTGAGTATTCTTCTCAGGAATCTCATTTCTGTTGTTGTGAGTTTTCTTTTCTCTTTTTCTGTCATTGTCCAGGTTTCGCATTGGTAAAATAGAGTTGGTAGGAATATTGTGTTGTAAAGTGCTTTCTTAGTAGTTATTGATACATGTTTGTTCTTTAGTATTGGTGCCATTTGTCCCATGAGTTGGTTTGCCTTTTTGCATCTATTTTCGATCTCGTCTTCTGATCTGCCATTTGATGATATTATACTTCCTAGGTACTTGAAACTCTTTACTTGTTTCAAGGGATGTTCGTTTAGGTGAATCGTTGTTGCTTTTTCTTCTTTATTTGTAGTCAATACCTCTGTTTTACTTGTGCTAATTTTCATGTTCCCTACACATTTCCTTTAGACTATTCATGTGGTCTTGTAATTCAGCTTCTGATTTTGCTATTAGTGCTTGGTCATCTGCAAACAGGAGTTCTCTAATGGTTAGATTTGCAGATGATTCTTCTGTGTTCTCATCATGCGGTGTTCTTGCAGTCTCTGATTGGCTGGTTTATTTACATATGTTGTCTATATATGTTATAAACAAGAGAGGGGACAGGACACAACCTTGTCGTACTCTGGATATTATGGTGAAGGGGTCTGAGTGTCCTCCAGTTGCTCTCACTATGCATTCACTGTTGTTGTATAAGCTTCTACATAGGTTTGTTAGATGTGTACTCACTCCATATTGTTTAAGGATTTCCCACAGCTTGTTTCTATCTACTCTATCGAATGCCTTTTCTTGGTCGACAAAGGCTAAGTAGAGTGTTTCATTGAATTCAATTTATTTTTCTATAAGTTGTCTAAGGACAAAAATGGCATCTGTGCATATTTTTGTTTTTCCTAAATGCAAGTTGTGTTTCACTTAGCTGGGGTTCTATAATAGTTCGTAATCTTTTCTCAAGAATTTTGCAAATTTTCCCAGTATGACTCAACATTGTTTATCTCTAAGGGGATCAGATACATAACCACTGGGCCAATAGCAAGCATGCGAGCCACTTAACTACTGCAAGCTCTTCCTCCTCCCTCTCCTTTACCCTGTTTCACTTTTACTGGATGGAGGATTCATATGGTGCATATATCATAGTTATTGTAGCATTATGTCATAATCTTCATCTTTGAACATTGAGTAGAAGTACTTATGAAATTCATCTTCTGCTTTGAATCCACTGAATGGTTCTGTTTATCATTTCAGTATGCTTATTTTCTATTTCTTTTGTACCCTATTACACCCTTGGTGCGTTCTGGGAATATTGTGCTAGCCACACATTTTATAGACCAATACAAACTTGATGGGTGAGTGGTCTGTCATGTTGACTACCATTACTTCTAAGGGCATTTCCTGTTCCCCAGTTTAGACTGGGTCAACCTGGGAGCCCACATCAATTTAAAAAATGGGTCTTGATGGGAACTTGAACATGACCCCCAGGCCGGTAGACTTATTGGACCCTGCAAATTATGTTGGTTTAGAAAATACTTTTCCCCACTGTTGTTTAATCTTTACTTTGTATTTGTATACATAATACAAACCACATAAATATAGATTGCATTAAACTACCTTTATTGCTACCTTTAATCAAATGGCTCCTTATTGTGAATGAGGGTGGGCAAGTTTGTTTCATGACACCAATCACTATATACATAGGACTAAGATTGTTCTTGTGATCTCTGCTACTACTTGATACACTTTTATCACCAGCATGTGGAATGTCCACTAAATCATTGCTAGTATCCTTGTCTTTGGGAGACATTGCTCTAAATGACAGTCTTGAATTATTTCCTGGTACTGATGGAACTTCAATTGCTTCAGACAAATTGAGGAATATCTCAGACTCGGACATAACACTAATCTTGTGCTTACAGCCTTTCCAAATTACTGACAAGAAGAAAAACATGTACAAAAGTGATATACAAGCTTGAAAAATGCTATGGTTGCCTGAAGTTGTGGATAATGGTGGAACAGTAGAATGTACTGCATGCACATTATGGACATCAACAACCCTTTGTCATTTGGAAATCGTAAGGTGTAGGCCATATAGGCTGCTGTCATGACTGAATTTAAAAAAGTATAGAAAGCATTTCCAAAGCAGAATTTTTATAATCTACAATTTGGAGAGGAGATAGGCACGGCCAAGTAAATATATTTCCCCTTGAAGACTTATGGTCATTAGCAGTCTGTGGTCAAGCTTCCTTGTGGCACTCCTGCAATTCTCAGTTAGGGGTTCTTTAATTTTGAATTGATCTCAAACTGTGTTACATAGACTAATCATCATGATTGTCAGCACACTATATTGTTCTAGCTTTCTATTGCTCCTGTTTATTTCTTACTGAATGTGCCAAAGTGCCAGATTATTCTTTGCTCCAAGATGTGTGTATATGTTGTTGCACAGGGAACATGTGTGTACCAGATTCTTTTGGATTTTAATTTATGTTCTTTTTTGTATGTTACATTTTTGTAATGTGAGAAAACTACTAATAGAAATGTATCTTGTGGTGTTTTTGATTCATTTTGTTAATATTGTTTTCAGGCAGAAGGGGGGATGACACAGAGATCAGGCTCTGTGCCTAGCTTGAACAGCAAAGGTCGCCATTCATTTAGCACACAGGGCAAAACTGACAAGACAGACGGTCTAGATTATGTCAGTGCTGATTCTTTCCCTAGTGGAAAACCTGGCAAGCTGTCCAACATCTTTAAGTAGGTGATATTTGATATTTGTATATGTTGTGTATAGATATTTCTAGATCACTCTCATCATTTTGTTCAAGTGTCAAGTTATAAGACTTGGTCACAACATTATGAGTTAGAGCAACCTGTCCACTTCTGTAATGCATGCCTTTCTTGAATAGATCTCTGGTATCCATCTTACATGGCTTCATTGAGCCATATATGATTGGAAAATGATCAATTAAATGAGGCTAACCCATGTTGCTGGTCACATAATACACTGTCCACAATGCCGTCTGTTTTCAGTGTTTATAATGAGTTGATGAAATCTGCTCCTTTCAGTGTGAGTACATCAAAACATAAACAGTTACATGCGTAAATCAGTAAGTCAGGAAATGATATAAGACAATTGAGAAGTGGTTGCAGTTTATAAAGGTGCCATTATTTGGCATATCCATCTGTCTTGGTGTCTGTGTGTGGCAGACCATAATTGCTGCATCCTTATTTGGATTTGCATATTGAAAATGCTGGCCATACTTGGAGATTGCACCACCAAAGAACAGTTTTGAGGTTTTTATTGACCAAAGGAGTTACTGTCAAATATATTCTTAAGAAAATGTCAGTCTACACAACTGGGTGAATAAACAATTTGCTGATAATGAAGAAGTTGAGCATGAGGTGCAAATGTAGTTTAGGCAGCAGCCCAAAGACCTCTATGGTGCAAGCAAAGGGGGTCTGATAAAACAATGTGATAAATACACAGTAAGTGAGATAATTTGAGAAATAATGAGATAATGTAAGTACATATTTTTTCAAGTTCACATCTCATATAGTATTTTTGTATACTATTATGTGATTTACTTTCTGACTTACATGTCAGGCAGGGATAGCATTTAAACAGTTTACAGTAATTGCTGCATCATTGTTATTGTCTTTGTTTCTTTTTCAGTTATTAATAATGTGTTTTTAAATAATCTGAGCCATGTTCTCCTTATGTCATTTAACTGTTCTTTTATGAATAAGTGATGAAAACATAATTGTGATTCTGTTACATATAAAACTATGTATATTTTGTACTGTTGAGCATATGTTTATTTTGTTTTTTTTAATGTAAAGAAAATGTTTATAGTTTTGTTTTTCCATCAAAATATTTACTTTCAAAGTGAACCTTTTGAACCACATACATTTGACAGAGGGAAGAAGGCTGCTGGAGCCACTGACTTACCCTTGGACTACAGCTCCTCAAATCTGGCACCCCCAACACTGGCAGTCATCCTCAACCGCAATGATAGCAACATGAGCTTTACCTCCCTGGTAGAAAGTGTGTCCAGTAATGAGCAGCTGGTGGCAGCAACTCCACCCCATACTCCACTGAGAACAGCAGGACCCAAACACTCCATTCTGAAGAATCGGTAAGAAGTATCAGAGATTTAGTCACAGTTGTAAGTAACAGTGGCTAGCAAGGTACTGACCACATCAGCGATAGGTCTATACAGTATGGTCTAGCAGCATACACCGAGCGCACCTTAAGGCAAGGGCCCTGTACTGGACCGACTGTATGGGGCATGACATGTTTTGGGAAATAAAGGCATGATGTAAACCCCATCACTCATTGAGTGCCTATCCATCCATCCATCATGTGCCATGCCGGTAAGCGTGGGCGGTCATGTTCTGCCATCTCACTCGATCACCAGAGTCGTGGATCAGCTCCGTGTTTCTGTCTCGACCATGCCACAAGGCCAAGCCATCCAGGTACTTGCTTCTAGGTCTTCCCCTTGGTCTGTTCCCCTCGATCTTACCAGTTGTCACCAAATTCTCCAATCCATTTCTTCTCATAACATGCCCAAAAAATTTTGACTGTCTACATCTAATTTCTCTAATCAATTTACGATCTTCATTTGTTTCTTGAAGGACTTGTTCATTGGTCTTTCTGGCTGTCCATGGTATTCTTTGCATTTTCCTCAGAAACCACATCTCTACAGCCATCAGATGTTTTTCAGCCTGACTGCTCATTGTCCACGCTTCACATCCATACAAAAGTACAGGTTCAATGAGTGCCTATGGGTGTGTACATATATGGGGCTAGAACCACATATCCAATAATCCTCAAGGTGTAGTTATGGTCCATTTTCTTATACTGACTGTATGGTGTAAGAGCACGGGCACTGAACAAGCAGTTACAAAATGTAATTGATAGTGGATACACACAAGAATAGCTCACATTATTGAAAATATGTGCAAACAAATGTAGAAGGCCTAGAGAACCTGTGAATGAAAAATGAGCTGATAGAAGATATAAAATAGAGACAAATAAAACATTTTGGCCACATTTATAGGCATGGTGCCGGTCTCCGTGGCAAAGGTGTTATGGATGCGGTTCGTAATTCCGCTTACCTGCATTCAAAACACAGCTGTGACCGATTTGGCAGCAGACCGTGTTGAGCTGGGTTTTAACATGTTGGTATGGGAGCCGTTTGTTCAGAAAGCAATGGCAAACTACTGAACGTAAACTTGCCAAGACAGGAACAACAGCAGTGCTGGGGTTGACAGCAATGTCCTGTAAATAGGATATGCAAAAAAAAAATAGGCATGGTACTCCTGTAAACACCATACTGGAGGTCAATGTTAAAGACAGATGAACAAGAGAAGATATATCCTTGAGATGGATGAGCATCAGTTAGTCAGAGTGTACCACGGGGACAAGAGACAGAAAGTGTTGGAGAGAGATTCCTTGTGTCAACCTTCATTGTAAAGATGACACTTGATTGACTGGTTGAGAATTGTATTATAGTTAGATCCCATGTGTTAGCAAGACTTCAAATACCACACATTGAGTACCCAGAGAATGATAATATAAACACAAGCTGTAGCTGGAGCCTTCTGGTGGTACGTGAAGTACTCAGACCATGACCTAGGCTTGAGTGCATGGGCAATCTGTTGGCCAGTCTTTCCTTCTCATAGCGAGCATTGAAAGGTGACATTTAAATCCTTGTCTGACCACGCTTACGGCATTGTCAATATAACGTACTAGCCTTGTACTAGCCCCTACCTTGTCATAATAGACAAGTGTGTCCTAACTCTAGGTTTTACCATGAGTTTAGGACGAGGGTAATAATGAGGTTTTCCATGTAACCATTTTTGTTGTAGTTGATCCTTGTTGTCCTTGTTTGGTACCATACATCTATTTCTTTTCCTGAAATTTATCTCCATGGGTAGGGTGACTTATACGCTTTCCGCCTTGAGAATCCATTGATCCTTTTCCTGTGGATATTTTAAGAATGTCGCTTGATTGTATCTATTCTTTTGCTCCTTCTGTGCAGCTTAATCCATCTACTATAATATTAATTAATCTAACAACATTGTTAATGCAAGTAAATAATTAATATCATAGAATTCACTATTTATATTAATACCAATACCATATTAATACTAATTTACAATTACTTATTAATAATTTAACAATCAACTAATGAATAACTATTATTAACACAATCATATACTGTTCAAAGTTAGTGTGACAATACAAAACAAAATACTTGGCACATTGAATGCACAATGAATGTTCCAATCACGCGTCTCTTGTGAAGTTCTTGTTCCGAGTATTGCCTTCACTCAAGCTGTCAATGGAAAATCGGTAACATATGTACCTAATTGACTAAATTCTATTTGTAATAATAATCTATTAATATTTAGTTGATTCTTATAGCATTGCTCCCTCAATTAGGCGCCATCTGAATATATCTTTATCGACTTTCTTAATAACTTATGAAAGAACAGAACATTAATATATATAACTAATTAACTTATAACAAAGATCTGCCCTTCTATTCAACTATAATCGACTGAGAATGTCAGCAAGATTATTATCCTTTCCAGGAATGTGACAGATGTCAAATTCATAGTCTTGTAATAGTAATGACCATCTATGTATTCTAGAATTCTTCGGATGACCCGATTTGAAAATTTGTAACGGTTTGTTATCCGACAGAACCAGAAATTTCCTACCTAGTAAGTATCTAGAGAACTTCTCAATACTTTCAATTAAAGCTAGAGCCTCTAATTCAGTAACAGCATAATTTCTTTGAGTTTCAGATAGCTTTTTACTGAAATAAAGAATAGAATGTAGTTTCCTTTCATGCAATTGAAGTAATACAGCTGAAATAGCATGTAAACTAGCATCCGTTTGTAAAACAAAATCTTTTGAAATATCAGGTAATTTCAAATAGGATATGTACTAAATAGAGTTTTTATTTGTTGTAATAATTTCTCATGATCCTCTGTCCAACTATTTTTATAGGTCTGTAATATAGATATATACATGTGAAAAATCATACATTTCAAAGATTTAAGACTTTTTAAAGAAAATAACTCAATTACATTCTAATATTATGACTCAACAAGAATAAATCCTTAACCAATTCATCATCGTAAAATAACAATATAGTTACTAACAATTATCTGTAAAATAGAGAACTAAAATATTTTCACACACCCAAGTGTGGAGATATGAGATAGTGTGAACACTTTGAACAAATATAGATTTAGATCTAAGAAATTTGGAATTCTAAGTAATAAGACTGTAAATGTGTCTGTAATGTATTTTGTGTTAATATGAACCTAACACTTTCATCCCATTCTATTTTTCTTTTATTCTTCTCTTTTATTCTATTTCTTTCTCTCTTTCTTTCTTTCATACTTATGGTGTTTCCGTACTGAACGTATGTTCATATTTGTACTTTTCAACTTTGTTAAATTGGACACTGTCATAACTTTCACTCATATATATAACGCCAATAAAGTATATTTGATTAATTTGTAGCAGAAACAAGCCAAGCAAATAAAGTACGCATTAATTAATGCATCGTAATTTTGTTTGTTATTATTGACTTGTGTGTAAATTTTCTTGAGTGATTGAATGACTGTATTTTTATTGGCAATATCATCAATATATGCCTTTGTTTGTGAGGCTGTGTTTGTGACTATGGATGTAACCTGAGATAAAGTCAATTTAAGCCAACTCAACATGTTTGTCATAAATATGGTTACAACATCCCATTTCATCTGTTGTTTGTACTTATTGTGTTTAACTTTTGTTCTATTTTTGTGTGCCACACTGTTGTTATTACCAGTCAGTTGAACTTTTAATGAATGTGTAATTCCTTCTTCTTGTGTTGTTGTGAGTATCACATCAGGTTTGCGTTCTATAGTTTGAGCGTAATATTTGACATCTGCGATGTTACCAATTATCAACCCAGCACATGGGTTTGGTAGTACTGCTGCGCACACTCGACCTTTATAGTATGGGCATTTTATACTGACCCATGCAGTTTTGTACATTTCTATTGTACCCCCAAATGTCCTGCACTCAATACTTTTACCTGTATAATCACTTTCTCTTATGAGTTTGTGATTAACACCTGTAATATCGGACCCTGTGTCTCTAAAACAGGTTGTTAGTAAACCATTCACCAACGCTTGGTGTATCGTCAGAGTACCTTGACAAGTGTATGCTGCATTTGCCTCGTGAATATGTCTCTTATTGGCTGATGTAAGGTCATCATCACTATTATTACCTTCTTTACCTGTTTTGTTCTTGTATGACTCTATAATGGCTGCGTGTGTGTCCTCTAGATCATCTGAATCGCTACTACAACTAGACAACACATATGCGATACTGGCTTCCTTCCAGGAATTTCTCATTGGACAAGACCTGCTTGTGTGTCCGTACGCCCTACATGAGAAACATTTAATGCTTCTTTTAAAAGAGTCATACTTACTTCTCTTCTTAGTAATAATGTCTTTCAGATATGCGATATAACCTGGATGTTTATCACACATCTCTAAGTTTCCGTGCGATAATCTACAATACTGACATCTGGTGAATTGGCCTTTCTTTGGTCTATCACCTTCTCTATTGTAAGGACTATTTCTATTGCTACCACTACTAAACTTTCTAAACTTACCGTTTCCTCTTTGGAATTTTGCACTTGCTCCTATTACTAATTCAGGTTGAGTACAGTTGGCAAACACGTCTCTATGTGCATTAAAGTAAGACTCACCTTTAGCTTCCATCTCACTTAAACTCTTACATTTATTTTCCATAAGAAATACTGACATAGGTTCTGGTATTGCAGACAACATTCTATCTCTGATAATTAAGTCTCTCACTTTCTCATAACTATCATTAATATCCGCAGCCTTACACCACTTATCAAAACTAGAAGACATTTCCGAAGCGAAATCCAGGAATGTTTGATTCGATTTCGGTGTAAGTGTTTTAAACTTAGTCCGTAAACCAGATTCATCCAAAGAAAAATGTGATAGCACCCGATCACGCATATATTTGTAGTTCGTACGTAAATCCTCAGGAATTAACTCTATCACTTTCAACGGCTCTAACGCGAGGTGACGATGAAACAAAATCGGTACGTCCTTCTCCGGTACCTTGTAATACTTTACGAGCACTTCAAAGTTGGTTAACCATGAACTAACTGAATCACCTTGTTGAAAATTCCTGAATAAACCTTGGTACTTTTTCACAGGATCGTTCTGTTTAGCCAGCATTTTCTCTCGTTTGATTTCAGCTCCACGTTCCATCTCAAGCGTCTTGACCTTTATGTTACCTTCAACCTCCTTGTCCTTCCAGAGTGTTTCTGTAGCAAGTCGCTCTTTATCAAACGCCAATTGTTTTTCTTTCAATTGCATTTCCATAATTAACTTCTCTTTTTCTGCTGCAATTTTTTCGCGTTCCAAAACTATCTCATTTTGTCTGATAGCCATCTCTTTTTCTTTCAGTTCTCTCTCAAGAGCCATCTGAAGTTGTTTGGTTTCCTTTTCCGATGCCAATCTTTCCTGTCTTTCCTCCTTCTCACGTGTGGCTTGAAGTTGTCTTTCCTCCTTGTCACGTTTCTGTTGTTCACTGAACTCAAGCTTTGCCCAATTTCGAAGCTCAGCACCAGTTAGACCAGACTTCTCACCCATTTCAAAAAAATATTGCAGCGTAGACATCTTCTCTTAATGTCCTACCTGTAAAATGAGCTATCTGGGTGAAATAAATATGGTCGTAGGCAAGAGAAGAAAAGAATCGACAAAATTGTAATATTGTCTCAGATCACTATCACTCGGATAGTACAGTAAATGTTGTATCACAATTGAGCAAATACAACTCAAATAAATTTGTAGTGTCAACTCGAACACCACAAAAAAAATCAATCAAATATCTCTATAATAAACTAAATAAATATACTAGAGAAATAAATATGAAGAAATATATTGAATATACAATATATATGTAACGCAAGACAATTAACAATCATCAAAGATGAATGACGAGTGACGCGAATACATATTATTGTTTACAAACAATAACAAATTTTTGTATCCACATTTTAACGGGTAACGCACATACTATACTACTACAGTTATGACAAGACAATAGTATTGTGGTGACGCCAGCAAGATCAGAACCAAAAAAAATTGATAAATAGCGCCTTATTACTAGGATCAATGCTATAATACATCAACAATACAATTGCTACTGGCCTTTAGTGCATCTCCCGAACGTAGTGTAATATTTGAATCGCTCGAGAATTGATATAATTTGAGACTCTCAATTACGTGTTGATAAGTTCCAAACTATACTGATCCGTAATTGGCAATCGATTAGTGGTATCCTGGCATGAAAATATGTGAGGAGTTGTGTAATGATTGTTGCTCCTGCCTTGAGATGATAGTACAATTAACTTGTACTGGTACCCTGGACCGACGTGGTCCATCACCGACTCATAAGAACACGTAGTCGGCTGTGGTATATCGACGAAACTTGAGTTTATTTCAGCCTTAGTATTTATACTTTAGGCTGAATGTGCGCTGTAGGTATTTGAGTGAATGATGTCCACAGTGAAGTAAGTACAGTTGAAAGACGTGATTCGACTTCTGGTAAGTAAGGTCCAATGAGTGAACAGGCTGTGTGCCCGTTATCACGATGATAAACGATAGTGTAGTCTTGTTATCGATCCTTGTGACAGTGTTCGTATGTCCTGGCGTCAGCGTATTAGAGTACGTTCGTAAATTCAGTTCATAAATGTCGACGTGAGGAGTTCGTGTTCGGTCCCGATTGACCGCGTTGACTTGCTCGATGGTAGAGAAATCCTCGACAATTTCAACAATAATATGTCATAGTGTACGTGTGCGTGTCGTCCTGACGTGTGATGAAGTGTCCGGTATGTGACTAATGTAATGTCCTCAATGACGTAATAAATATGGGTACACTGACCTGGTTGTCATTATGCGTTGATGTATGTCACGTCCAGTTGTAAATATGTTCATATATGTGCAACGTCCAAATAACGCAACATCTTCCTTGTCAATTATGGTGGAGATGAGTGTCCGTGGTGTACGTGCTATCCACCTTGAGATATGACGAAGTGTGCATATAAAATGTCGTAATATGTACTAACTCACTTATGCGCCGATAATTCAGACATGAAGTAGTGTCGGCAGCAGATATAATGAACGTATGATGTACATGTCCCACAAATGTAGGTAGTTAAATGCTTTGGCGTTCTGAACCAACAAGTCAAAACTTTCTGTGCTGCTCACAGAATTAGGGAATGTCTTTCCAACCACGTAACTATAACTGTGCGTCGGCAGTACACCCCATCATGTGTATATCAGTCCACCGATAAATCTGATAAAATTGTGACAAATGTCTGAGTCTGTAATGAACTTCATAGATTCTGCAAATTGCTCAACATAATGCAACACTTTCGAGCAGTTCCAATCGATCACAGATTCTTGAATACAAATTGTCAATCGTTGTGCTATAGTATAATAGGTTACTGTGGTGTAGAATTGTGGCAGCGCAGTGTTTCTTCAGATCTCACTGCCTACTCACATCGACATAATTCTTTTCAATGTCGACCATGGTGTCCATTGTTTCGTATATCTCTTATGTAACCACCATCTTCTTTTCTCACGTAGACTTATAGTTGTAACTGTATATTCTTTAAATAAATACTGTCCTTAAATAAGTTACACTATTACTAAATGTTCGTTGTTTCTACTATTTCATAGCGCTGTGGTGTGTTCAATAAGGTGGAATGTTTTTGCGCATCTGGTGCAAACTTGATATGATTAATAGATCGCACTTCTTGAACATGATTGAGTTATTATGTATTAATTTTGTACGTACTTACAGTTTTTATGATGTTTTAATTTCACCTGCTATTACTTTATCACAAAATGCTTTTCACTTCATTTATTCTGGGTGTTCCTCCGGCATTTTGGTGACACGGGTTTTCATGTGCTCCTTCTTTCTTTCTGTGTAGCACGGTGTGGAATGTGCCGCTGGCGCGTAATTTCTTTTATGTTCAGCTATGGAAACTGGCGGGGAATCTGTGTTGACAAACAAACAGTCCAGAGACGACCCCCACGTGTCTTAAAGTGCCTGTCCTCTAAATCCCACGGGACAGTACACTCAAAGCAACTCAAATTGAACTCGTCAAGAACAGATCAGAACAACAAAACATGTTCTATCTTACCAACAGGATCATGAACATATGGCAGACTCAAATCGAGCAAGCGAAAGACGTACTTTTATTCCGCCGCAGGACAAAAGATATAACTCTTGTAGAAACGTGAGCTGATCCCTATACGCAGGATCGGCGCTCACTTAAATAACATCTACTTACGAGCTCCGAGTCCAGCTCGCTGCCCTTGAGGCTTAATTATCCAAATCCTCAGTTCAACTGATTAAATAAAAGTCTAGGTATCCGCACCCGGTCTTTCTACTGTTGTGTTGTCTTTAATATATTCCTCTCCGGACTCCCAGCTGCTTCATCACGAAATTACCGCCTCCAGGTGTCACCTTCACACGGAGCCTTTTATAAACACATCCTTTAGAATCCACGAATTCACAGCGTCCCCCGTTGCCGTCCAATGACGTTGTTTTCCTTTCCTTGGTTTCTCATATTTGTCGTCCAGTTTTGTGACTGTCTGGGAAAATCCAGTAAGGTCTCTTCTTTATACTTGGTGGCGCATGTTCCGTTATGTGGCAATAACGTACTAGCCTTGTGCAACAGTGCACCCACTGTATGGTCAACATAACGTACTAGCCTTGTGCAACAGTGCACCCACTGTATGGTCAATATAACGTACACTAGCCTTGTGCAACAGTGCACCCACTGTATGGTCAATATAACGTACTAGCCTTGTGCAACAGTGCACCCAATGTATGGTCAATATAACGTACTAGCCTTGTGCAACAGTGCACCCACTGTATGGTCAATATAATGTACTAGCCTTGTGCAACAGTGCACCCACTGTATGGTCAATATAACGTACTAGCCTTGTGCAACAGTGCACCCACTGTATGGTCAATATAACGTACTAGCCTTGTGCAACAGTGCACCCAATGTATGGTCAATATAACGTACTAGCCTTGTGCAACAGTGCACCCACTGTATGGTCAATATAACGTACTATCCTTGTGCAACAGTGCACCCACTGTATGGTCAATATAACGTACTAGCCTTGTGCAACAGTGCACCCACTGTATGGTCAATATAATGTACTAGCCTTGTGCAACAGTGCACCCACTGTATGGTCAATATAATGTACTAGCCTTGTGCAACAGTGCACCCACTGTATGGTCAATATAATGTACTAGCCTTGTGCAACAGTGCACCCACTGTATGGTCAATATAACGTACTAGCCTTGTGCAACAGTGCACCCACCGTATGGTCAATTTTGTTTTTGTGCTTGCTCTCTTTGAACACAAGCGTAGTCCATATACATTACATCTAGTAGCACTGAATTGCATTTTGCACGTGGATTAGCTTTCCCTATTACCAGTGTCCCTTGCCATCAGGCGGACCCATTCCGATTTCAGGGGTACTTGTAATTTACGTCCCCAAGTCAGGGACGAGAAGTCGACATTTTAATCCAACTGTCCAGTGTAGATGTTGAAACCCCTTACCTCGGCATCAGCACACTGGATGTTTAATAACGCACATTCTTATCCATTCAGCCATGCATGGTAATGTATGGTAATATGAAGAGTGGGAATATTGTCAACAGGAATTGTAATGTTAGCATCAGTATGAATGTGGGTTTATGATTATGAGTATGTTGAAGAATCAGTGTCACTGCACTCTGGCCAGCCCATGAGTACTCATCCTGTCCCTGTTGGCAGCTGGTTATCTGCACATTGGAAACTTCTGCACTGTGTTCATTTATGCCTGGTATCAGACTCAATTCCCCACTCTATTCGCTGTAATCAAAAAGATTCATCTAGATTCCCTCATTGTGCGTATGATAGTTGCTTGTGATTAGGATAAATAGTAGTTGACATTAGAAGGTGAAGAAATCATATTGCATTATTTGTGTAGGTATAAACAAAATGAAGACCTCTATCAGTGGATGGCCAAGCAACAGACTCAGTTCCCAATGGATCTTGATGATGAATCGACCCGGTACATTCATCAGAACACAGCAGAATCCTGCACAGCAGGTTTGGGCAGCTCATGGTCCCAAGACGACAGCAAACTGGACATCAGTGAAGAAGATTACACCATGGCCACATCCATCATGCAGCTTGCTGATGCCCAGGTAATGTATTTATCACACCATTAGCGTATGCACCAGCAATGTTGCCATCTAAAATTATGACATGACATTATTTGATTGATTTTTCACCATAGAAAATGTAGTTACACAGACTGTTGTTTTAGATACTTGTACCCAGATGAAACATATTTATAATTAGCTAAAACTTGAAAAGATTTGGTTTTAAAATGAGCGCTTTCTGCCTACTCCCAAACAGATCTTGTTCAAACCTTTCTTGCAAAGTTTGGGACTACATGTTGAGAGTGTCAGGCCATCAGCAATGATGAAAAAGTTTGGAGGACATTTGCTGCTGCAAGGACATGTTAGCATGTTCAAAATACTCATTGCACAGTCTGAGGCTACCCCATCGCCACAGTCCACATACACAGCTAAAGGCAAAGGTCGAGGGAAGAGAAGCTTGTACAAAACATTACCAGAAAGTTCCGCTTTCCAGTGTGAAAGGTTAGCAATTGTTGTTATAACTGAGATATAATTGTACAAACTTATCCTCATCTTTCATCCACATGCCCTGGCCATCAAACATATCTACCTCCGTTACTAGTCAATCCTGAGGTCAGACGCAACCACTCATGAGGTGTTTCCTAGTGGCCCTATTGTAATCTTTTGTCGCAATATAAATCTCAGAGACTACCTTGTTCACAGTCGCCTCTCTACAGTTGCTTCATTACATTCTTCCCCCCCCCCCCACCTTAGGCAACCTTTCCTTGAAAGACTCATGCGTGTCCCACAATCTATGTCATCATTTACAAACATTATACAAGGGGCTTCTCATAAGTCTTTAGCCTGATCATGAAGGAGTTTTTTGTTTTTTTCCCCCCCCCTCGTTTCCATCCTATTTCAGGATATTGCGATCAACACCAGCATCTTTCAGCTGTATGTTGATTCCTAGGCTAGATTATGCTCATCAGCACGCCACGACTTTCTGAGCGACCGGCTCCATACTCTCATAAGTCACTGGTACAACTCGATCCACTTCTAATTCTCGTGCGCTCACGTCGACCACGAGAGTATTCGAGATTAGTGGAGAAAGCTGCTAACCCCCCGGCCAGGGAGCCGGCTGACCATGAAGAAGTAGGCGGAGAAAATTGAAATTTGGCACAGAGCTTATTCTTTCTTAATGTAGCACCACCTGAATTTACATGGTTACAGTGTACATGGTTTACATGGTTCACCTTAAACAACCATATTGTGAACACAGACCTGCCGGCAGTGAGAAAGGATGGGAGGATTTTGAGTAGAACCCAGTCGATGACATATCTTGGCATGAGGCTTGATCATAGTCTGTCTTTCAGAGATCATGTTGATTCTGTCATAATGAAAGCTCGAAAAGGTTTGTCAGCAATGAGAGTCATGGCGACTGCCAATATCGAGCAAAGACTGCTAATACTTCTGTTCCAAGGACTGGTGTTTTCACCCATCGAGTATGCCCTGGCCATCCTCACTGTCAGCCCTACACAGACTGGAAGACTTGAAAAGGTACAAAATGAAGCCATGCACATCATGTTGGGCTGCACGAGAGACACCAGCTGTGTAGCAATGAGATACCTCCTTGACTTCCTGACAATGAACCACAGGATTAAGATCTGGAGAGCTCGTGCATACTTGAAAATAAGTGCAGATGAGCTGCACCCTCTGCATGAAGCTATATTCAGAGAAAAGGGTGACAGGCTAAAGAGGGGCAAATCATGGTCGGGCGGAAGATGTCGTCAGACAGTTCTGCAGTCTTACCAGTATCAAACCTGGCAAGGAATGGATGCCGGTGCCTCCAGCTTTTAAGTGCACTTTCTACTGCATTATCACACTCGACAGATGATGCAGAGAGCAGGATCCTGCTGCTGTCAATGCAGAGATCAACACCTCATCTATGAACACTCAGATAGCTCCGAAGTGCTTATCTATATGATGGATCTGTTGTAAAGCAGCAGAGAAGTGCATGAGCATTTACAGCCCGTTCAGTGGGCCGAACCGTTCAAGAATTCAGTGGTGCCCACTCTATGACCATGAGCATCATGACGATGGAGGTGATGGCAGTTACACAGGCTTTTATATGGCTGGAATCCAGCATTATATGAACGTGTGTGTACTGAGTGATTCAGTGAGCATGATTCGGAAGGGCGAAGCTGGATCTGTACGTAGACAGTGGACTGATTCGCTGCGGAAGTCTGTTGTCCGTAAAGTCACCTTCATCTTCGTCCCGGGGCATGCGGGAGTCGAGGGAAATGAACGAGCTGATAAACTGGCTGGCTCTGCACCCCATGCAGATGGCCAGCCCATGGATCGTGCCGATGTTATTAACGTCCTTAAAGATATGGCGAGAATAGAGGACTTTGACGTCAGTGAATCCACATTGCTGTCAGGATGAAGGACTTGGGAGTAAGAATTGGCACAGCCAAACGCTAGAGGTACATCGGGAAAATGAGGTGCCTCGTCAACCAACACAGAACTGGCACTATTAGCCACCGAATGCTGATGCATATGCTGGGGCGAGGATCTGAGCACCTATGGACCTGTCCGGAGTGCAGTGAAGATACCCCAACTGATAACTAACTAACTGACTAGCACAAGCCGTGCTTTATGGGAGGGTGCATTGTCTTGAAGCAAAGGCAAAACGTGCGTACTCGTATCCCTTGTTTTCTGGTCACAGCCTTTCTTAGTTTGATAAGGAGATCTGCATAGTACTGCCCATTAACCATGTTGCCATGAAGCATATAATCTTTCAATATGACACCTTTGACATCCCAAAAAACAGTCAGCATCACTTTTCTTGCAGATTTTTGTGCTCTTGGCATGACATGTGTTGGCGAACCCGATGTTTTCCACTGCATGCTGGCAATTTTGGATTCTGGGTCATAATCGTGAATCCAAGTCTCATCTACCGCCACCATGGTCGTCAACATGTTTTTCGACTGCCACATGTTGAGCAACTGGCCACAACAATCAACCCGTGTTTGTTTCTGTTCACATGTCAGCAGGCGCGGGACCCAGCGGGCACACACTTTTCTCATGTTCAGTCTGTTGTGTAAAATTCTAAAAACTGTACTCTTACTCAGTTTTGCTGAACCCGATATCTCTGCAATTGTCATTTTCCTATCTTGGTCTATGATTTTCTTCACTGTTGCAGCATTTACATCATTGCACTCTGATTGCACTCTCACACAGATTGTGTTTTGATTCTGGGTCAAGAGAACAGGTCTCTACACCAAGCTGACTCTGATGTGCAGTCTCACACAGATGGTGTTTTGGCACTGGGTCAGGAGAACAGGTCTCTACACCAAGCTGATTCTGATGTGTAGTCCTCGCACAGATGGTGTTTTGATTCTGGGTCAAGAGAACAGGTCTCTACACCAAGCTGACTCTGATGTGCAGTCTCACACAGATGGTGTTTTGATTCTGGGTCAAGAGAACAGGTCTCTACACCAAGCTGACTCTGATGTGTAGTCCTCACACAAATGGTGTTTTGATTCTGGGTCAAGAGAACAGGTCTCTACACCAAGCTGACTCTGATGTGTAGTCCTCACACAGATGGTGTTTTGATTCTGGGTCAAGAGAACAGGTCTCTACACCAAGCTGACTCTGATGTGTAGTCCTCACACAGATGGTGTTTTGATTCTGGGTCAAGAGAACAGGTCTCTACACCAAGCTGACTGATGGATGCAAGCCCTCGTCAGCGCTCAGATGACCTGAGAGCCAAGCATCAGACTTAACAGTTAACACTGTTCCAGAGGATTCAAAACCAACCATCAACATACAGGTTCAAACCCTAGCGGTAGCAGGCTGAACATTTCACATACAAATTGCAGTTTCTGCCATGGGGTTGCCTTTCACAAACATAGAAAGAGGGACACAGACACAGAGCTGTATATTTATACTGATGGTAAGTGTTGCCACTGTAAGCATGTATTGTCCTTTTCAGTTTTGCTGTGAATGTCTCGTTGAGGGATGTCATTGATTTCTGTGAGAGTGGAGAGCCCAAGAGATTCCCCTACAAGTTTGCCATGCATAAGCTGGAGGCCAAGCCCACAACTCTGCAGATTAACTTGCTCGTGAACTGTCATGCTATCAGACAAAATGTGGATATGGCTCTGCTTAGGCTGGCCCATCAGGTATGATGTATTTTCAACTTGCTGCAAATTTGTATGCCACATCATTTCACATTATTAGTATTTGACATAATAAGATATTTTCAACACGGTAGATATGCATGAAATACCTGCACAAGATGCTTCATATAATAAAGAGGCATGATATTAGTAAACAAGTTAGGGTAATACTGGTATTAGATTTCATTAGAAAGTTAATTAGTTTGGCTAGCAATCAACAGGGCTTCGTGAAATACAAGAGGCAAGACCAAAACAGCAGTCCCTGCAAGAGATGATGTATACATATTATAACTGAGGAACAAATAGCACGATGTGTGAGGCACACTTTAGAGCTCATTCCAGAACTCTGTTCATATATCAGTCCACTAACAAAGCTACATGTTAACTAACAGTTACAAATCAATGATAAAGAAAATCTCACAAACTTTGAATATCTTGGTCCATAATTAACAGCAGTGGGGAAATTTCAGAAGTGCTCATTCCCACAGAAAACAGGAGTCTAAAGACTCGACATCCAGTGTGGAGACTGACCTTGGCAATGTAGAGGTTAAACAGAATTAAGAGCTCATGGCACAAAATTAGCAAACAAATTAAAGCAGGTAATTTTAGAACACGCCTCTTTTCTGTGGCAACTTGTGGATATGAAGCATGTATCATTTCACAATCATTAAAATTGAAAATCAGGACTTAAATGTTACAAAAACATGTTTAGAATACAGTGAATCAAGAATAAAAACACTGACATTCTAGAATATCTGAACATCGAAGAAAACTGGCTCATAAATAGCATTATGTTCTAGCAATGGAAATACTTTGACAGTATTAAATGCATTATGGATTCCATATTGACGCGGACAAGTCCTTAGGTTCGTACCGGAATACGATCAGCATTGCCAGTAGTGGGTTGTGCTCAATGTTTTAAAAACCAAATAAATCAGTATCAAATGCCACAATTGTTGTTTAGACGGAATGGAACTGGAAGGCATTGTTCCTGGCAGAAGAGGCAGGGTCAACCAACACAAAGATGGGCACAGGACATTAAAGACAGTATAAGAGGCAGAGGAATTTACACAGGATTTAGAGTCTTCTCAGTGGGCTATACTGGGCAGATGATCTGCCACATGTGGTGATGATGATCATGTGTATCCTGATGCTCTTGAAACAAACAGGACGTGAAAATATTGGCATACAAAGCGAGAGGATGACCCAGGACGAGATGGAGTAAAAGAGACATTGAAGAAATCAAATATGACATTAGTACAAACAACAAAACAAGCGAAACACATAAAATTACATCTGTCCCGTATCTGTGGTGCTTCACGGCAAAAGCAGTAGGACAAAAGAAGAATGAATGACATTTTCCTTCTTCACCATTTCAATCTTTCATTTCGTTGAAACTTGAGAAGTGCAATTACATCAGTCAAATTTTTTTTGCTTGGTTGGGAATGTTAGAAATGCACAGTAGGTTGTATACCTCCTTGAGGTAGGAGCTATATATTGTGAAATCATCCGAGAAGTTCTGTCACAGATGGTAATGTTTCTTCTGTATGCAGAAAAGATCAATGTCTAAATAGTATTCCATAATACTAACACATACATTCTTCAAACTGCTATGGTTGTTCTTCTAGCACACGTCACTTGGCTGGATATGAATGTTCATATAGCCACTGCTGTTATTTCACAATGCCATTTGCCAAATACATGCCTTGTGTACTCCATTCAGGTGTTGACCATGGTTGGCAATGTGAAGAACACGAGGGTTGAGCTGAAGCAGAAACGTGCAGAGTCATCCAGCTGGGTACAGACCCACAGAAAACAGGAGTCTAAAGACTCGACATCCAGTGTGGAGACCAATCAGTCTGATACATCCCATACTGACCGCCTGATTGGGTCATTTGCCAACATTGTTGCTCTAGAGAAGCAGAGAAAGAAAGGTAGTTTTTATCATGTCTTTGAACAATTAAATGGTCTTACTGTGCATGTTTGAATGGTGTGCAATCACTGGGATTTATCATCCGCATACTTACTGAGCTGGCGTCTGTGGTTATGGGGTAGCGAACGTGATTCACCATCCTGCATATTGTGTTGAAAATCAGCTGCAGGTGATTTGGAAGCAAACCGTCTTGTGTTGATTTTTAACAATGGTTTGAATGTCGGTCATTCAGAAAGCAATGGTAAATTACTGATCATGAACTTGCCTAGTAAACTACAAACGGTCAAAATATGCTGGGGTTGACTGCAGCATTCTGTAAAGTAATGAAACTAACATTATAACTTTATATTTACTGAGTGTTGGTATGGAGAATATGATCAATGGAACTGAACACCAAGGACTGAGACCTATTTAGGTGTATCAATGCCAATGCCAGTTGGCAGGGCACATGATGATGATGGTGATGCTGAAAATTTCCCATTTAAAATTTAAACTGCTCAAGTAAAGCCTTCGTGCAAGCAGCCATGTGAGGCCATGTGTTGTCATGCAGAATAATGACACGACTGACGAGTATTCTGTGCCTTTTATTTTGGATCAGCCTCACAGAACTGTGACTCATAACGTTATCACCATTTACACAACACAATTGACGATGAATCTTGGCCGCATTTTGACCTTCTGCTTGAAGAAAACGAAAAACACCACAAATTTCACAGCTGGCGAGAAAGGCAATAACAGTGTCCATGTTTATTCATTCACGATTCGTGAACCACTGAACAAATGTGAATGTTGGTTGATGTGTGGTGAGCTAAAAGACAACTGAATGATGCAAGTAATGAATGGTGTCGCCATGGCAACCAGTTTATTTTACCAGCCAATTGGTGGTAGATTTTGGAATAGCCCTCGTAGTGTACAACATGCTTTCAGGAATACCTAAAATGCAAAATCCAGCCAGTTATGGTCAGGTGATGTCTTCAACTCTCTAACCATTAAGGAAGAAACATATCATCAAGCCAGCAAAACACTCCATTGGCTGCAGACATTTTGAATATGTCGTAGTATTTGAATAATAAAGACATAAACAATATATTGCACTAATTATTGCCTGGCATATTTCGCTTCATCTCGTCAGGTACATGCTGCAGAAATCACACAAAATAAACTAAAGCAATACGATAAATCCTTCAAGCTACCTACATTGGCAGAACAGAGGGATACACTGCTTTTTATTTAGTGTGATTAGTAGCAAGGTTGAAGCTTCATCTGACAGCAGATTATTGGTGAATGAAATGATAGGCCTGACACAAACAGCATCTGTAGTAAACTTTGGTAGTGTGATGATAAGAAAATAATAGAGAACATTAGTTGCTGAAAGCTAAGAATTGAATGATGATTTAGCAAATATTACTATGTTAAAAGGTTGTCCGTATATCATATATTTACAGTTTAGGTTGTCTGTGATATATTTACATTGTGCAATGCAGATTGTTTAAGAAATGATAATATTTAAAAGTATTTTCCGTATTATAAATTTACAGTTGTACAATGCAATTTGTTTTAGAAATGACATCAGAAAACAAATCTGCTACATCGTCTGCAAGACCTTCCAAAGAAACAGCAGCATCATTGCTGCAGAACAGTTTAGGTTCAAAAGCAGATTCCAAGCCATCTTCTAGTCAGAAACAACAACCTTCTGTGTCTGCGGATCCAAGAACACAAGGTATCCCCAATGTCTCTTCACAAATTCAGATACCTTTAGCTTCCTTGCCCGGAGGCAAGGCAGAAGAGCTCAGCAGCCCTGTGGGACCAGGGATCCTGGCTAGTCCTGACAGTAGAAGCAATAACCACCAGCTTGACACTTCAAAGAACTCAAATCAAGACAAGAAGAGACCAGAAGTTTTATCCATCGGCATCATGCAAGGCAGAAAAGCTGGCCATCTGAGGTTTTCACAAGACTCAAAGGATGGTTCAACTTCAAGTGAGTAATGACTGTGTTAACATATTTGTAAGACTACAAGAAATGCTCAGGTGATATGTTTTTTGTTTATGAATTTACCTGTTTCCTTTCTATGGTAGCACATTTTGATCAAGAATATAGAATAGCACAGATGAATGTTGTCAAGTAATTATATATTAAACAAAAACAGCCAGTACATTTTATTATGTCGTTGCAAAAGCGCTTCTATTGTTACCACTGACTGTGGCTTTGAGGCTGTGACCATTTTTTCACATCTTAATATACCGGGTTCACAGTCAGCTGCTGATGATTTGGGAGCAATTTGCTTTGTGTTGATTTTCACAATGACCAGAACATTGGTTGCTCAGAAAGCAATGGCAATCTTTTTTTTTTTTTGCATATGCTTTTTACAGGTCATCGCTATCAACACCAACATTTTAACTGCTGTTGTTGATGTCTTGGTAAGTTTATGTTCAGTAGTTTGCCATTGCTTTCTGAACGACCGACTCCCATACCAAATCGTTTAAACGCAGCACAACACAGTCTACTGCCAAATCAGTCGTTGCTGTGTTTTGAACACGAATAAGCGGGCTTACGAATCACGTCCGTAAGTCCCTTGCCATGGAGACCAGCAATGGCAATCTACTGATATGTAATATTGCCAAAAAAATCACAAACAGCCAATAAATGCTGGGTTGATTGCAACATTCTGTAGAGGACATGTTGCTAAGCTAACCCAACTAAGACTGTTCCATTGTATGTGTTTACGACGTGAGTTAGGTGTTGAAACAGGAGACATCTGCAACAGGACTTTTCCTTACAGAATCGACCATGGAATGACTAAGCAAGACATCATAGGTTACCGGAAGTATTGAAGCCAAAACAAACGGGGCTTGATTTCAGTTACATAAGAACAAAGGCAAAAGCTGCATTTCAGAAAATGAAGAGTATCTTATGCAATAAGTCACTATCAATGAATGTAAGAAAAAGAGTGCAGAAATGCTATATAGAACCAGTTTTGCTGTATGGCAGTGAATCTTGGAATATAAATGAACAAATTAGGAAGAACTTAGAAGTAACAGAGATGTGGTTTTTGAGGCAAATGTTGTGAATTCCTTGGACTGCCAGAGTAACTAACAGCGATTGCCTGAAAGAGGGTAATGAAACTAGAACACTATATACAATAATAAGAAAGAGACAAACAGCTTTCTTTGGTCATGTGATGAAAAGAGAGACATTGGAGAACATCGTGACAACTGCAAAGATCGAGGGGAAGAGAGGCAGAGGCAGACCAAGAGAAATGATGCTGGACGGATTGAGACAGTGGCATGGAGGAATATCATCAGCAGAGTTGATCGAGAACACCAAAAATCGAGATCTTTGGTGAGCCATGAATGCCTATGCCAGCTGGTAGGGTACTTGATGATGATGATGATGATGATGATGAAGAATAAATAGTGAATTATGATTATTTCTTTATTTCTAGTGCTTCCATATTGACGTGGATAGGCCTTAGGTTCATACCAGAATGCGATCGGCGTTGCCAGTAGTGGGTTGTGCTCAATATTTAGATTATTTCTTTGTATGTGTAAGCCTGAAGAACAAGATAGCCCTATACATTATCTAATATTTAGTTAATTTCATTGTGACTAACGGCCAGCATTTGTCCTATACATATATTTATTCTGTTGTTATCAGTTGTAAACAAATGCTAAAGAGAAATAACACTGCCATGTCTTTTGCCAGGAAGTGGCCCAGATCTGATGACACCACCCTATTCTCTGAATCTGAGTGACTCAGTTGTCCTTGACCTGGTGGACACGTCCTCTCCAGTGCTGAATGAGAAGACCATCATTGATGAAATCAAGGCCAGTACCCCTCAGTGCTGGAGACATCTATATCAGCTGCTGGAGCTCTATGCAACCATGCCAGAACCCAAGACTGTGGCTGTTCGTCAGTCACAGGGTATGCTCAACACTGCTGTTGTGTTCATCATTAGTTATCCACAATAAGTTTTGTTTTCAAGTGGATTCATGAAAATGTTTCTCATGTTTTAAGTCATTGTTTTGTTAATTCATATTTCACCAATTCTGCACATTACTTTTGTTTTAACTGTGGCTATAGTTAGTTGAGGTTGAACGTTTCTTGTCAAAAATAATTTCTTTGAACATTTCGCAATCTCTTCCATTCTTAAGATGTTGCTCTATTCTAGTACGAAAAACTTTATATATATATATATATATATATATATATATATATATATATATATATATAAGTATTTGTCCTTTCTTGTGTTCTTTATTATTTCTCATGTTAAAGATTTATACTTCATCCTGCTGCTATCGGTTTCTCCTCCTTTCTGTTTCAATTCCCTTCATTGTTTTATTAATTCTAATGTTTCCAATATAATCCATGTAAACCTATACTTCAATGTAAGAATTCACATTTCATTCACAGTTAAAAAAGTAACGTCAGCTTTTGAGAAATACACATTTTTTAATTTGTCTTTTACCTCCTCATTGACTATATCCTTAGCCTTTTCATGTCTGGTTTTGCAGTATATATTTATCCCATCTATATTTTCAACAGACCTACAACAATTGTTGGACATTGTAGTTACAGAAAGTGCAAAGAAAGAACTCTCTTTGAAAATCAAGAAAACAGTAACAATGGTGATATCAAAGAAAATGATGACACCAAAATGTGAAATAGAAATAGAAGGGAAAATTCTTAACCAAGTGGATATTTTAAATACCTTGGGGCATAACATCAGTTGGAAGATGTACAACAGAGAGTTGAATTGAGTTGAGTTAAGAACCGACATCACTGCACTCAGGACATTCCCATATGTGCTCCATCCCCTCGTTCAACAGCCAGTACAACAGAGATTAAGAGCAGAATAGGGCAAGCAAAAGCCTCATTTCAGAAAATGAAGAGTACCTTATGCAATAAGTCATTATCACTGATTGTAAGAAAGAGAGTGCTGAAATGCTATATAGAACCAATTTTGCTGTATGGCAGTGAATCTTGGAATGTAAATGAAGAAATTAGAGGCAACAGAGATATGGTTCCTGAGGCGAATGTTGCAAATTCCTTGGACTGCCAGAGTAACTAACAATGATTGCCTGAAACAGGCAGATGAAACTAGAACATTATATGTTGTTTGTCCATTAAGAATGATGATGAGCATTCATTTCATCCAGTGGGGTTGAAAGTATGGCGCCGTGAGTTCTAAGATGGCTGATAAGGCCTATTTTGGCTCAAAATGATTTTTGACAATGTGGGCAAAGAATGTTTGATGTTCCAGGAGGAGGATCTCCTGCAGTGGTTTTTCTGTCCAGCCTTTTCTTCACAGCTCTTGCAGTCCTGGTTGCTTCACAAGTGACTGCACCCTTATGTAATGATGTATGCCACGCATTACAGTATTTAGCAGCAGTCTCCCAGGTTTTGAGATGAATTCCAAAAGCTCTCAGTGAGATTTTCAGTGCCTTTAATGCATTTCATCTGGCCGCCTTGGGAGCGTTTACCACAACGCAGCTCGCCGTAAAAAATTTGTTTAGGGGGCCTGTGATCTAGCATACAAGTTAAGTGACCAGCCCAGCGAATCTGATCTTTCATTAGTAGAGTGTGGATACTGGGCATCGTCGCTGTTTCTCTTCAGTGTCTGGGATCTTGTCTTGCCATTTAATCTTCAATAGCTTCCTAAGGCATACTGTGTGGAAGTGGTTTAATTTCCTAGCATGTCGCTGATAAACAGTCCATGTTTCACAAGCATATAGCAGTGTGGATAATACAACTGCATTATAGACTTTCAGCTTTGTTTGCAGGCTTATTCCATGTCTGTCCCATACATTCTTGTGCAGTCTGCCAAAGGCCGCACTGGCCTTGGAGATTCTTGCATTCACTTCGTCATCAATTGTGGCAGCTTGTGACACAGTGCTGCCAAGATAGGTGAATTTGTCCACAACACTTAGTGTATGACCGTTCACCTTGATATTCAGCACGGTGTGATTATTCCCTGGAACTAGCTGGTACATAACTACAGTCTTCTCCAAGTTGATATTGAGCCCAAAGTTGGCACAGGCATATGAGAAAGCTGAAACATAGTGTAGCATGTCTGCCTCTGAGTTGGCATATAGAGCGCAATCATCAGGAAACAGCAGTTCTCTGACAGCGTCGTTATTTTTGGTTTTGGCTTTCAGCCTTCTGAGATTGAACAACTTTCCATCCATGCGGTAGTTGATGTCTATTCTAATGTCATTGTTCTCAAAGGCATTCGTCATTAACATTATACAACAATAAGAAAGAGACAAACAGCTTTCTTTGGTCATGTGATGAGAAGAGAGGCATTGGAGAACATCGTGACAACTGGAAAGATCGAGGGGCAGAGAGGCTGACCAAGAGAAATGATGCTGGATGGATTGAGACAGTGGCATGGAGGAATATCATCAACAGAGTTGATCCAGAACACCAAAGACCGAGATCTGTGGAGAGCCATGAATGCCTATGCCAGCTGGCAGGGCACTTGATGATGATGGTATTTTTATATATTGCCCATGTGTCTTTGTCGCCTTTTGATATGTGTTTTAGTCTGATTGCATTTATAGTATCCAGAATATCTGAAACAGTGCAAAAAAAAGGAGCTTGTCAGTTATAACATGTTTCTTCCTCTATCTGTTATTTCCTCATTAACTTTAAATCCTCAGCCATCTTGTGCCAGGTTTTGCAATATATATTTATCTTATCCATATTTTCATATATTTCTCATGTCTTTAAGTCTGTTTTTCATTTTATTTTTATTTTTCAGTCTGATTACATTTCTAGTGTTTAGAATATTTCAAACATAAGAAGTAGCCTATAAGTTATAATTGTATAGTGATCACATTTATTCAGATATAATAACAGGAAGCAGAGTTAGATTGAATTGAAAATATTGTCACATGGTTTGGTCATATAACATAATCACCATAAAACAGTAGCACCACAGAAACACAGTGATATGTCACACATACAATTGATAGACTGATGGAGTATCTAAGACTAAATTCATCAGTGCTCATTCCAGATATCGTTACTAATATGATACTGAAAGACAAACAGGAATAGAGACAAGAAGAAGATAATATGCAGATATTGTTCCACATGGCTCCAACTGAATGTATATCTTCTTCTTCTTCTTCAGCATTCCGAGCCATTGAGGTTCATTGCTGCAGATACAATCCGCCTCCATTCGTCTCTCTGGTTGACCTTCTCTTGCCAGTCGTTGATTCCAAGTGCTTGTAGGTCTGTATGTATATTATCTCTCCACCGTCTTCTTGGTCTACCTCGGGGTCTACGGTCATTTATTTCCTGAGTGTAAGCGAGTTTTGTTTCCCTATTATCTTCCATTCTTTCTATATGCCCCAGCCATTGTAGTCTATTAGCCTTCATGATATGTATATATCACCTTATATTATTTCAGCTGTCTCCAAACTTCCAGTCATTGAGGAGGAAGATGCAGATCAAGAAAGTAGCGGCAAACGAGAATCACGAGTACATGATTATAGTTCAAAACTCAGCAGTATGATCAAGGACAGGAAGACTTCCATGCTACACAATCTGCGACGAGACTCTTCTTCAGGTTGTTTTCATATGTCACATAAAGACACATTTTGTATGTTATCATATTTGTGTTTTAAGGAACAATTTTTCTGACAATATTGCCAGTAAAAAAATGTTGACAAATGGTTATCTGGATTAGAAATAATGAAAAGTTCAGTTCTGTATCCTAGTTAATTTAATAGCATTTCTCTGACTATTTTTTCACTATATGTATATGTGTGTATATATATATATATATATATATATATATATATATATATATATATATATATATATATATATATATATATATATATATACTAAAGCACAAAGGCTAGAGCTTAAGTAAAATTGCATTAAAATCAGATAAATGAGAAATCTATACAATTATAATACAAACATATATATAAATAGCTCTCTCTCTCTCTCTCTCTCTCTCTCTCTCTCTCTCTCTCTCTCTCTCTCTCTCTCTCTCTCTCTCTCTCTCTCTCTCTCTCTCTCTCTCTCTCTCTCTCTCTCTCTCTCTCTCTCTCTCTCTCTCTCTCTCTCTCTTTTTCTCTCACACATTATAAGCGGAGATGTTCATGTTTTGGTGAATTAACAAACATCTGCGCTGCGCATATAAAGAGCAAAACACAGAATTATTTAGTTTTCTCCAGGGCCAGGGAGCCAGTCCCATTCCATCCTCCCATTCCATCTTCCCATTCCATCCTCTCTAGTCGCATCTTACAGCATGTATGGTAGGTTGCACTGTTACTAGTCTTTGCTTCCCTTACTTGTAGAGGCACCAATAAAACATGGGCAGGATTTCTTGTTGCCATTAATCAGTTGTTTGTTACTATGTATAGGAAATACCAGGTTTTTCGATTGTGTTTTTCCTCCATTTACTTCTTTATTTTAAAAATCTCTTTACAAAAAATGTGTTTTGCACATTGTTTTTCATTGTGTTTTTATAATTTTATTTCAGTGTCTTTTAGTTATTGTTATTAGTCGTCGTTATTTGCATGTTTGTGCTGTTTCTATTGATTTGTTTTTTTATAGCTATTTCCTCCTCTGTTTTTTCTTGCTGGCAGCTTTCAGCACTTCAGTTAAACTTTCAGTGTAACATTTCAACTCTTTTCAGAAGGGCATGCTACACTTAAACGGGGAGCCTCTACCAAAAACAGAGAGCCATCAAAAACAACACAGGAGCCAAAGAAAGATGAACAGAGCAAGGTTGATGCTGCTGCCAAAGAAGAAGAAACTCTGGGGAATGACTCTTCCTTGGCACATCAATCTTTTATTAGAACCAGGTTCAAGCAGAGTAAGAGTATTTTTATCAGCTGCTAATGTTAATATAGAAATGTTGATATTCTTGCACATTTATTTGTAGCTAATTATGACAATAATGGCTCTATGGCGAAGGGGTTACGGACGCATTTCATAATCCTGCACACCACATTTGAAACACAGCTGCGGCCGATTTGGAAGCAGACTGCCTCGCATTGGATTTTTATAAAATGGTATGAGTGCCGGTCGTTCAGAAAGCAATGGCAAACTACTGAACGTAAACTTGCCAAGAAATCACAAACAGCCAAAAAATGCTGGGGTTGACTGCGACATCATGTAAAGGATATGCAACTAATTATGACAAGAGAGCTTAGGTGTGTCGTGGTCTGTACAGATCATACAGCAACCGGATGATGTGATTATCTACACGGATGGTTCGGTGTTGAGAGGTAGGAGAAGTGCCTGGGGATTCTTAGCAAAAGCTAATGGTCGACGTTTGGTGCAGGAGAGCCTGGCGTATGATGACACAACATCTAGCTTAAGAATGGAGGTGGAGGTGGTCAATGCAGCTTTCTGCTGGATAGAGAACACAATACATACACACATTGTGATTGTAACTGACTCAGAAAGCATGCTGAGGAGGGTGAGAACAGGCAGGCTTCGTGCAGAGTGGCTTGCTTCGCTTCGGAGGTCACGGGTGGCAAGCATCACCTGGATCTTTTCTCCTGGGCATGCCGGTGTGCTGGGGAATGAACAGGCAGACAGATTGGCTGGCTCAGCAAAACTTGGTGGAGTATTGATGCATGACAAGACAGACGTGGTTGCGGCCTTGTGGGAGCATGTGTACAGCTCGGAGGAGCAAATGGATCACAATAGTCTGGTAAGAATGAGGCAGCGAGGTGTGACAAGGGGATCTGGCCGATGCTCGATGCTCAGAGGAAAGGCGAGACGGACATATAATCAGATTGCTACTGGAACTATTAGTGTTGGAACTCTTCGCTGGCTGCTGAGGATGGGGACGGAGCGCTTATGGGAATGTCCCGAATGCTGTGATGTCAGTTCCTAAATCAATCAATCAATCAATCAATCAATACAGCAGTCTGAGGTGATGAGCTAACTCAGCTAGTTGTGTTGGCCTCAAGGTCACCAGTCATGGGGACACTGAACATAATAATGTGTGACACTTAATAACAGTTTGATACAGGGGTTGTTGACATGACTTCATCATTTGACAGCATATGTGGCATATATGATCACAGGACTGGATGACAGAGTCACATTCATACATCCTTACACTACGACAATTACTGAGAGAGGCAGAACACATATGGGGTGTTGTCAGGTGTCAAATTACATTGTCATAAGTGAGTTTATAATGATTAACTCATACTTACAATGTCTAACCAACACCTAAGAACTTCAAGTATATCAGGAAAATGATTCTTTCCAGTACAATATTTCTCTTCTTATAACTCACATTACACGTTTACAAAGTTTCAAATGTTTACAAAGTCATACTGTCAATCATAACTACACTACACTAATATATAACTCTAAAACCTTGGTGGCAATTTCAATTGTTAGCCATCGCCAGCTCATGTTCTCAGTTATTTGTTTCCTTGGACGGACTATGCTTGAGTGTCCCGGTTTCGAGAGGCCTTTCTCTCTCGGATTCGGTCCAAAGCATGTTTCTCACTTGAGCCGATACACACATCCAGTGGTGACAGGAGCTCACATTTGGAGCACCATAACAATCAATCAGTCAGTCAGGTATCATATAGCAACAGTAATTACTAGTGGCTTATTTAGTTTTTGTATGATTGCAACATTGTGTTCCCCACCTTAGCTATGTGCGTGTACATGCACACTCATGCATGCACACACGTGTGCCAACACTGAGTGAAAATGCACAAATTAAATGACAATAACTGATAAAGCTAAAAATATAATGAATAAAAGAAAAAAAAAAAGAAGTGGAGATTGTTAGCTTTACAAAAAGTTATATCACACAAAATCAAGACACAAAGAAACTAAATTAACTACATTAAGGCATAATAATATGCATAGTTATTTCCTTATATATTCTGTACAATATGCAGTAAACTGCAGTTGGTAATGTGGAACTGATTGTAACAGAAGTCTGCAACTGATGACATCTGTCTGTCTGCAGGTATCTATGTTGGAGAAAGCATTCCTCTCATTGTTTATGGCATTGTGAAGGTGGAGAAGTTCATGATCAGTGCAGAGCTGAGCGGGTTGAGACTGGAAGCTATCACAACCAAGGTGCATGCCAGTGGCACTTACAAAAAGAAAGTTAAAGGTACAAAACAATAGAAGCAGTTTATTGGTTGCTAGCTTGTCATTTAAAACTTTCTTTGTTGTGAAATCAGTAGCATTTTTAAGCAGTGGAGATAAGATGCTCTAACACATCCTCAGAGTAACATTCAAAGATCATGTTATAAATGTCAATGTGCAGATTATCATCAGACAGTGCCTATATGACCATACGAAGACCTCTTATCTGTAAAACAAGCACATGTCTATGATTTGGTCGTGTGTACTTGAGACTGGGGGATAAGTGGACACCTCTTGGGTGATTTTTCTTTCAGCTAGAGTACCAAAGTAGCGTGCTTGCTCACCCTAGAAACTTAAAGGTTTGTTAAAGCTGGGGATGTAGTCCAAAGCCATGTGGATGTTGAAAGCAAGGCAAAACTACCACATTATCTATCCTTAAAAACGTGTTAACTGATGAAGGAGGGATAATCTTTCTGGTGGATTGTGAAGAGACCGATGTTCTCTACAGGACCTGCGATATGATGATGATTGTCATGTGTCAAGATCTGGTAGTTGTTCTTTGGACTGAAACAACCCAAAAAATAGAAAAAGGGGAAGACCAAACATGCACTGGAAACATACAGGAAAAACCCTGGCAGAAGGTGAAAAGGTGGCAAAAATGGGCACATGTGGAAACATGTCAACCGGGGTGCAGTTGGTAGAGGGCAGCTTAGATTATGAGAGAAGGCAAGGCAACATTTTAAACATATGATTAACACATATAAGAGTACAGATGTACCTTTTCTGTCAATTCAGGTTGTGAGTTAATGTATGGTTTATTTGTCATTTTGTTTTTACATTTGGTCACTTTTATTTTAAAATTGAATACTTTAAAATTGTTTAGTGTTTGTCTTAGTGCGTGTGTATGTGTGTGCATGCCCATAGTGACAATCGTAACATCAGATGGAAAATGTGTAACAGAGATTAAAAGCAAAATAAGCCAAGTCAAAGATTCTTTCTCTGAAAATGAAACATCCATCCATCCATCATGTGCCATGCCGGAAAGCGTGGGCGGTCATGACTCGCCATTTCAGTCAATCACCAGAGTCATGGATCAGCTCAGTGTTCCTGTCTTGACCATGCCATGTGCCCAAGCCATGTGGCCAAGCCATCCAGGTATTTACTTCTCGGTCTTCCTCTTGATCTGTTCCCTTCGATCTTGCCAGTTGTCACCAAGTTCTTCAATTCATTTCTTTTCCTGTAGTACTAGGTCATTTGTTTTTCTTTCTGTCCATGGAATTCTTTGCATTCTCCTCAGAAACTATATTTCTACAGCCATCAGATGGTTTTCAGCTTGACTGCTCATTGTCCAAGTTTCACATCCATACAAAAGCACATGCTCTATGTAGCACCTCAACACTCTTTTTCTCGTTTCAACTGACATCTTTTTATTGGTCAGTATGAAACATACCTTATGCAATAAGTCACTATCAATGATTGTCAGAAAGCGAGTACTGAAATGCATAGAGCCTGTTTTGCTGTATGGCAGTGAATCAGGAAACAAAAAACAAATAAATTAGAATGAGTTTGGAAGCAACAGAGTTCCTGTGACAAATGTTGTGAATACTTTAGATTGCCATGGTAACTAACAATTATTTCCTGGAAGAGGCTAATGAAAGTATAACATTATATATAACTAAAGAAAGAGACAAACAGTGTTCTTTGGTTATATAATGAGAAGAGAGACATGGGAAAGCATTATGATGACTGGAACAATCAGTGGGGGAAAAAGACAGAAGCAAACCAAGAGAATTTATGCTGGATGCACTGAGACTGTGGCTTGGAGGAATATCATCAGCAGAGTTGATCCAGAGCACCAAGGACCAAGATCTGTGGGAAAATATGAAGTCTGAGGAGCCTATTATCAGGGCATGTGTTTGTAAGCGTGTGTGTGTATGTGCGTGTGTGTGTTTGTGTGTGTTCAAAAAGTAGCTCAGTCATATCTGACCAAGACTTGACAACAATAATATCTACTGTCATACGGTAGCTCAGTCATATCTGACCAAGATCTGAGAACAATAATATGTACTGTCATACGGTAGCTCAGTCATATCTGACCAAGATCTGACAACAATAATATCTACTGTCATACGGTAGCTCAGTCATATCTGACCAAGATCTGACAACAATAATATCTACCGTCATACGGTAGCATATCTGACCAAGACTTGACAACAATAATATCTACTGTCATACGGTAGCTCAGTCATATCTGACCAAGATCTGACAACAATAATATCTACTGTCATACGGTAGCTCAGTCATATCTGACCAAGATCTGACAACAATAATATCTACTGTCATACGGTAGCTCAGTCATATCTGACAAAGATCTGACAACAATAATATCTACTGTAATACGGTAGCTCAGTCATATCTGACCAAGATCTGACAACAATAATATCTACTGTCATACGGTAGCTCAGTCATATCTGACCAAGATCTGACAACAATAATATCTACTGTCATACGGTAGCTCAGTCATATCTGACCAAGACTTGACAACAATAATATCTACTGTCATACGGTAGCTCAGTCATATCTGACCAAGATCTGACAACAATAATATCTACTGTCATACGGTAGCTCAGTCATATCTGACCAAGATCTGACAACAATAATATCTACTGTCATACGGTAGCTCAGTCATATCTGACCAAGATCTGACAACAATAATATCTACTGTCATACGGTAGCTCAGTCATATCTGACCAAGATCTGACAACAATAATATCTACTGTCATACGGTAGCTCAGTCATATCTGACCAAGATCTGACAACAATAATATCTACTGTCATACGGTAGCTCAGTCATATCTGACTAAAACCTACCAGTATATAGATATATGAAATATGCAGGATATGTATGACAGATATGGACAGTGCAAATCATTATTATGTTTGAGCTGTGTGGTGTTGTTTTCAGTGCTAATATTTTCCTCATTTATTGACCACTCACATACATGAATTGCTGTATACACTCACCACAGCAGTATGGCTTACAATCGGTATCCATGAGCAAACAATTAGAACATTGATTAGCGACTCTAGAAATGTGGATTTACTGAAAAATAGCTTGCATTTATGGAAACAAAAGCAAGCAAATGTTGAGGACATAGAGATTATGGGAATGAAACGACACCAAATGGAAAAAAAATAAAAATAGAGAGTTTACATATATTGTCCATATAAAAAATAATGCAGCAAGAACATCAAAAGATGATTTCAGGAGATAACATCAAGAAGCCGTCTATTTAAGTGTTTCTTCAAAGCAAGAGACAATGTTGGAGATCTATTGCAGCCAACCTTCATTGTGAAGATAACACTTGATAAATTACACAGACACTGTTGTATATGTTAAATATATATTTCAAAGAAAAACAACAACCTGTCAGGCTGATTTGCTTGATGAACTCTATCAAGTTCCTTGTTAGTTCTATGTATCTTGAAGTCTTGTATTAATTATGTGGTAGAGTATATCTTTCTTGTCGTACAGAAGACAGACCTATAAAACATGTTCAGCAGTTTGCTGGTTCACATGTACATAAAGCAGTGAAGGCAACAGACAAAGATTATGCACATAGTTAACTATTGGTTATCTGTTCATCAGTTGCCTTGTAAATATTCAGACAAGTAATTATTATTAATATATTGTAGAGATCAGCGCAATTTCATTAGTGATCTTCATTATTGCTAAGTGTAGTGATGCAAATTTACTTGCACTGCATATAAACAATTGTGATATGTTGCCTTTGGCCAGGTTTCCAGCATAGGGTCTCCTCTGACTCATCATACACAGCACATGTTGGTCACTCCATGATACACTTGAGAGAAGGCATACCCCCTGAGCTGCAGTATGTATTTGTTCTATTGTTTTTGAATATACCTGACTATCATCTTTATCAAGTGCCTTGCCAACTGGCATGGGTAGTAATGCTTCTTAGCATTCAGTGATCTCCTTCAGAAGATGTACATGAAGTAGGTTTAACTGCGGTCAAGTTGTAGAATTGTAAACAATTGGAGAACACAAAGTGTAGGAAAGCTTGACAAAACTGCAATTACATTAAATGTGATGGTGTCAGCAAACATCAAGAAACAAACCATAATCATACATGCTCGGCCAGAATTGTGCAACCTGCTGTTTTTGACTTGCTGGTTTACAATCATAGCTACACAAAACATAGAAATTACACTAAAGTAACTACACTAAAGTATACTATTACTTTTTTTCCTAAACTTTAGTTGCAAGTCCATCACTGGACATAGCAGTCAACCCTAGAATTTTGGCTGTTTGTGATTCCTGGGAAAGTTTTACATTCAGTAGTTTGCCATTGCTTTCTGAATGACTGGCACATATACCTTGGTTGAAAAAACCAGCACCGCTGTATTTCGAACCTGGGTATATAGGATTATGAATTGCGTCCATAAACCCTTTGCCATGGAGACTGGCTGAGATACCGACCATCGCAGACAGACAGAGAGACTCAGGGTATTGTAGACCTGGTCATACCTCAAGGTAGCTGCGGACAAGGAACACCTCCAGCATGAAGTCAAGGGTCACGGGCTGCTAAGAAGAAGATCATGGATGGCTCAGGCAGAAGATATACATCAGAGAAATGTGCCTACTTGAAAATATTGGCAGAGGCAGGGAGATGGTCAGAGTGTTGATTAGAGATTCAGACTTGTGTGGGGTTATAATCACATTAGGACATGAGTGTAGAGAGTGCCCAGCAGATGCTACATAAGTAGAAATTCAGCAATTCATGACTACTCTTGTCCTGGTGATGTGATTATCTATGCCAATGGCTCTGTGTAAGAGGCAAAAAAAAATGCCTGGGGATTCACAGCTAAAGTAAATGATCAATTGTTAGTAAAGGAGAGCTTGGCATATGACACCACAACCACAATTCTGAGAATGGAAGTGAAGACGGTTACTACATCTTTCCACTGGTTGTGGAACAAACTGTATACACATGTTGTGATTGTAACTGATTCACAAAGCATGCTGACAAAGGTGAAGACTGGCATCCTTCATTCTGTTGTGTTGAGTTAAGAACCGACATCACTGCACTCAGGATATTCCCATAGTGCTCCGTCCCCTCATTCAACAACCAGTGAAGAGTCATACTACTAATCGTTCCCACTGCTATCTGATTAAACGCTCTCCTGGTCTTCCCTCTCAGTTTTGAGATTCTTCCGGAACCCCTGCCGATCCCCCGCATTCTAATTCTTTCCACATATGGGTTCTAAATCTGTTCCTCCGCCTTCTCCACCTGGTCCCACAAGCACACAACCACCTCCCCCTTGTCCATAGACAAAATACCACCGTCAGTTCAGAGGTCACGGGTTGTAAACATTCGCTGGATCTTTTCTCCAGGACAGTCTGGTGTGGTTGGCAATGAACAGGCAGACAGATTGGCTGATGGCCCATCATTGACGGGTGATGTGTTGCATGATAAGGCAGATGTGGTGAAGGCCATTTGGGGGCACATGAATGATGCAGAAGAACAGATAGACTATCATGATCTAGAAAGAATGCGGCAGCAAGGGGTGGCCAGAGGATGTAGTCAACAGTCATCATTCAGAGGTAAGGACCTATAGTTAGATTGCAGCAGGCACCATTAGTATTGGAACTCTTCACTGGCTGTTGAAGATCAGGACTGGATGCGTATGGGAATGCCTGAGTGTAATAATGTCGGTTCTTAACTCAGCTCAGCTCTTGTTGTTGTGTTTAAACCTGTTATAGAAAGATATCTCTCAAAGTTAAGGTGCTGCTTCTTCTGTGTGAGAACATATTCTGGAATCTTTTTTTTCACTTATGCTTAAGGCATCTTTTTTGTTTTAACATGTTTGTTAATATCAACAGCGAGCATCTAATTTGTCATTGATGTTGTTAACATTTTTCTGCACACAGAACTGTGGTCACAATTAATATCAACAAGTCTCAGAGCCTGCTGACGTCAGTGATGCGCCGCAACAAGGAGCACAATTCCATCCTGGTCTCTATCGGAGTCATAGATGTAGACATCCCACAACACCCTGTCATATTACATGACATGATGTCCAGGAGCTCCAAGAAAATCACTGCCACCCTTCAGGAACTTCGATGGCCAGCTCAGAGTACAAAGTATGACTCATTTATTTACAGTTTATCTTAGAAATGAAAACCTCTTATAATGAACCCTGTAGCTTTTCATTTGTAAGTACTTATCTGGTTGTTATCTTTATATGTGTTATGATTGTGTGTGGCTTGTGATTTCATTCTAGACAAATTGTGAACATCTGATAGTCAGGTTTGTAGCTGAATGTCCTACTGCACATTGGTATTGGTTGTTGCATAATCCAAACATGCTTGCATTACTTTGCTAAGTAGAATACAAGTGCAGGCACCATTTTCGCATCTTGAGGCATATTGGATACATGGTGCTTGTCCCATATTTTTAGGCCAGTTTGGCATTTGATGGGCCATGACAACATCACACAGGCCACCTTTATGTCCCAGGTGATTTCCTGGTATTTATTCTAGGCTTGACTCTACATGTGTGACAAAATGGGTTTCTGTGCACAGCCAGGGGTTTAGTAGAATGGTGGTGGTAATGAGGAAAGTCAGCCTGTCATTTAATTCCACACTGAATACCATACTGCAGTAGTCTCTGACTGATTGCCTTATCAGTTACTGAATCTACATTGTCATCAACAAACATTTAAGCCCATGCGCTGGCCATAAAGCTTCGTCATAATTTCATGTTTTACATGTTTGCTGTAATCTGATGTACATCTGCAAATTAGTAAGCATGCATTACCAAATTGATCTCCTGCTTACACCCACAGCATGAGGAACTGGAATTGTAGTTCTCATATAGAACTTATCTAGCGGGCAATGAGAGATAGTCCATTTTGATAATGTGATAGTTTTTATATAACTTTTGCCTTGTAAATTAAATTATATTGAAATATGTGTAGTTTAAAAATATAGTATTTTTGGTTAAGTTAGCAGTCAACACCAGCAGTTTTTGCTGTTGTAATCTCTTGGTAAGTTTATGCTCAGTGGTTTGCCATTGCTTTCTGAACGACCGGCACTCATACCAATTCGTAAAAAACCAACACAACACTATCTGCTGCCAAATCATGCGCAGCTGCGTTTTGAACGCGGGTATGCGGGATCACGAATTGTGTCCGTAACTCCTTTGCCACGGAGCCGGCAGGTTAAGTATATATTAATGTTTATTTTTACATAAAATAAAAGTTTGCTCTTTTGGTGCATTTTCAGTCGTCCGCATGTTCCCACAGAAGGAAATCTCAATCAGTCTTCAGCCAGTGCAACTGCAGGCATCCACAGTAAGGTGCCCTCTGAGAAACCCATAGAGAAAGTTGTTCGCAAACACCTTCATATCAAATCAGTCATGCAAGGTCTGGTTATTGGTGCTTCCATCTTACCATCGCTGAAGGCACAGTACAAGACTGAGGCTATTGTATTGTCTGGTGTGCTGGGTAGGAAGGCACACTTCACAGTCACTCTGCCAACTCATCTGTTGAGTTTCAAATCTAAGGTACACTATGTACATATAAATGGTGTTTATGATGGGAAAATAACATTGATGGTGTGAAAGAACAGTTTTGTGTGATTTGAAAATAACATATAATGATGGTCTGGGACAGTGAATGTTTCGAGACTGATGATTGATTCTGTGTGGGTATATCTGGGTGGCTGGCAGTGATGATTGATGATGTTGGCTGGATAATCATTAGATTGCAGAGTCTGGTTAAGAGTGTCCAGTTCTCCTGTTAACAAGAATGAGGGGAACTGCAGTAAAGCTTAAAAAGGCAGTGAATGAATCGCCCAAAAAACGAGAAGTGGATTGTGAGCTTTACTAAAACACGACTACAAGAGACAACCTGTTAGTGCCGTTGGAGGAAATCATTCTAGCTTGATTAAACAAGATCCGTAACAGGTCATGCATATATTAGATGGGTGCAAAGCTATTGCATAAAGCTGAATCATCACAGAGATACTGACTACAATCAGAACCGTTCCACTCCAGCATGAACCAAGCCCACAAGAACATTTCTTTGTCTATTGATCACAAACACAATCACACCTTATTGTTCTTAAATATCGTAATCTGATGTCCAGAGGATGGCACTATCCAAAGATAAGTCTATTGAAAAGGAACAAGGACAGGTGAATACTTGAATTTCATTAGCTTTGCCAACTCTGTGGTGAAGGGCTCACTGACACAGTTTGTAATTCCACATACTACGTTTCCTAGCTGTTGTCATTGTTTTCTGCATATTATTTTAAATAGTAGAAAGAAGTCCTGTAGCAGAACCTGCTGTGGGGATGTGAGGTGTTAGCACCATCACATTGTGTAGGCCTGGGTGCACAGAAGAATAGGTGCTCATGTCATTGTCAGCATCATGTCCTAACCATTACACCAACACGCCTGCTTGTTTAAAGAATACTGGTATTTTATTCTCTTAGTTCCTACTTTAAGTTTAATACCTTTGAATTGTCTTTATCTGGACTAAATACAAGCATACTGTGTTGGTGTGCCCTATAAGTAATCACAGCTGTGTCTTTCTTTAATCACTTTCTAAGAAGCTGTTTACTCATTTCTCAACCTGACTTGATACATTACGATGGCTAGAATATCATTGTATTCTTCATGTAAGATACTTCCTGCCCAAAAAACAGCATGGTTTCGTCTTTGACTTACATACCTCCAGTGAAAGGTTACATTCCACGCAAACTGCATTGAATATTGTGCATTGTATCAGTCACCCACTGAGTGCTGAATGTTCTACAAAAGGATGCTTAAAGGGTTATTTACAACTACGTCTTTACTACTTTGTATCAGCCTTCATGTGTAGACATCTCTAAACATCATCAAATAAGACGAAGATGGTGATTTGTTCTGTTTTCTGCTTCCATCTCTCAGATAACTGCAGCAGCTGCTCTAGCGGACTCGCTCATCCCATCAGCGGCCAGCATTGAACTGCCTCCAATTCAAGTGATTGCTGACTACAGAGTACAGAAGCCTGGCACTGTGCCTGTGGACCACCATGAGATGGAGCTGGGGGATGACCTGCAGTTGCTGGAGGGAAATTACCTGTATGCTGTGGCCGAGGTTGGTATGCTGGAGCACAGCTTGACTACAGACCTGCTCAACCATTTGGTCTTTGTGCAGAAAGTCTTCATGAAGGTAACAGTCACAACTTGCTTGTTTTCAACATGAAATTAACTTTTGAAAGATGTTCTACATCTCATTATAATAAATAATTGTATGAAATCTCATGACTTACCAGTGCAGTGGTCTGGACTGAGTCTTGGTAGAGGCAGCATTTTTTCTGACAAGTCAGAATCATCCACATGTCAGGATCATCCACCTTCCCAGATATTTGGTCATTTTCACAGTGAAGTGAGCTGGTCATGCCAGCTCATCATTCATGACTTAGTATATGTGAAGGCCCACTTCTGTGGTAGTCCCTGCCATGTGATTACCTGGACACTACCTAGGTGTCATGGCAAATACTGCATTGGCTTGCCAGCACAGTGTTTCATCAGGTACAATTTCCTGTTCTACAGGAGTTTGTTTCTAATAGCACACAACTGTGATTGAGACATTTTCTGAAACAGTTTCATGATAGATAATCATTATTAGATAAAGCCTCATCACCATCATCTTCATTACCACCACCACCACCACCACCACCACCACCACCACCACCACCACCACCACCACCACCACCACCACCACCACCACCACCACCACCACCACCACCACCACCACCACCACCACCACCACCACCACCACCACCACCACCACCACCACCACCACCACCACCACCACCACCACCACCACCACCACCACCACCACCACCACCACCACCACCACCACCACCACCACCACCACCACCACCACCACCACCACCACCACCACCACCACCACCACCACCACCACCACCACCACCACCACCACCACCACCACCACCACCACCACCACCACCACCACCACCACCACCACCACCACCACCACCACCACCACCACCACCACCACCACCACCACCACCACCACCACCACCACCACCACCACCACCACCACCACCACCACCACCACCACCACCACCACCACCACCACCACCACCACCACCACCACCACCACCACCACCACCACCACCACCACCACCACCACCACCACCACCACCACCACCACCACCACCACCACCACCACCACCACCACCACCACCACCACCACCACCACCACCACCACCACCACCACCACCACCACCACCACCACCACCACCACCACCACCACCACCACCACCACCACCACCACCACCACCACCCCTCCTCCTCCTCCTCCTCCTCCTCCTCCTCCTCCTGCTTAGATGTCTCTTATAACACACATAGTAGGGTTCAGTGTTATCATTCGTTGCTTCCTTCACTAACACACAGGCATTTGTAATTATTATCTTGTGTTTTGTAATTACATCAGAATGTTTTTACATGTAATTATATTATTTTAAATTATAATGTTAAAATAAAATAAAAAATCACACACACACGCAATGACTAAATATTCAGTGTTGTATCATGTGAATCAGGAAATCAATGAAGTTGTTCAGAAGGTCTCTGGAAGTGGTGGGGGACATGAAATCAGATTCAAAATAGACCAGAACATCTCCGGCAGGAACCCTGTGTTATATTCTGTTTCTGTGAGGCTGAAGGTATGTAATGAGATTCAACTACACACATGTTCACACAGATTCTGTGTCACTCCATGCATCTTCCACTCACACTTCCATTCTATGCCCCAGTGACTAATTCTCTCTCTCTATCACTCTCTCTTTCTTACACTCTCACTGCCTCTTTTACACTCTCTCTCTCTCATCTCTACTCTCCCTCCCTCCACCTGGGCTGGAAAAGGCGAAGGAGAGCTCTTCAGTCCCTGTGGATGTGATACTTTGGTACCGATGTCAGGAGAATAGTCTCTAAACCAACATCACTCTGATCGATACAAGCCCTTATCAGAGCTTAGATCTGAATGAAATTGCATCAAGAGTTTAAACTCACAGTATTCCAGAGCAACTAACCAACCAACAACCAACCACCTAAACTCTGCATGGAGCATGGATGTGAGAGCTGGACACTGACAACAGATACAGAACAGGAGATCCAGGTTTTCAGTGCACATGGTATAGAAACAGTCTGTGCATCTGCTGTAGAGAACACACAAAATACACTCACGTTAGAGAAACAAACGCTGTACACTGACATCCAAGAACCACATCTGTCAGCAATGAAGTACCACAAGCTTGTCAATTTGTGTATGTCTTCATCATTCTCCCTTTCAAAAATGATTTACCAGTGGACAGTTGATACTTCAATGAAGGTATCCCTACAACCAACTCATGACTGGTATAATTGAATGATGATCATGATGAATCTGTAGCTAAATTAAATACATATTTTACATTGACTCTCCAGAGGTGCAAAGTTTTGTCAGCCTCGTATAGGATAAAATGGTAATCATTACAAAAGAATTGTCTTGCCACTTGCTAACATTCTTGTCATTAATGTAGGGCATCCAAGTGACTGCTACAACCCCAACATCTAATGCTGTCAGGTTTGAAACAGGAGCCATCACACTGGACCTGTCAAACAGATTTCACTTACCCAAAAAGGATGATCTTAAGAAAGATAAAACAGCTGAGGAGCTTGGTAAGCAGTGTGGACAACCGTTACTTTTAGCTAAGAACTATTTACTTAAATCATGTGTTATAATCACAACAATGACAAATACACTTACTGGGAAGTTGTGTGAGACTTGTCCTTCTGTAAGGAAGCAAATGCTAGACAGGCCAAGGGTTCAAGGTAAGTCTCATTGCATTGGGTTCTATTCCATATGGGTCATCTTCTTTCTACTGTGTGGCCATGCTTGATTATGAGTAATGACATAGTGAAGAAACTGATTTAGTGGAGATGTGGTATGTGAGGAAGAATTTGGAGAATATTGTGAACCAGAGAAGAAAACAATAAAGAGAAAAACAGCATGTTTTACATCAAAATTACATGGAAAAGACAAATTAAATGTATGAGGCATATCAGTGGTTGAGGGAAATTAGCCTTATATGGGAAAATACTGGACAAAGACTATACTGTGGGCTGAAAATGAACAAATGAAGATCGTAAACTGATTAGAGACATTAGACGTAGACAGTCAAAATGTTTTGGGCATGTTATGAGAAGAAATGAATTGGAGAACTTGGTGACGACTGGCAAGATCGAAGGGAAGAGACCAAGGGGAAGACCGAGAAGTAAATAACTGGATGGCTTGGCCACGTGGCATGGTTAAGACAGGAACTCAGAGCTGATCCACGACTTTGGTGATCGAGTGAGATGGCAGAACATGACCATCCACGCTTATTGGCATGGCACATGATGGATGGATGGAAATGACAGCTTGGTGCATGCTGACATATCTTTTGATGTATTGGTCCATTTGTGGCTGTTGGGGTGCAGAATTGAATATGGAACTGTTCAAAATGACAACAGATAGTGAGTTCCAGCATATTGCTTACCAACTCGAAACAGGATCAATCATTACATACATTCTCTGACTACTGCTGAGAGTGACTGAGCATTTATGGGTTTGTACTGAGTGCAGAAGCACTGATTTCTTCATTATAAATCCTAAACCTGGAGAGAGAGAGAGATTGAAACATTTCTTAATACATTATGAAACCAATGAAATGTTATTCCCTTGATAGAAATAATTATCAGACGTTGCATGTCTAATTTGAATATTGTAAACTAGTATGAGTCATGTTTTTACACTGAAAATAATTTCAGACACCAATACAGCTTACTTGAGCAATATCAAACTACACTCACGACACACACATGCAGGACGGTGTTATGAATTCCATGAAATTGCTTTGCCTTTCAACAGAGAAATATGTTAGCAGTCAGAAGATGTTTGTGCAAGCAGTGGTTGACCTCAACCTGGCTCTGGGTCAGCTTATTAAGGTAACATCAGTTGTTGATGTCAAACTTTATTGTTTTCATGTCATACTTTACTTTTTATTTCTAAATTGTTTTCATGTCATACTTTACTTTTTATTTCTAAATTGTGTTCATGTCATACTTTACTTTTTATTTCTTTATTGTTTTCATGTCATACTTTACTTTTTATTTCTAAATTGTTTTCATGTCATACTTTACTTTTTATTTCTAAATTGTTTTCATGTCATACTTTACTTTTTATTTCTAAATTTTGTTCATGTCATACTTTACTTTTTATTTCTTTATTGTTTTCATGTCATACTTTACTTTTTATTTCTAAATTGTTTTCATGTCATACTTTACTTTTTATTTCTAAATTGTTTTCATGTCATACTTTACTTTTTATTTCTTTATTGTTTTCATGTCATACTTTACTTTTTATTTCTTTATTGTTTTTATGTCATACTTTACTTTTTATTTCTTTATTGTTTTCATGTCATACTTTACTTTTTATTTCTTTATTGTTTTCATGTCATACTTTACTTTTTATTTCTAAATTGTTTTCATGTCATACTTTACTTTTTATTTCTAAATTGTTTTCATGTCATACTTTACTTTTTATTTCTTTATTGTTTTCATGTCATACTTTACTTTTTATTTTTTTATTGTTTTTATGTCATACTTTACTTTTTATTTCTTTATTGTTTTCATGTCATACTTTACTTTTTATTTCTTAATTGTTTTCATGTCATACTTTACTTTTTATTTCTTTATTGTTTTCATGTCATACTTTACTTTTTATTTCTTTATTGTTTTCATGTCATACTTTACTTTTTATTTCTTTATTGTTTTCATGTCATACTTTACTTTTTATTTCTTTATTGTTTTCATGTCATACTTTACTTTTTATTTCTTTATTGTTTTCATGTCATACTTTACTTTTTATTTCTAAATTGTTTTCATGTCATACTTTACTTTTTATTTCTTTATTGTTTTTATGTCATACTTTACTTTTTATTTCTTTATTGTTTTCATGTCATAGTTTACTTTTTATTTCTTTATTGTTTTCATGTCATACTTTACTTTTTATTTCTTTATTGTTTTCATGTCATACTTTACTTTTTATTTCTGTATTGTTTTCATGTCATACTTTACTTTTTATTTCTAAATTGTTTTCATGTCATACTTTACTTTTTATGTCTTAATTGTTTTCATGTCATACTTTACTTTTTATTTCTAAATTGTTTTCATGTCATACTTTACTTTTTATTTCTTAATTGTTTTCATGTCATACTTTACTTTTTATTTCTTTATTGTTTTCATGTCATACTTTACTTTTTATTTCTTTATTGTTTTTATGTCATACTTTACTTTTTATTTCTTTATTGTTTTCATGTCATACTTTACTTTTTATTTCTTTATTGTTTTCATGTCATACTGTACTTTTTATTTCTTTATTGTTTTTATGTCATACTTTACTTTTTATTTCTTTATTGTTTTTATGTCATACTTTACTTTTTATTTCTTTATTGTTTTCATGTCATACTTTACGTTTCATTTCTTAATTGTTTTTATGTCATACTTTACTGTTGTTTTCTTAAGTGGTTTGATTTGTTTTCTAACATCAGCTGTTTTTTTCTTAAAGAAGAAATTGTTTGTCATTTGGTAGAAGAGTGAGTGCTTGATATAGGAAAAAAAATGTTACATTTTTTAAACTTTTCTTCCACTCAGTGAGTCAGTGCGATTTGCACAGTGGTTGGGGGAAATGGATCTCTAACACTTGTTGTCTCTGGCACTTTGATTCACTCTGACCTGTCATTTGATATTCATCCAGTTCTCTGTATTATTTTCTTATGTGTATCCTACCTCTTGCTCGACTGCTTTAAACTTTTCTCTCTAGTTTGCTGCTTATGAGATTATCATTATCAGAATATTTTATTTTCTTTAAAAAACTTCTTCCATCAGCTTTCTATTCATCCCTTGTGTCTCTAGGACCACTCCATTTGTTTCCTTTTGTTTTCATGAATTATGACTTCTACATATCCACTTTGACTGGAGCCATTCTTGGATGTTCAAATTGTTGACAATGTTAGTATATGCAGTCACAGTGAAACATGTTTATGTAGTTGTGTTTCTTGACTTTATTGTGACTGGCCAAGGTAGTGCAGAGTTTCAAAAATATAGACAGTATGTGACACAATACCAGCACACAAGATGAAGTCACATTGTTGAGAACATTCAGCTTCCCTGTGGCAACATACAGATGTCAATCATACACCATTTCACAAGCAGTAGAGACAACTGGGGATTTTGAGCTGAAATGTTAGAGAAAAGTGTTTAGAATATGGTGGACTAAGAAGAAGATAAATGCTGACATTCGACCAGATCTGGACATGGAAGAAAAGGGACTCATAAACAGCATCATGTCTCTGAAATGTGAACATTTTAGCCACATTAAACTTGACAGAGGTTTGGACAGAACAATGATGGAAGGCATGGTTGCTGGAAGAAGTGCCAGGGTCGACCAGCATGAAGATGGACACAGGACATGGCAGACACCTTGGGTATAACAGTGCATGAGACTAGAGAACAAGTCAGAGATAGAGAAACTGTTTGATGAACAACGATGAAAGCAGCACTGCGAGAACAAACTGCAATGTGTGACTGCATTGACCAGTATTGTACTAAATATATGTAATGAAAGGAGTCACAGAGCTCTCATAAGCAACTTTCTAGCTGCTTGTTAATTGTATGCTTCTGCAACTTAACCCTTTACAGGTCACAGCGGCCAATTCCGGCCGATGCCATAAAACGATCGTAGCGTCCGATTCCGGCCGATACTATTATGCATTGTAAAATCGCAATCTCTCGGCTTTCCGACACTTCCGACGGCTACTTTCGCTTTTGCCGACAGCTTGACAACGTGGCCGCCATTTGTAAACGCGATAGTATGAATTTGAACGGACTTTTAAGGACAATTTTTGATAGTTTTCGGGATTTTTACGCTGTTTTTCAAAATGGATTTCGGCGATTCTTCAAGTGATAGCCGAGATTTCGCTAGGTTCATTTTAAATGACATTAAAGGGCACGAAGTTGACTATTAATCGGAGCTAGATATCAGTGCAAAGCGTTACTTTGCATTAGCAGTCTGAGTCGGACTTTAAAGAAAGTGATTATAATTCTGAAAATGTGTTTATAAATTGCTGTATAGATGACGGAAAATCACAAGCAACATGCTGTATTTTGTAAATATTTGTGTTCATATATGGATTACTGACAACAATCACGTGAGTAACATATTCTACATGCTTTTCCCTTCATTGTGTTGTTTATTTAACTAAAATCGGTTGACTAACACCTTATTTGTGATGTTTTTACTAACGCGACCCGAAATTTTACCGAACCTGAAAAAATCTTGCCCGTTCAGGGCTAGAAAACGGACAAGCGTCTGCCCTGTAAAGGGTTAAAGTAATGTTGAGTATACATAGCACTTGATTTTCCTCATTTTTTAGTCATTGTTTCAATGTTAATATTATTTTCATGTTGTTGGGTGTCTTTTTGGCTTTCTCTGTTCTTTCCCTATTTCTTTTATAGTTCTGCCATTGTCTTTTATTACATATTCAAGATATGTGAAACATGTTACATGTTTTTGTATCTCTTCAGAGTTGTAATATGATTGTGTTTAATTGATATATTTCAGTTTGTCTAATTGACAAATGTGAGTGTGTGTCATGTTCTGTATATATACCTCAGTCAAACAATACATGATATGATATTACTGATGATCTTGTTTCTTGGGTTTGTCATCATGTATGCATGTATATGTGTAGTGAAAATATTTTCAGAAATGTACAAGATATGAAAGGAATCATCATCGGAGGAAGAAACATCAATAACATTAGATATGCAGATGATACAGTATTGATTGCAGACAATGAGCAGGATCTGCAACATTTAGTAGATGCGATTGTTGCACACAGTGAACAACTAGGGTTAGAATTAAATTGTAAGAAGACACAGATTATGGTCGTCACTAGGAAGAATGAAATACCACAATGGGAATATTCTTAAACAAGTGAATTGGTACAACTATCTTGGAAGAGTCATAACATCCGATGGGAGATGCCTTGAAGAGACTAGAATAAGAATATCCATGGCAAAGGTAGCCTTTTGTAAGATGAAAAACATACTGACAAATAAAAATATGTCAATTATTACATACTTTTGTATGGATGTGAAGCGTGGACAATGAGCAGTCAAGCTTAAAAACATCTGATGTGTTTGGAAATTTGGTTTCTGAGGAGAATGCAAAGAATACCATGGACAGACAGAAAAACCAATGAACAAGTCCTACAAGAAACAAATGAAAATTGTAAACTGATTAGAGAAATTAGACGTAGACAAAATTATTTGGACATGTTATGAGAAGAAATAAATTAGAGAATTTGGTGACAACTGGCAAGATCAAGGGGAAGAGAACAAGGGAAAGACAAGAGAAGTAAATACCTGAATGGCTTGACCACGTTGCATGGTCAAAACAAGAACACTGAGCTGATCCATGACTCTGGTGATCGAGAGAAATGATGAATCATGACCGCCCATGCCTGTCGGTATGGCACATATATATATATATATATATACATTGCTGACAGTCTTGTTTCTTGGGTTTGTCATCAGGTATTGTTTGACTGAGAGGTAGAATACAGTGCTATATTTGTTGTCGTCTGTTGCTGTATGCTGTGTACATATTCAAGTGTATTGTTTCACAGAATCCTGTGTTTGAAGAAGCTGAGCCTGAGTTCCACACCATGGCGTTCTTCAAGACAACAATCAAGATCAGAAATGCCCTTCAGGTAGTAACAGCTTTGATGGTCATGAATTGTTGTATGCCCTGATGACTGTTGTAGAATGCAGCTACAACAAATGTCAACAATAACTTGAAAAATTAAATGTTGTGACTCTTACAGTGTAGGGCAGTATCATTAGAACGACACATTTTCAACAACAATATTTACACAAATATATAAGTAAAATGTGAATTTAAAAAAAGCAAAAATAGATCAAGTGTTGGATTTGTAGACACCTTTATTGGGTCTATATTGAACATTTGAATATATATTTGATATTTAAATCATTTGCAAAATTAATGATACACCTAAAGTTTGGTTTTTGTCCTTGTAAAGGACCACTTTCATTGCACACAGATACCTACATAAGTGCCCCAGTTTCCTTCCATAGATCATATAAGGAGAATCTCAACACAGTGCACATAACTATAGCACCAGCGAGAATCTTAACTAAAGTCTCTGCCTTGTATGCTAGTAAGACGACAAAGTTATATATTTGTCTTCCATTCATAAGCAACAAATGCAGGTCAGCATGGCGGAATGGATAAGAACATCCAGTGTGCTGATGTCGAGGTAAAGAGTTCAAACCCTACACCAGACAGTTGGACAAAAATGTTGACCTGTCGTCCTTGACTTGGGGATGTAAATTACGAGTACCTCTGAAGTCGGAGTGGGTTCGCCTGATAGCAAGGGACATTGTTAAAAGGGAAAGCTAATCCACACACAAAATTCAGTCCAGCACAACTGAAAGTAGTGTATGGGTTACACTTGAGTTCAAAGTGAGCAAGCAATAAAAAACAACAACAACAAATGTGAGATGTTAGTTTGTTGCATTAAATCAGTTTTTAATCACTCCTTTAGCACGAGATGATACCCAATCTATCACATGACCAGGAGGCATTGCTGATACATTTATCTCGACCAATCATATTGGCTCAGCCGCTGGCCTTTGACAAAGGTAAGCAAAGATCATTCAAGATACAGTTCAAACATAATACTGTGTTTGACTTGTTGATATTTCTCATATATTGATTGTTGTTTTACACTTACTCATCATTAGTGTATAGTGCTGAAATATGCACAATGAATAAAAACTGAAAACAAAATTTATGCTTTCAGAATGTGGTTTTATAGATAAATAGGAGAATATTATGACAAGAGTAGGACACAAAGAAAGAAGTATTACAAAAACTGGGATTGAAAAAAAAATGTAGCTGAATGAACTCAGGCAATTCAAGTGCTTCAGGCATATAAAGTGACACAGCTTCTTGTTAAAGGATGTGCTGGAGGGAAGTGTGCAAGAAGAAGACAATGTTACATGTGGGTTGACAACGTGAGATGGATTGGAAGAAAGCTGTTTTATAGCATGTGAAGATACAGGATAAAACAGTTTTAGAGACTCAAAAAAAAAGTCGCTTAAAAGTCGACAGGGTCGACTTCATTGCACCGTGGTTATCCCATATGGCTCAGTCTCTTTCCGTAGCATGGAAAGCGTCGCACAAAGCACGAACTCCGTAGCTTTTAGCGATGACCCACAGGAGTCTCTGAAACATTTAACTCGTAATCCGAAGGGCGCGGTCTGGAATCGAACCAACAACCTTCGGAACACAAGTCAAACGGCTTGACCACTTCACTACAGAGACTCCCATAAATATTAGCTTTAGATAATTAGCTTTAGAGACTCATTACACTCGACCTTCAGTGTGGAGATGGCACTTAACTACCATAAGCCATTGACAGCACCACATGCTAGTCAGCTTAACAAATAATTAAAATCAATATCTCTTCAGCATTGTTCATTCATTAGAAGGGAACAGTGTGTTGGAAATCAGACCCTAGTTTCTTTTCTGTGTTTTTAGTTCTGTCATTGTGTTTCCCATAACTGTGTCAACACTTCTTAATTATGTATGTAAATCATCATCATCAAGTGCCTTGCTCACTGACATGAATGATCATGCTTCCTCACATCTCCCCTTCTCTAGAAACTTAGCTGCATGACCTCTACAGAACGTTGCAGTCAACCCCATCATGGTTTGGCTGTTTGTGATTTACTAACCAATGTTAGGTCAGTAGTTTCTGAATGGCTGATGTCTCACACTGTTGAAATCAATTCAAAGCCGTCTGCTTCCAAATCAGTTGCAGCCGATTGTGAACCGTCGCCTCAATAGGATGGGGAACTATGAAACTGCGTGTCACCAAGCCATAGCCATGTCATGTTAAAAGACTATTCATAATCGTTTGTTGCCTTTCTCTGACTGCATGTCCAGTATTGCAGTCAGTGTTTAACAATATACTCCAGTCTTTCTGTTCTCATCATGTGGCCAACAAATGCTGACTGTCTCCTTCAGATGTCTGTGATGAGTTTCTCTTGTGAAAGTTTTCTTGTAAATATCATGTAAATATTTGTTGCAGCCGTGCTTGTTTGGCTTAACTACAAAAATGCATATGAATATTGGACTGAGCAAAGAATGGCATTGAACAAAGAAGTAAGTACTAAATATATGGTATAACAATTCGCCTTATCCATGTTTTATATAAATATCAGAATATTGGTCAATATGATAAAAATGCATACTGTGATTGCATGTGGCACAACAGAGAGAAAGAGAGAGAAATGGTATGCTTGGTTGTGAATCCCCTGGAAGACTGAGAGTCTTAACTGTTATTATCTGAACCATGAAAAGGTTTTGTATCTATCAGAGAGAGGTCGCATAGAGACTATTCTTGTGAGATGTACACATCATTTCATACGTATTCTAAATGCTGAGTTGTTCCAACTTTGTCGTATTTCTTCATCTCTTCTCGTGACACCAGCCACTGCTCTTAAGACATCTTATTTCACATAATGTAATAGATTATTCTTGGTCTTTGATTACAGACATATAGCACTGACAACAGAGTGTTGGTATGAAAATGCTGTTGATTATTTACAAGGGGGCTTCGAATGAAAACCTTAAATGTTTTTGTTTTGTGTGGGTGACTATATTCTGAACAAGTAAAGATCAAATGTATCCTTTTTTCTTGTAGTCACGACTGTGTTCAATGCAAGTCCTCTAGCGCTGATAAAGGAGCTCGGATTTCTGTAGACAAAAGTTCTCAAGGGTCACTACTTGGTGTGCCTGACTCAGTCGTGAGCAGTCTGTCATAACACGCTGTTTTTAAACTTCAAACTCCTCTCATACACCTGCTGGACTGACAGGCATGCATCACCATACTGGACCTTCATTCGCAGATGAATTTCTATAGTTTTCACTCATCACTTATACAAAAATGGATAATAGAACACTGCTTCTCTTTGATGCATGTCAAAAGTGGGGCGGCCATCTTTAAACTGTCCTTATGATGTCACCATGTTCATCTGCACAGTGATGTCACATGCTTAATAATCTTGACGTCTTTAACAACAATATTGACAGGTTACAAGACAATGGCATGGTTATTGTAATTTCTATCACAGTTTTAAGGTTTTGATTTGAAGCCCCCGCATATATTGTTGTCTCCAATGGGATGTTTGAATGTTGGTAACATCTGGTTGCATTTGTAACTCTTCTCTTCATTTCTTAGTCCTTTTTATGGCAATTGTTAACAAACTTTTTTAAATATTTCATCCTTCTGGCGATTTGAGTATTAATTGTATACTATGCCTCTCTCTTAAGGTGAGATAGAGAGAGTAAATATGACAGTTTGTATCTGTGTATACTTGAGCCTAATGGTTAATTATGTTTTGTGGGCTGTGCTTTAACTCATCACACTAGCACAGTGCACCTTCTTCATTCTCCAGGAATAGCAGGATCTGCTTCCATCTACTAAGGCTCTGAGGTCAACCAACATTGTACAATAGGTAACAGAGGTCTGTCTGAGAAAGAAATGAAGGGCATGGAAGAATGGAATTGGTCTTTCTCTGGGAAAATTGAGGCACCAGGATAATAATTGCCATTTGTTCATCACAAATATGGTCCTAACACCATACCTCAATATGCCTTCAAGGCCAGGTTACTGTACTTTCCTGGAAAGAAAACAGTATAAAGGAAATCCCTGTAAGGAATCATCTTGAACTTTGTGAAAGAAGACTACTTCAAGCAGCAGAGAAGGAAAGAACTCGCAGAAAGGAATGTCAAGCTGTGACATGCAGGATTCCTGCTAATGGCGCATCAACATGTCATATATGACTGATGGAGATTTTTATAAGATATATATAATTGGGCACTCTCACAATGTTTATACTTCACCTCGACACCGCAAGGTACAAGAGGAACATGATGAGATGAGATGAGACATATATTCATGTATGCATTTACATGTTTTTAATCTTCAGGTGCTGACTGCCACTCGTCAGGTGATGGACAAACTTCCGCAGATAGCTCCCACTTCATCGCCATCTATCACAACACTGTTCTTGCAACTGACTGTAGATGATATGGGCATTTGTGTTCCCTTGTTGTCTTCACCTTACCAGGTCAGTAGGTTCTTCTTTCATACTGTAACAATTTATGCTTGTAGGTTATTGAGATTCTAGATACCTATTCTTCTTTGTTTGTTATTTCAATTGATAATGGTATAAATGTAGTTGGGTTTGTATTTTCCATTGTCCATGACATCATGAGGAAGCCACTGTAGAGTGGTGGCCAGATCCTAGTGGTCATGGGTTGAATCTGCATCGGGGCAGATTAAAACAATTCTCCACGGCCTCCAGGTCAACTCAGCCTCAAATTTGTACCAGCAAATGTCTTTGTAAGTGGAGATGGCCAGTGTGATACTGACCTCATGACCCCTGAAGTGTAGATAGGCCTATGTGTGTCTAGCACCACATGCCCACTGTGCCTGAGACATGTAAAAAGGACCTTGACTGATTGACTCTACTTGTGACATCATGGCTGCTGAATCTGGAATGTCATATTATAAACAACATCTGGCATTTGGCTCAAATCTTCTTCTTCTTCAGCTTTCCGAGCCATTGAGGTTCTTTGCTGCAAATACAATCCGTCTCCATTTGTCTCTCTGGTGGACCTTCTCTTGCCAGTCGTTGATTCCAAGTGCTTGTAGGTCTGTACATGTATTATCTCTCCACCGTCTTCTTGGTCTACCTCGGGGTAGAAGCAGACAAAAGAAGAATGTAACAACTGAGATGTAATACTGGAGAAGGATGATTTGATAAGATAAAAATTATGCCATTAGGAAGCAATTGTAAACTATGTCAGCAATGGATTTTATTGAAAAAGATGAGTCAGTCATATAAAAAAAAGCTATCCCTCAACGGCATGCTGCAAACAGTATTAGTGTTTAAATACAGCTGAAACAGCAAGAGGCAGACCCATCATGCCATGAGTTAAGTGGTGTAGGGTAGCAATAAGCACCACCTTGCGAGCAGCCCACTCAAAGGCCATGTCTAGAAAGCTCTTCCTAATCTGATAGCGAAAGACATGCTAGGAAACCGGAAAGAAGAAGAAACATTAGAAAATATACCTGGGGTCAAAGATAATAGTAAACTATATGTGGACTTTTGTGTTATTGGAGGTGTAATGATTTTATCATCATCATGTGCCATTTGAATGGTGCAGGTGATTATGTTCCGCCATAAAAATCTATCAGCTGTGTTCTTGTTTTTCTAATCATCTTCTGTGCCACTGTGTCAAACCGGTCAGCATTGTCTCTAACACCTTCAACCTTCCTGGATCTCACAACCTTCACCCGACCTTTCATCTCTTAATACAACCAAAAATGATTTTCTTGTTGTGATGTAGGTAATCATCTGTATTTGTGAATTGGACTCTTGCAACACTTGGATACTAGTCTTCTTAGCTGTCCATAGAATTCTTAAGGAATATTTTCAAGAATATTTAATTGTATGTAGTAAATATTGCAAAATTACAAGTAATTGCAAATTCTGTTTCAGAACTTTTCAGTTGTGAGTATATTATATTTTATAATAATGAATTTATTAAGAAATTATTAAAATTAAAGCTTTCCATTTAAGTTACATTTTTCACTGTTTATATTGAATTATCTGTTGCAATTTTATAACTTTGTAAAACCTTATTATAGTTATATAAAGTTGACAACAGGTAATTCAGTATAAACTGTGAAAAATGTATCTTAATGGGTTGTATTTGTTCATTGTCTTCCAGCTGTTAGTTATTTTTCATAATTAGAACTGCTGAGCTTTTTGCTCTTTTCCATCTAATTGCAGGTTTTTAAAAACAAAACAAGCATTTCTTGTGAAGTTGCTTTATTATGCTATAAAATGTTTTTGTTATGATGAGATTGTTAACAGTTTTCTTGTTACTGTAACATGTAAATGTACACCGTGGGCTGTTTCATAAGGATGGTTTCATTTACTGCACTCAGCTTTATAAGTTTATATCTACAAGGGTCGTTCAGAAAGTCATGCACCACATCATTTTTCTCAGCTAATTATGAATATAGAAGCATGAAATTTTGCACTATTCAAATATAAATGCCAATGGTGTGCATCAAATTGAAACCCAACTGGCCAAATAATAGGTCTGCCCTAAACTGTTGAAATGGAGCGTTTTAGCAATCTTGCGCTATAAGCAGCAAATTGTGATAGAATTTCTTGTTGCAGAGAAGGAAACTGTTGTGAACATTCATAAGCATCTATGTGATGTGTATGGAAGTTTTGCAGTCGACAGGAGTACAGTCAGTCGCTGGGCTCAGATAATCAAACAATCAGGAAGTGGACATTCGGAGCTGCGTGATCGTCCGCACTGTGAATGTCCTGTCACAGCCACCAACGCAGAAATGTTGAAATGCACTGGGGGAATTATTCTTACTGATAGACGAATCACTACTCAACAGTTGGCCTTACAGCTGTCAGTCAGCAAAGGTAGTGCAAATGCAGTTATAAAATTTCTCGGATTTTCTATGGTTTGTGCAAGATGGGTTCCTCGAAGTCTCACAAAAGACCAAAGGAATGCAATTTACTAAATTGTTGGAGCATTTAAGTGCTGATACAGAGAAATTTTTGGCTAAGATCCCTACAGGTGATGAAACCTGGGCACATCACTTTGAACCTGAGACAAAAAGACAGTCAATGGACTGGCATCATCTGCAATCACCATGAAGAACGAAATTCAAGACAACTCCTTCAGCTGGAAAGGTCATGATCACTGTCTTTTGGGACATTGTAGGTTGATTCTTGTGGATGTTATGCCAAGAGGAGAGACAATCAATTCACAAGTTTACATTAGGACATTAAAAAAACTAAATCAACATTTTTGCAGAGTTCGGCCGCTCAAGAATCCAGCAGACCTGCTTCTCTCTCCTTCATAACAATGCGCACCCTCACACAAGTCTGGCAACATGGGAAGAAACCACCAAATTGGGTTGGACTGTATATGTATATATATATATGTATATATCCACCCTATAGTCACTATTTGGCACCCTCTGGTTTTCTTCTATTTGGTCTACTTATAAATGCACTCCGTGGGACAAGGTTTGAAGATGATGAAGGAGTGATTCATGCAGCAAAGAAATAGCTACATGATCAAGGAAAAATCTGGTACGGGCAAGAAATAAATGCACATATTTTGTGCTGGCATAAAGCCGTACAAGTTGATGGGGAGTATGTTGAATAATTCTAATATTTACATGTCATATCCATGTATATTGTTTATAAATTGAGAAAAACAGAGTGATGCATTACTTTCTGAACACTCCTTGTATTTAAATGCATGTTTAGCATAGGTGTCACCTTGTCTATGTTTGAAGACTACATGTTAAATGATAGCATTTATATACAATATTACTTTCTGTTTAGCCTGTACCAAATCCTGGACCAGGTCTTCAGTCACCCCGAGTGACAGAAGCTGAACAAGGGTCAGCTCTGGTGCTGACTGTGGAGAGCACTCAAATCTCTGCTTGCTCGTCTGGCTCCCTTGTAAGCAAGGGCAAGTTCAAAAGTAAGCTCTTCTGTACTGGTCACTGATGTAGCATGTATGTTGTTAATAAATGTATCATGCTATATTTGAAGATGGATGATTAGTCATTGAAGATGTAAGTAATTTAATGATAACACTGGGGAAAAACGTGAAGGCTAAAGTTTGTTAGATAAAAATGTGTACATGAGTATATAAGTAAGCCACAGATGTTAAAGAACGGCCACTACATTTGTTAGATATTTTGTTGCTCACAAATGTAAGGGTGGTTACACTTCAAGGGTTATGTTCTTCTTCTTCTTCTTTCGTTCGCTTGAAATATGTCTATAACTGCAATGTTGTCTCTTATATGAATCTAACAGTCTTTTTTAGTTCACTCAGCGGTCCATAGAGTTTATCTTCCACTGTCATCTCTCTAGGCCAGAAGGTTCGCCTGGATATGTTGTAGTTTGGGCAGTCCTGGAGTATGTGCTCTGCTGTCTGTGACGCCAATCCGCATGTGCACATGGCTGATTCACCAATAGTGAATTTTGTATACATGTGGTTGTGTAATCTATTGTGTCCTGTTCTGAGGCGCAGAATAATGACTTGTTCTGGTCTTTCCAAAACGTGGTAGTCGCCTCAAGCAGGTTTTGGTGGCTTTCTGACTGATTTGATCATTCTTTTATTTTGGTGGTATGTAAAGGGCACATCAGGCTATTCTTCTTTTGCTCCTTCCTTAGCCAATCTATCAGCTCTGTCCTGTCCGGGTACTCCACAGTGGGATAGTATCCACTGTATGATGACCTTATGCTGACTGCTAAGTTGAGAAAGAGTGTCCTTAGTACTGGCAATTTCTCAGACAGGAGCACCTCAAGTACTGATTTTGCATCTGTCAATAGCACCACAGGTTGTCTACCATACCATGGTTGGTATTTAGTAATTTCTCTGATGCTATCTTGATTGCCTCAATTTTAGCATCATAGTTATGGCAGTACTTTCCTGTTGGTATTCTGGCTGTGTCCCTAGTATTATTTGGGTATTCTATGTACACTCCCGCTCCTCCTTTTCGAACAGCATTTTGTGCCGACCCATCTGTGTAGACTCGGATCCAGAGGTCCTGTGGGTATTCTTCATCAAGGAAGCTGAGAGTGGCTGTTCTGCGCTGTACACTGTTCTGTTCTTCCTTGTCAAATATTCCTCTAACTTTTGTCTGGATTTGTAATGATAGTCTATGTTCATCTTTCCATGGAGTTCACTCTGAATAGTTGTCAGGGGGATAGAAACTGTGGGCAGATCGGTGGTTTCTCTGCAAAGTCGTTTGGCCTGGTGGATAAAACTACTTCTTTTCAACTGCCCGATAGTTGAGTTGTCAAATCTGTTCTTCATAGGGTGGCCTGGCAAGCTGGGGAACTTTTCTGCTTGTATTAGCGTTTTCATATCTCTGCGCTCTCTCAGTGCTTGTGTCCTCCCCATCTTCTCCTTTTCCACTATAGGGGTTGATCTCATCCCTCCTGTGGTGAATCTAAGTGCTTGATTTTGCACCTTGTCCAGCTCTTGTAGTGTGGATTTTGATGCTGAACACCACGCAGTTGACCTGTATTCCAGGTGTGGTTGTATGCTCTGTTGATAAACTTTGCTAAGTATTTTCCCACTGGCTACCCATGTGGTTCCACTTAGTTTTCTCAAGATGGCTGTTTTTCTTCTTGCTTTTGCTACTGCTTTGTTTATGTACTCACTCCATGTCAGCCTGTCATCAAATGTTACTTCAAGGTATATTGGTTCTTTATCTTCTCTTAGGGGTGTTGCATTTATCTGGATGATCCCTGCCTTTTGTTTTGGAGAGAGGGTAAATAGAGTGGTGCTGCAATTGTCAGTGTTTATATTGATACACCATCTATTTGCCCATGCAACAAATGTATCTATAGCTCTTTGTAGCGATCCAGTGGCCACTGATGCATGTTCATTTGTGTTCCATAGAACCAGGTCATCAGCATACATTGCCACTTTAATTCCATGTGGTAGATTAGCAACAAGATCATTGATGAAGATTAGAAAAAGTGTGGGGGACAAGACTCCGCCCTGGGGAACATTGTGACGCAGTAGTACTTTCTTGCTCTTGAGTCCGTCTATCTGTACTCGGGCTCTTCTGTTGTGCAAGTATGCTTCCACCCATTTGTACATTCTTCCATTGACTTTACAGTTTCTCAGTTTCTTTATAAGACCTTCTTTCCAGACATTGTCAAAGGCTTTCTTCAGATCTATCCATGCAGCAAGCACCAGCTTCTTCTCTTGGAATGCATCCTCAATTTCTTGAGAGAGGTAGGTTGTCTGATCTTCCATAGAGTAGCACTGCCTAAAGCCAGCCTGTTGTGGCACAAGGATGTTTTCACTGTCAATGTACCACTGCAGTCTGTGATTGATGATTCGCTCCATTGTTTTGCAGAGACAGCTGGTGAGGCTAATTGGTCTGTAGCTGGAGGCAATGGAACTATCTTTCCCTGATTTTAGGAGGGGTATCATGATTGCTTCTCTCCAGGCTTGTCGAACACTGCCTAAGGTCCAACTATTATTGAAGATCTGCAACAGCTTTGCTTTGGCCTCTGTTCCTAGGTTCCTGATCATTTCATTGGAGATACCATCAGCTCCTGGTGACTTTCTCATTTTCAGTTTGATATGGCTAGCTCCAGTTCGCTGATTGTGATAGGTGCCAACAGAACCTTATTGTAGCATTTCATTCTGTCCTGTATGTTGCCATTTCTCTCGAATCTCTTGTTGTTTCTCTGGACTAATTTCGATATTGTTATCTTGTGCGAATTTACCTGCCATCCCACAGAACTGTGTGACTTACATATTGACTCACCCTCGTATCTTTTTCTACCCAGCTTTGCACCGCTTTACAGGAAATCGCTAGGGGCTAAGTTCACTGAAAACCCACCTTGGCGGGAGACATTTCACGAATCACGCTGAAGTTGAATGTGAAGTGAAAACAGGGTTTAGAAAACAGAGCACGCAGTTCTATACAGCCGGTATGGGAGGACTCATAAAACGATGGGATAAGTGCATCAATATTGGTGGAAATTATGTTGAGAAATAAAGGGACAATGTATGTGTAAAAATAAACTGTTTCAAGTTATTTTTCTACCATTTGTGACTTACTTAATAACTTAGTTAGTTAGTTGGTCTTTCCTCTTGAGCCTAAGTCCGCGCATAGGGCAGAAGTCATGGCTCTCCATGTCTGGCAGTTCGCTGCTACCTGTTGTAGATCTTGGATGTTCACTTGCCCGTTGAATGAGCCTTCTCTGATGATGGTTCTACGCAGGGTCTCTCTTGGTCTTCCTCGTTTTCTTTTCCCTACTGGTGACCATATGAGGGCTTGGTAGGGTAGGGTAGTCTTGTCTTGTCCATTCTGAGTACATGGCTGATGTAGTTCCAACGGTGTTTTCTTATAAAATTGGATACAATATCTTGCTTAGTCTCTTGTCTTATTTGCGCATTGGTTTTGAAATCTGTCCACTGGATGTTTAGAATTCTTCTAAGACATCTTCTTCTTCTTCTTCAGCGTTCCGAACCATTGAGGTTCTTTGCTGCAAATACAATCCATCTCCATTCGTCTCTCTGGTGGACCTTCTCTTGCCAGTCGTTGATTCCAAGTGCTTGTAAGTCTGTACATGTATTATCTCTCCACCGCCTTCTTGGTCTACCTCGGGGTCTACGGTCATTTATTTCCTGAGTGTAAGCGAGTTTTGTTTCCCTATTATCTTCCATTCTTTCTATTTGCCCCAGCCATTGTAGTCTATTAGCCTTCATGATACCAGTGATTAGCGGGGACTTAAACAGATCATAAATGTCTTTGTTACTTCTTCTTTTCCACTCTCCACTTTGTGTATCCCTAATGGGTCCAAAGATGCGTCTTAAAATTTTGTTCTCAAAGGTTTGTAACAAGGCTTCGTCTCCTTTCGTTGTACTCCAGGTTTCAGAGCCATACAGCACAACTGGTCTGATCAGTGTTTTGTATATTGTGATTTTGGTGTTACGAGATAGCGCCTTTGATTTTAGTAGATGTTGTAGTGCATAGTATATCTTATTTCCAGAGTTGATTCTAGTTTGTATTTCTTCCCTTATGATGTTGGAGCAGTTGAAGATTGTACCCAGGTATTTGTATGTTTCCGTTCTTTTAATGGTCATATTATCTATTTGTATGTGGCCAGAGTTTCTAGCCATTCCGTCTCTTGAAATTACCATATATTCTGTCTTATCTTGGTTGATAACCAGCCCCATCTGTTGGGCTTTTCCCTTTAAGTGAGTCAATATTTCCAATGTCTTTTGTTCACTTTGCCCTATAATATCTATTTCATCTGCATAACCAAGCAGCTTGGATGTTCCTCCAATATCACATTCCTCCTTTACCTTCCTTACAACTTTTTATAGAGCCAGATTGAAGAGTAGCGGCGATAGTGCATCACCCTGTTTCAAGCCAGATGTTATTTGGAAGGGGTCTGATTTCCTGCCTTTATATGTTACTATATTATAAGTATCTTCCATGCATAGTCTGGTCATGTTGATTAACTTCCTTGGTATTCCAAATTCCTGCATAGCATTCCATAGACTATTCCTATGGACACTCAAAATTGTCTAATTTTTTATCTAAAGCTACCGTTGATTTCCAACTCTCATATCCATACGTTAGCACTGGAATCACACAAGAATTGAAGATTTTAAGTTTTGTATGTTGGCTGAGTGACTTTGACTTCCAGATGTTGGACAGTTTATTGAAGGCACCAGATGCCAGTGAGATTCTAGATAATATTTCTGGCGTTGAGTCCCCTGTAGATGTCATTTTGTTTCCTAGGTATGTGAAGCTTTTGACTTTTTCAAGAACATGGTTGCTTAATGTGGTCTCGTCTGAACTGTTGGTAAGATCAATAGTTTTTGTTTTTGTGGTGTTAATTTGGAGACCAATTTGTCTTGAAACATTTTGGAGGTGTTTATTTTCTCTTGGGCATCTGGGTGTGTTGAACTCAAAAGCACTATGTCGTCTGCAAAGTCCAGGTCTTCTAGAATTTTGTCAACCCAATAGATACTTCTATTTGTGTTGTTTGTGCATTTGCGCATGACCCAATCGATAGCTATTCCAAAGAGCATCGGTGACAAGACACAACCCTGTTTCACTTCTGTTTCGACTGAGAACCAGTCAGAGTTGCCTGTTTCTATTCTCACACAGCAACATGTCTCCTTATAGAAAGATTTTATGATGTTGGTATATTTGGTAGGAAAACCATAGATGTTAAGTAGATTCCAAAGTGAAGGGCGGTGAATACTGTCGAAGGCTTTTTGAAAGTCGACAAAGTTGGTGATTAATTTCGACTGGAATTCTACAGTCTTCAATGATTATTCTAAGAGTGAAAATGTGGTCTATACATGACCGTTTTGGTCTGAAGCCAGCTTGTTCTTCTCTGAGCCTTTCATCTATAGACTTTTCGATCTCTCAAGTAACATGCTACAAACAAGTTTTCCTGGTACTGACAGTAGGGTGATACCATGCCAGTTATTACAATCAGACATATCACCTTTTTTGGCAGTTTAAAAATTACACTTATTAACTTACCCTCGTATAATGTAAGGGTTGTCATGCTCTAGTGGTTAGATATTTAGTTATTTACAATGTAAGGGTTGTCACAATCCAGTGGTTAGATATTTAGTTATTTACAATGTAAGGGTTGTCATGCTCCAGTCGTTAAATATTTAGTTATTTATAATTTAAGGGTTGTCCTGCTCAAGTGGTTTGATATTGAGTTATTTACAATGCAAGGGTGTTCACAATTCAGTGTTAGATATTTAGTTATTTACAATGTAATGGCTGCCACAAATAATAGCCTAAATGTTAACTATGTAAGGATTGTCAGACTCCATCAAATAGATGTTTTATTATTCACAGTGAATATTGTACTTATTCAAATTTTAAAACTGCAGTGTGAGAGTTACCATTTTGAGGCTTGTGGTCATAATAAAGTGATTTCGTTTGCAGAAGGTTATTACGCTTTCAAAATGTGGTTTTTGTAGATGAATAAGAGAATATCGTACCAGCATTAGGAAACCAACAAAGAAGTGTTAAAGTGTTACAAAAACTGGGACTGAAGAAATCATGGCTGAATGAACTCAAGGGCAGACAATTAAAGTCATATAAAGAGGCACTTCTCCTTTTAAAAGATGTTCTGTTGGGAAAAGGGAAGGTGAAGCATGCAGTTTGCAGACAATGTACATTTGCATAGACAACACTAAATGATGGATTGGAAGAAACCTGTTTAATAGTGTGACGGGACAACCCCGGCAGCATCAGAATTTCACAAGTTTGAAAGGAATTAAAGAGCCCACAATAATGTTTCTATCATTCTCTAAAAGAATAAATGTCCACCAGAACCTGATAGAAATGCAATAAGATTGAAAACAAGAGAAAAATACATTTTGACCACCCACGCCCCATCATTTCTATAATGCTAGGTCTGAGAAAGCTTTGATGTACAGATCAAACGTAAAACCCAGACACCACGGCTATCAAAGGTTGAAAACTCATTGTTTTCAGTACAAGGGAAGAGAAAGACGGCAAAGTGTGAAATCTGGGCTAGGGACGACGTGGATCGGCAATATAATGCAGGCCTAACACCTATCAAGAAGTCCAGACTCTGTGGAGCCGGGACAACGTCTGAGTTGCCAACACAAAGGAGCAATTGGGACCAGATGCTTAACACCTCTCCGCAATACGGGGCAAAGTAGGAACACATGGCTGACACATTATTGCCAGCAACCCAGGAAGGCTGGTGTTAATAGCCTATTGGAATGTAATGATGCAACTGCATTGCCGCCAAAGCATGTTTCATTGTTTCAGGCGTGGTGGGGCCTCGGTCAATTTGATTGACAAATGGAACTACCGTCCACAGGAATTTAGGAGGGGTGAAAAGAACTTAGGACTTAATCCATCTCAGTAACTCATCCTACATGAAATAGAATAGGCAGAGTTAATTAATAGGGGATATATTAATTAGCCAACGTGGAAACTAGCCAGGGATGAAGAGAATAAAACTACATGCATGGCCAGCAAGACTTCAGACACATTCACAATAGCATTCTTAGGATACCTACTGGAGAAATATTAAAATTTCGTTCTGTTGGACTTCTGTACGAAGTATTATGATGGAATTTCCTAGCTATAACCCAGATCTCTTAGGAGCAATGGACAGTCAACAACCCATATCAGGAAGTGACTTAGCCTTGTGAAGGGACCAATCTGGACTCCTTCAATCTAACAGTGAACTGCGTCTCACTGGGGGAAGCATGACCTATGTGACCTCTTAAGTTACGTATACCATATCATCATCATCATCATCATCATCAAGTGCCGTGCCGGCTGGCGTAGGCGTTCATGGCTCTCCATAGATCTCGGTCTTTGGTTTTCTGGATCAACTCTGCTGCTGATATTCCTCCATGCCACCGTCTCAATCCATCCAGCATCACTTCTCTTGGTCTACCTCTGCCTCTCTTCCCCTCGATCTTTCCAGTTGTTACGATGTTCTCCAATGCCTCTCTTCTCATCACATGACCGAGGAAAGCTTTTTGTCTCTGTCTTATTGTTGTATATAATGTTCTAGTTTCGTTAGCCTGTTTCAGGCAGTCGTCGTTAGTTACTCTGGCAGTCCAAGGAATTCGCAACATTCGTCTCAGGAACCACATCTCTGTTGCTTCTAATTTCTTCTTAATTTGTTCATTTACATTCCAAGATTCACTGCCATACAGCAAAACTGGTTCTACATAGCATTTCAGCACTCTCTTTCTTACATTCAGTGATAGTGACTTATTGCATAAGATACTCTTCATTTTCTGAAATGCGGCTTTTGTCTGCCCTATTCTGCTCCTCATCTCTGTTGTACATCTTCCATCTGATGTTATAAATGCCCCTAGGTATCTAAAATTATCCACTTGGTTAAGGATTTTCCCTTCTATTTCTATGTCACATTTTGGTGTCACCATTTTCTTTGATATTACCATTGTTACTGTTTTCTTGATATTCAAGGAGAGTCCTTTCCTTGCATTCTCTGTTACTACAACGTCTAATAATTGTTGTAGGTCTGTTGAATTATCCGCCACCAATACTGTGTCATCTGCATAGCGTATATTATTTATATTATAACCTCCAACTAGTATTCCTGGCATCTCTTTGATCTCTCTCATTATTACTTCGCTATACAGGGAGAAAAGATCTGGTGACAAGACACACCCTTGTCGTACTCCTAGCTTTATCTGTTCGTAACTATCCTCTTTATTTCCCATTTTAATTGCTGCTACTTGGTTCCAGTAAATATTCTTTATTATTCTTAAATCTTTTCCATCAGTGTTGATATCTTCCAACATTTTAATCAGTTCATCATGTTTTACTTTATCAAATGCCTTAGTATAATCTATGAAGCACAAATATATGTCTCTCTGTTTCTCTATTGACCTTTCTATTATTGTCCGTAATGTATAAATTGTATTGTTTGTGCCTTTTCCTTCCACAAATCCATACTGTTCTTCACTAATTTCCATTTTTATTTTCTTTTTGGTTCTTCTCATTATGATTCTGAGTAGAAGCTTAGTGATATGGTTTATAAGGTTAATTGTACGAAAATCTTCACAATCAATTGCTCCTGGTCTTTTTGGTACAGCTATAAATACAGATTTCAGCATATCACTGGGTAAATATCCACTGCTGTAAATATCATTCAACATTTTGGTTAATAAATCTACTCCAAATTCTCCCAATACTTCTAATTCTTCTATTGTGATTTCATCTGGCCCAGCTGTTTTTCCTTTCTTCATACGTTTCATAGCGTCAGCGACTTCTTCTTTCAGAATAGGTGGACCTTCTAAGTTACTATCTTCTGTTAATTCTTCCCTTTCTCCTTCATATAATTCTCTTATATACTCATTCCACCTCTTCATTATAGCATCTTCCTCTAATATTATCTTTCCTGTTTTTGATTTCAAACACCCTGTATTTATTCTTATTTTTCTTCCTGTAAGCTCACTGATTTGTCTGTACATATTTTTTGTATCTTTAATGGAATTTAATTCAATTTTTTTGCATTGCTTGTTTAACCAACATTCTTTAGCCTTCCCACATTTATCTTTTATTTCTTTATTTATCTTAGCGTATTCTTGTTTGTCATTTTTACTCTGTTTTCTTTTGTCCATCAGTTTTAAGATATCTTCATTCATCCATTTTTTCTTAGCTATTTTGCCTCTCTCCGGTAATACTTCTTTGCTAGTTTGATGAATGGAGTCCCTTAACATTTCCCATTGTTCATCTATACTCTGTATTTTAGTTATTGCATTGTACCTATTTTTCACAGTCACTCTGTATTGTTCTTGCATTTCTTTATCTATTTTCAGAACCTCTTTATTAAGTCTCATGTTGTTAACCATTTTTTTCCCTCTCTTTAATCTTACTTTTATATGTCCACATAGTGGTACATGATCACTATTACAGTCAGCACCAGGCATTGTCTTTACATTAATTAAAGCATTTCTAAATCTTTTATTAATTAGTATGTAGTCAATTTGGTTGCGTATTTTCTTATCAGGGCTTATCCATGTGTACAGTCGTCTTTTATGGTGTTTAAACCATGTGTTTCCAATTATCATATCATTGATATTTGCCCATTCTATTAGCTTTTCCCCTCTTTCATTTCTTGTACCTAAACCATAATTCCCCACTACATCCTCCATTTTTCCCTTTAATATTTTTGCATTAAAATCACCAAGTATTATCTTTATTTCTTGTGATCCAATTTGAGCCATCGCCATTTCTATTTCGTCATAAAAGTGTTGTATTTCTTCATCACTACTGCTTGCTGTTGGTGCATATACTTGTATAATATTTATGTCTATTGGTTTGCCTTTGATTTTTACCATAATAACTCTATTTGAAATACACCAGTATCCATTAATTGACTTGGCTGTTTTTTCGTCTAATATTATTCCTACACCTTTTTCATGTGTATCCCCTCCAGAATAAATTATTGTGTGATTGTCAGCTATAATTTTGCCTGATCCCTTCCATCTCATCTCACTAACGCCTAGTATATTCATTTTCATGCTATCCATCTCTCTTAGAACATTGGTCAACTTTCCTAGCTCATTTAATGTCCTAACATTCCATGTTCCTACTCTAAATTTATTTATTTTAGTTAAGTTTTTGCCATCAGTAGCTGGATGACGGTCTGGTGTCACCTGTGGCTCATGACTGTCCCTACCGGACGAGGATGCCCTAAGACAGCCATTAACGTCCTTCACTAACTATGAAATATGTTTTGCCATGAAGTCTTGGGAAGATAATGTGGTGGTTTCCCCTTGCCTTCCACATTCACATGGTGGTCTTTTTACCTCTGCCTTTGACAGCCATTTCCGACTGTAAGGACAAGTGAGTGCCCTGCTCTGCTCAGCTGCAGAGTTGTCCACTTATTCCGGTGGATACTCGGTCCCCAGAGCTGTGTTAGCCACACCGTGGTGTGTTTCCATCCTCTACCGCGGGGAGGTGCAGTTGGGATTTTCCCTTCATAAAGTTATGGTCTCTGACCAAAACTCTCCAGTACTTTTAGAGGACCAGATCATCAATACTAGAAATAATAAACACAGTTGTTGTATTTTAAACTCAGTTGTCTGTATAATTCTAAATGTTTATAAATGTTTGTGTAGCGTAATCAAGTACACACATTATATCATTTAGTGGGGGTTCGCACACATTGTCCAGAAGGGGGAAGTTATGTCAGGGAGGGACCTTGCCTATGCAGTCATAAGTAACCAGATTACGTTACATAGCTTAACTCCTCCTTTCTCACTTCTGGTGATACCAAGTACAGCCACATCTATATAGATATTCTATCTTCAACTAGCCACTTCTTGGCTGTTTTCTTGAGTATCAGGGACAGTGTCTTAAATCAGCATAAAAGACACTAGTTCCATGTTTTCTCTCTGGGATCTGGGGTGGTAATTAGTCCCATCTGACAGAGGTAAGGGATCTCACACTGCACCCAGAACTAAATCCCAGTAGGAGAAAACGAATTTGGCTGAGTGGTTGCCCATCCGTGATCTAACCCCAGCCAGTTGGTGACAAATAGCATATGAAGAGACAATAAAATTATAGACTCATTACAAGCAACCTTCAATGTGGAGAATAAAATGTGTGACAGCTGAAAACTTCACATTCCAGAGCCAGTATTTACCATAGGACTAACTCTACTATTTTTATGAATGCTTGGTTATGCAGATGATATAGATATTATAGGGCAAAGTGAACAAAAGACATTGGAAATATTGACTCACTTAAAGGGAAAAGCCCAACAGATGGGGCTGGTTATCAACCAAGATAAGACAGAATATATGGTAATTTCAAGAGACGGAATGGCTAGAAACTCTGGCCACATACAAATAGATAATATGACCATTAAAAGAACGGAAACATACAAATACCTGGGTACAATCTTCAACTGCTCCAACATCATAAGGGAAGAAATACAAACTAGAATCAACTCTGGAAATAAGATATACTATGCACTACAACATCTACTAAAATCAAAGGCGCTATCTCGTAACACAAAAATCACAATATACAAAACACTGATCAGACCAGTTGTGCTGTATGGCTCTGAAACCTGGAGTACAACGAAAGGAGACGAAGCCTTGTTACAAACCTTTGAGAACAAAATTTTAAGACGCATCTTTGGACCCATTAGGGATACACAAAGTGGAGAGTGGAAAAGAAGAAGTAACAAAGACATTTATGATCTGTTTAAGTCCCCGCTAATCACTGGTATCATGAAGGCTAATAGACTACAATGGCTGGGGCATATAGAAAGAATAGAAGATAATAGGGAAACAAAACTCGCTTACACTCAGGAAATAAATGACCGTAGACCCCGAGGTAGACCAAGAAGGCGGTGGAGAGATAATACATGTACAGACCTACAAGCACTTGGAATCAACGACTGGCAAGAGAAGGTCCACCAGAGAGACGAATGGAGACGGATTGTATTTGCAGCAAAGAACCTCAATGGCTCGGAACGCTGAAGAAGAAGAAGTTAAAATCTATTAAACTGTACAAAGTGTAACTAGACAGAAGTAATTAGATATAGATGGTTCATATTTGCTTGCTGCTAATATCTGCCAATACATGTTGTATTTTGTCCCCAGATTTCTGTCTGAGGTTTGCTGATGATTTTGGCACTTCATGGGATGATTGGAAGCCCAGACCCTCAGACTGTGGTGCTGTTATGAATCAGTGCAATGTACCATCAGGTACATATGAAGTCTGCTCCAGAACTATCAACAAACAAGGTCAGTCAAGTTTGTGTGGACTGTACCTAAACCCCCTTCTTGTATTGGGATGGAAGTTTTAAGCGAAAGGTTTATAATAGTAGTTTTTATGTGTGAGCACGATTCTTGTGAAAAAGTCTGCATTTGCTATTAAAAAACACAAAGCAAATGCTCATACCAGAGACAAAACAAATGAATACAAAAGCCAACAAGAACCACATCTGTCAGAAGCAATTGCTAAAAGCTAACTAGATTTGTACATGTCACCCAATATGACAACAAGGTGTGGACTGCGCCTGGCCCTGCAGCCAGCAGGGTTAGGATCGGCTTGCTTCTCCCAGGAGGGGTAAAAAGTGAAAATTAGTAGCCTGCCGATGACCCGCAGACTACACAAGTCATCCCCACCTCCATGCAGTGTAGACTTGGAAACTATAACCGCAAGGTCATGGGCTAACGGGGATATGGCTCGCCATAGGGGATGGACTTCCTATGGTCAGATTTTTGTCCTAAATCTGCGACTGGCCTAGCAAGCGGCAGGGGATCTTCATACTGCTTGTAGAAAAACTAAGAAGTATAAACGGACTGACCCAAATGGATATAGACCCGGCAACATTAATGGACTACGAGATAGATTAGCGATTCAAAAAATAGGCACAATGAACATGGCTACATAGACTATTCAACCACGTTTGGGTAGAACAACAGACACCACGAGACTGGGGAAATGCGATAATTATCCCAATTTGGAAATAACAAAGGCAGCAAAAGAGACTGCACACAATACAGGGGCATTTCACTGTTGAGTCATACTGGGAAAATATTTTGCAAAAGTCTTGAGAAAAGATTACAAACTACTATAGAACCCCAGCTAAGTGAAACACAACTTGGATTTAGGAAAAACAAAAGATGTACAGATGCCAGTTTTGCTCTTAGACAACTTATGGGAAATTCAATCAAATTCAATGAAACACTCTATTTAGCCTTTGTTGACCAAGAAAAGGCATTTGATAGAGTAGATAGAAACAAGCTGTGGGAAATCCTTAAACAATATGGATTGAGTACACATCTAACAAACCTTTGTAGAAGCTTATACAACAACAGTGAATGCATAGTGAGAGCAACTGGAGGACACTCAGAACCCTTCACCATAAGATCTGGAGTACGACAAGGTTGTGTCTTGTCCCCTTTCTTGTTCATAACATATATAGACAACATATGTAAAGAAACCAGCCAATCAGAGACCGCAAGAACATCGCATGACGAGAACACAGAAGAAGAACCATCTGCAAATCTAACCATTAAAGAACTCCTATTTGCGGACCACCAAGCACTAATAGCAAAATCAGAAGCTGAATTACAAGACCATATGAATAGTCTAAACGAAATGTGTAGGTAATATAACATGAAAATTAGCACAAGTAAAACTATAACTAAAGAAGAGAAAGCAACAATGATTCACCTAAACGAACATCCCTTGAAACAAGTAGTGAATGAATCACCGAAAAACGAGAAGTAAATTGTGAGCTTTACTAGAGCACGACTACAAGAAACAAAATGAATGTTGTGGCTAAAGCCTTCATCAGCACAGAACAAACAAACAAAAACAGACAAACAAATACATGAAAGACGCTACATGAAAGTATTAAGGTTACTTATCTGTATCCTTGCTTAAGCGGCTATCTGTGGATGGAATAAACAACTGACTAAAGGTCAATAAAGCCAGAAGCTCGGGGATTGGCTAAGACAACCAGTGAGGGAACACACGCTGGAGGGATGGGGGTGCGCCCATGAGAGCGAAAAGGAAAAATATGGATAGGTAGAGCACTGTAGCCAACTCTGTAGCAATGTCATGGATGCGGTTCACAATTCCACATGCCAAGCTTGAAACACTGCTACGGGTGATTTGGATGCAGAACACCCTGCGTTGACTCTCATAAAATAGCACAGGTGCCGGTTGTTCAGAAAGCAATGAGAAGCAACTGAACGCAAACTGCCCAGGAAGTCACAGAAGGCAAAGATAATGCTGGCGTTAACTACGACATCCTGTGAAGGACATGCAACTAAGTATTTAATGGACTATACTACTGCAGGGATGGGAGGGGGGGGGGGGGGAGGGGCGTTAGGGACTTAAATAAAACTGTGTTGGACATTGAGGCTGTGAGGGGAGAGTGAACCCAACTTGAAGATGAGACGGCTTTCCAATATCTTGCGATCATGTTCGTGAGATGTGCACGATTTGAGCGCTGTGACCTGTATGTTGGCCACAACACAGTGGTCAGAACTGTTGAAGTGTAGGGGTACCAGTTTCTGGGCACCACTGTTGATATCAGAGAGGTGTTGCCTAAATCTGTCCGCCAGACGAAGACCTGTCTCACCAACATATCTCATGTCACAACGTGTGCAGATGATCGCATAGTTGCTACTCTGCATGAGAAACCCTCCCGGATGTGGAAAGTAGTCTTAGGGAAAGCCAGACCCTGGGTTTGAAAGACATGTGGACAGATCTTACAACGAGATCGAAGACATGCCGCTGTGCCAGGAAGAGACTTGTGAGGCTGAGGTAGAGTGCTATGGACCAGCCACCAGTGGAGCCTCTGAGAAGACATTGCGAGTGACCGGGTCTGCTTGGAGGATGGATAGATGTCTCATGAGAATATTCTTGGCATCAATATTATGAGGATGATAGGTTAGTGAGAGAATAGGTCTATTATTACGTGGTTTCGGCCTGGAGGAGAGATCCTCGGCACGACTAATAGACTGGCAGCGGTGAAGAGCTGTAGACAGGATATTCTCAGGATAGCCTCGAAGGCGGAAGAAATCCAACATTTCATGGACTTTTTGACGGAAGTCATTATTATCATGACAGAGCCGTCGGAGACGTAACAGTTGTGAGAAATCACAACAACAGAAATGAGATTCCTGAGAAGAATACTCAACATATCAAGAAGAGATAAGATCAGAAGTGAAGAAATCAGGACTAAAGTGGCGTTATAGCTGCACTAGATTTTATTAGAAGGCAGCAAATCAAATGGTTTGGCCATGAAAGTAGGTTACCAACTAACAGTATATCACAACAAGCAATGATGTACAGACCAGAGGGAAGCAGAGGAAGAGGCCGACCACATAAATGATGGAAGCAGGGAATAACAGAGTCCATGGGTATATCGATACATGAAGCCCATAAGCGGGCACTCTCCCGCTGTTTATACTTCACCTCGCCACGGCAAGGTACAAGAGGAACATGATGAGATGAGATGAGACCCAATATGACTTCTTTAAAGGAAAAACATGTCTTTACTGGACAGTTGGAGACTAATAGAAAAGAGAAAGACAAATAAAATCCTGGACTGAAAAGATGAAATAATGAACTGGCCATGGTATTTTTGCACTTATACATATCACTGAGCAAAGGGCACAGCGGGAAACCCTGGGTGTTAATGCTTCTGTCAAGATACCCCTACAGCTCATAACTTGGATAATGGGTAGCTCCAATCAGATCAGTACTAACTCCCCTACAACCCATAGCTGGAGTAATGGGTTGATGAAATCGTATGTATACATTTCCAGTTTGAATTACATTAAATGCAAGTGTGTATTGTAGATCAGTAACAAGCTAGGGTAAACACATAGAGGGAGAGATTATCCCATTGCAGATTGGGCTATAGACATGTGAAAGAACTTCACATATACAAGGTTACATAATGATAAGGTGGATTGCCCAGCTTAATGATGAGGTGGATTGCCCAGTTTAATGATGAGGTGGATTGCCCAGTTTAATGATGAGGTGGATTGCCCAGCGTAATGATGAGGTGGATTGCCCAGTTTAATGATGAGGTGGATTGCCCAGTTTAATGATGAGGTGGATTGCCCAGCTTAATGATGAGGTGGATTGCCCAGCTTCAATTCCTTCCCAAAGAAATCTCTGTTATCCATGTACAAAACTGGATCAGAACTCAAGTATCCATGTTATGAAAAACAAATCCGCTTCCTCGCCTGGAGGTTGAACCAGACCACTGTACTCTGGACCTATGCTGCAGTGAAAGGGAAATAATGTTCTGTAAAATAATTTCCTCAGATACCAGCAGTGGAAATGCCAAATGGATACTCAATGTCCAGTGGGATATGAAGGGCATTGATGTGCACCTAGACACTGATATAGGCAAGAGGTTTACTTTACTGGGTCACACTCTCACCCTGCTGGCGGGCGATGCCGCAGAGTCTCTGGCAGATGCCACACATCCCACAAAGCACGCTGATGATGACAATGGAGACTATTATGAGGATGATGAAGATGCAGTTGACCTGAGCAGTCCTGGCACTCTGGAAAACAGCCAAGAGGTAGGTGAATTGTGTAACCCAACACTTGGTTGTTTGCACATAGAGTATTGAGATGTGTGTACAACTAACATAACCTAAGCAGGCATAATTCACTATATGACATGCTAGATTCCAGAATGCTCTCATAAAACTACTTTTGACATAATGCAATATTTACTTTATTTCACTTGGAAATAAACAAGTAATGGAAAAGCTTATAAAGAAATACAGTGACAGAATATTTTTTAAAGCCTGTCATCATGGCATAGAAAAATATTTTGGAGAATTCAAGACATGTGGAGAATATTGATGGTTCATGAAGGTTGGCAAGACACTTGATGATTATGTATATCCTATATCGAAATCAGCATATATGTGAATAACTCTATGATTAATATGAGCAAAGATAAATACGCTGTCATCATTAAACATCATTTACATTTGTGTATGGAATCTGTGGTAACGTAGTGGTTAGATGCACACCTGCAGGCCCGGTCGATATGATTCTGCATCAAAGTGGATTTTCCACATTGATCTGGCTTCCAGGTTGACCCAGCCTAAAATTGCTACCAGGAAATGGCTTGGGAAGTAAAAGTGGTTGATGTGGTACAGACCTCTCCCAGTGTCCATTGGTCTATAACAATATAGGTCTAACACAATATGCCCTACAGCATGTAAAAAGGTCCCTTTTTTCACTTACATTTTTGTCTCCAATGTAAATAACCTGGTAGCTTATTTTCACTTTTAACCGCAATTATTACTTGTTTTTTTTATTAGCCAAAAAATACAGTAGCTATAAAAAGTTTAAATGTCACTAAATTTAAGTATGTAGTATATGGCTTTACGCAGTTTATAATTTACTAGATTTCAGTATGTAAATTAAACCCATACATTATCATTTAGCAGATCCTTTGCAGAACATTGCTCTCATAACAGTCTGTTGAAAAAATTTCAAATCTGTTGCCAATTCCCCTGCTTCATGTATTTTCATGCCAAAGATGTCTTCCATGCCATGTGTCCATCTTCATGTTGGCCAATTCCTGCCTCTCTCCCTTGCCTTCCATCACTGTTCTTTCCAAATCCGTGTGGCATTTAATATTGTCACAGTATGTTAGTTTCCCAGACATGAAGCTGTTTCTGCGCCAATTTTCTTGAATGTTCACATCTTGTAGAATGTCAGTTCTGATCTTTTTCTTGGTCCATGACGTTTTAAGGTTGTTCCTATAACATTGAAATTCAAAGGTCCCATCGACGATGAACTGTATTTTTCGTGGCGGGCTTTTGTGTTGGCATTCTGGCAGTGGCATTATGCATAGTATACCTGTGCGGGCTGTTGGTTTGTCGAGACTCTTGTCTGTTCCACTTTTCACATGGGGCAGTGAGGAGCATTTTGTGCAATATTCACTGGCACAGGAACGGTGCATTATGGGGCAACCCTTTTCTGTTAAATTGGAACCACGACTAATTGTCTAACTTCAAAGGCCACAATTTTCTTCTTGGGTGATTGCAAAATAGTTCATGACCCACATTCTTATGTTGCGACATGAAAGACACATGTTCTCAGAAATGTAATTTAATGTTTGTTGGAGTCGTGTCTCAGGCTGTAATACTGGGTAACCCCTGTATTGCTATAGCCAGTGTATATCTGACTTCTGTAATACTGTGTAACCCCTGTATTGCTATAGCCACTGTATATCTGACTTCTGTAATACTATGTAACCCCTGTATTGCTATAGCCAGTGTATATCTGACTTCTGTAATACTATGTAACCCCTGTATTGCTATAGCCACTGTATATCTGACTTCTGTAATACTGTGTAACCCCTGTATTGCTATAGTCAGTCTATATCTACTTCTGTAATACTGTGTATTCCCTGTATTGCTATAGCCAGTCTATATCTACTTCTTTAATACTGTGTATCCCCTGTATTGCTGCTATAACCAGTGTATATCTGACTTCTGTAATACCGTGTAACCCCTGTATTGCTATAGCCAGTGTATATCTGACTTCTGTAATACTGTGTAACCCCTGTATTGCTATAGCCAGTCTATATCTACTTCTTTAATACTGTGTATCCCCTGTATTGCTGCTATAGCCAGTGTATATCTGACTTCTATAATACTGTGTAACCCCTGTATTGCTATAGCCACTGTATATCTGACTTCTATAATACTGTGTAACCCCTGTATTGCTGCTATAGCCACTGTATATCTGACTTCTATAATACTGTGTAACCCCTGTATTGCTGCTATAGCCACTGTATATCTGACTTCTATAATACTGTGTAACCCCTGTATTGCTATAGCCACTGTATATCTGACTTCTTTAATACTGTGTAACCCCTGTATTGCTATAGCCAGTCTATATCTACTTCTTTAATACTGTGTATCCCCTGTATTGCTGCTATAGCCAGTGTATATCTGACTTCTATAATACTGTGTAACCCCTGTATTGCTATAGTCAGTCTATATCTACTTCTGTAATACTGTGTATCCCCTGTATTGCTATAGCCAGTGTATATCTGACTTCTGTAATACTGTGTATCCCCTGTATTGCTATAGCCAGTCTATATCTACTTCTTTAATACTGTGTATCCCCTGTATTGCTGCTATAACCAGTGTATATCTGACTTCTGTAATACTGTGTAACCCCTGTATTGCTATAACCAGTGTATATCTGACTTCTGTAATACTGTGTAACCCCTGTATTGCTATAGTCAGTCTATATCTACTTCTGTAATACTGTGTAACCCCTGTATTGCTATAGTCAGTCTATATCTACTTCTTTAATACTGTGTATCCCCTGTATTGCTGCTATAACCAGTGTATATCTGACTTCTGTAATACTGTGTAACCCCTGTATTGCTATAACCAGTGTATATCTGACTTCTGTAATACTGTGTAACCCCTGTATTGCTATAGTCAGTCTATATCTACTTCTGTAATACTGTGTATCCCCTGTATTGCTGCTATAGCCACTGTATATCTGACTTCTGTAATACTGTGTAACCCCTGTATTGCTATAGCCAGTGTATATCTGACTTCTATAATACTGTGTAACCCCTGTATTGCTGCTATAGCCAGTGTATATCTGACTTCTATAATACTGTGTAACCCCTGTATTGCTGCTATAGCCACTGTATATCTGACTTCTATAATACTGTGTAACCCCTGTATTGCTATAGCCACTGTATATCTGACTTCTGTAATACTATGTAACCCCTGTATTGCTATAGCCACTGTATATCTGACTTCTTTAATACTGTGTAACCCCTGTATTGCTATAGCCAGTCTATATCTACTTCTTTAATACTGTGTAACCCCTGTATTGCTGCTATAACCAGTGTATATCGACTTCTGTAATACTGTGTAACCCCTGTATTGCTATAGTCAGTCTATATCTACTTCTGTAATACTGTGTAACCCCTGTATTGCTATAGTCAGTCTATATCTACTTCTGTAATACTGTGTATCCCCTGTATTGCTGCTATAGCCACTGTATATCTGACTTCTGTAATACTGTGTAACCCCTGTATTGCTATAGCCAGTGTATATCTGACTTCTATAATACTGTGTAACCCCTGTATTGCTGCTATAGCCAGTGTATATCTGACTTCTATAATACTGTGTAACCCCTGTATTGCTGCTATAGCCACTGTATATCTGACTTCTATAATACTGTGTAACCCCTGTATTGCTATAGCCACTGTATATCTGACTTCTGTAATACTGTGTAACCCCTGTATTGCTATAGCCACTGTATATCTGACTTCTTTAATACTGTGTAACCCCTGTATTGCTATAGCCAGTCTATATCTACTTCTTTAATACTGTGTAACCCCTGTATTGCTGCTATAACTAGTGTATATCGACTTCTGTAATACTGTGTAACCCCTGTATTGCTATAGCCAGTGTATATCTGACTTCTGTAATACTGTGTAACCCCTGTATTGCTATAGTCAGTCTATATCTACTTCTGTAATACTGTGTATCCCCTGTATTGCTATAGCCAGTCTATATCTACTTCTTTAATACTGTGTATCCCCTGTATTGCTGCTATAACCAGTTTATATCTGACTTCTGTAATACTGTGTAACCCCTGTATTGCTATAGCCAGTGTATATCTGACTTCTGTAATACTGTGTAACCCTGTATTGCTATAGCCAGTCTATATCTACTTCTTTAATACTGTGTATCCCCTGTATTGCTGCTATAGCCAGTGTATATCTGACTTCTATAATACTGTGTAACCCCTGTATTGCTATAGCCACTGTATATCTGACTTCTATAATACTGTGTAACCCCTGTATTGCTGCTATAGCCACTGTATATCTGACTTCTATAATACTGTGTAACCCCTGTATTGCTATAGTCAGTCTATATCTATTTCTGTAATACTGTGTAACCCCTGTATTGCTATAGCCACTGTATATCTGACTTCTATAATACTGTGTAACCCCTGTATTGCTATAGCCAGTGTATATCTGACTTCTATAATACTGTGTAACCCCTGTATTGCTATAGCCACTGTATATCTGACTTCTGTAATACTGTGTAACCCCTGTATTGCTATAGCCAGTGTATATCTGACTTCTATAATACTGTGTAACCCCTGTATTGCTGCTATAGCCACTGTATATCTGACTTCTATAATACTGTGTAACCCCTGTATTGCTATAGCCACTGTATATCTGACTTCTATAATACTGTGTAACCCCTGTATTGCTATAGCCACTGTATATCTGACTTCTTTAATACTGTGTAACCCCTGTATTGCTGCTATAGCCAGTGTATATCTGACTTCTTTAATACTGTGTAACCCCTGTCTTTGATACTGTGTGTGTAACCCCTGTGTTGCTATAGCCCATCTATATCTGACTTCCTTTGAACAGCCACCACTGTTGTTGTTTATGGAGTCAGATATTCAACGTCAGGAACATTTTCAATTTATTTATTATTGATTGTGATTTTTGGTTGACAGTCTTGTCTGTGGACATTATATTTTTTAGTTCAGAAAAAAAAGATTTCAATTTTCACTGTGTCTGTTTTTACAGACAGGATTAACTTTTCTAATTCTTTAGCATTGTTGGAGAGAAAGACTATGTCATCTCCATATATAACTTCTTAAATTGGATTTCTGCCGGTTATGAATGAATAAAAATTGTCACTGGCATCATCAGTTTTGACCTTTCTTTTCACATTTTCTTCATAGATGTTGAATAGATATGGGGAGATAATGCAGCCCAGTCTTACTTCCCTTTGCATCTCAGACCTGTTTAATATTTCACCAGCTACTGTGACAGCTGCTTGTTGTTCAAGATTGAGTAATTCAATCAAGTGGATCACAACTTCTTTACATCCCATCTCTCATGATGTTCCACAATTTTTTGTGTTAAACACAGTCAAATGCCTTACTGTAGTCTGTGAAATATTATGAAGATTAACATTTTACTCAATGCATTTCTCAAAGATGGTTCTCATGTTGAAGATATGGTCCTGGGTTAATAGTTTACTAGATGCCAGCATGTAAACAACTAGCTATAAACAGTTTATAATTCACTAGATTTAAATATATAACATCTAGCTATAAAATGTCTATAATTCATTAACTTCCTCACTGCTAAACAAAAAGTGCATTTTGACCAAACAGAAATTGACGGCAGAAAATGGGAAGTAGGGGTGTGTCACAGTAATGCTATAAAAATTGTTAAAATAGTAGCAATTATATTGTATTATATATCAAATTAAAGGTTATTGCACACAATTATATTGTATTAAATATCAAATTAAAGGGGATTGCACAAGGAACACGTTAGTATTGCTACTTTTGCTATAGGTTAGAAATATAATAAAAATAATGTTAGATTTTGTAAAAGAAAATTTGAAGACAGGGGTGACAATTATTTAAAATTTCCACTTACCAAGGCACTACTCCTCAATCTTTAATGATAATCCAATTAAATTTACTGAATAATGATAAATACACCACTTTTCTTCACCAATATCACAAGAACTGGTCGTAACACCTTCACAACGCAAATAAAACATATTTTGAATCGCATAATTTTCACACAAAATGGAAAAAGTAAGGAAAGCACAAGGTAGATTTGTACTCATTACAATATATACACTATTTTCTATTTAGTTATAAGTAGTATTCTTTTCAATTTAATTAT
>OY992879.1:112357683-112359110 GCA_963921405.1 Cepaea hortensis
ACACATTGCCTTTTATATATAAGATACTAGCTGACCCTGCCCGGCTTCGCCCAGACCCTGGTGGGTAGCATCTCATTTAATTCATATAAGTAGTCATATAAGTTCTCGTTCCGTTACCGACTGACTGTCTGTCTGGCTGTCTGTCTGTCTGTCTGTCTGTCTGTCTGTCTGTCTGTCTGTCTGTCTGTCTGACCCGGCCCGGCATTGCCCAGCTCCTGGTGTGGAGCATCTCATTTAATTCATATAAGTAGTCATATAAGTTCCCGTTCCGACTGTCTATCTGTCTGTCTGTCTGTCTATCTGTCTGCCTGACCCTGCCCGGCTTCGCCAGTCCCTGGTGGGAAGCATCTCATTTAATTCATATAAGTAGTCATATAAGTTCCCGTTTCCGTTACCGACTATCTGTCTGTCTGTCTGTCTGTCTGTCTGTCTGTCTGACCCGGCCCGGCATCGCCAGCTCCTGGTGTGAAGCATCTCATTTAATTTATATAAGTAGTCATATAAGTTCCTGTTCCCGACTGTCTATCTGTCTGTCTATCTGTCTGCCTGACCCTGTCCGGCTTCATTAAATTCATACAACAAAAAAAGTAACTTAAAAGAACGTTCTTCCACACACCATCCATTATTTTTAATGAAATCTCTTTCTAATCACCTGCATGACTACAGTAACTTCTGAAGCAAAAAAAGATGAGTTACAATGTTATGCATTGTGCATCATTTTTATGAAAACTTTGAAAATGCCTTACAGATTGTATCATTATTTATTATAACTCATATTCCGGTACATAACTATGGACAAAGAGTTTATAAATCTTTGAAAACGATGCCACAATATGACTATAAGTTATACAGAAAAGTTATGCCCTTGAAATAACTTTTACAGAGTTAGGTCCCCTGAGATATATGGAATTATGATGAAAAATGAAAAATGAAATAATACTGAGTAAGCAGGCGATTTCACACTAACAAAATATCACAGTTGGCAGCTCTGGAATGAAAGGAAGGCGTGTAGAAAATTTCATCTCAATCGGATGGGCCGTTCGCGAACGTATAAAGGACATACAGACATAAATACATACATTTGGACGGAGATCCTTTTTTATATATAAGACTAGCTGACCCGGCCCGGCTTCGCCCAGTTCTTGGTGGGGAGCATCTCATTTAATTCATATAAGTAGTCATATAAGTTCCCGTTCCCGTTACCGACTGTCTGTCTGTCTGTCTGTCTGTCTGTCTGAACCGGCCCGGCATCGCCCAGACCTTGGGGGGGGGGGGAGCATCTCATTTAAGTCATATAAGTTCCCGTTCCGTTACCGACTATCTATCTGTCTGTCTGTCTGTCTGACCCAGCCCAGCCCATGGTGGAGAGCATCTCATTTAAATCATATAAGTAGTCATATAAGATCCCGTTCCCGACTATCTGTCTG